>JANFOE010001351.1:0-547583 GCA_025667525.1 Glebionis coronaria | reverse complement strand
AAAAGTCCCATTAGCATGAATTGTGAACTACCGGGATTTGGTAGACGCTTATGCATTTAATAGTACTATTTGGGGACGATCACCCCAGTTCGCGCCTTGACGGTTGATCCCCGTCGTGCCACATTGATTGGTAAGCGAATTTATGTATGAGAAGATTTCCATAGCCTGACCTTTGTGACGACACGCTACTTTAGATGGGTAAAATTGGTATCGGGTTAGCTACCCGTTGTTGGTTTAGTAAGGTAACAATGTCATGCAGTTTATAATAATCCAAATTAACGAAATACTAAATAGACGCTCCGAATTACGATGTATTGCCTGACTAGCAATACAGGGTCATACTATTGATATTATGTTCGTGTTTTGGTTTTCATAACCATATTCATATAACGGTTTTTATTTTCATACAACGTTATAAGACGTATTGTATGATTGTTTTTACGACATTGGCTCGTATAATGATTTTTAAGGCAAATGCCTATATTATGATTTTCGATAAGGATTTGTATAAATGACTTTGGCTATTTTATGGCCTATCAAAATGGTTGGTACAAAATGATTTTCAGTAATAATTTTATACTGATATTATATTGATGCATTTTATTAAACTCTATGAATTCACTCGGCGTTATCGCTGACCTTTTCTTTTAACATGTTTTATCTCAGGTACTTGAAGGTAATTCTCGGGAAGACAACAAAGAATTCATGGCCCGCACTTAAATAACAATATTTTCCATTCAACTACTTTGTAAAACTTTGTATGAAATAATATGACTTGGGACCGATGTAACTTTGATATTTATGAATGGAAATGATTTATTATTAAACGACGCGACTTTTATGCGTTGTCTATGATGTGAGTAATGTGCTATCCCGTAACACCAACTAGTCTTACGTTGTACTGAGTTGTATAAATTTGGGGGTGTTACATATCCCAACGCCTCGTGTAGCACCGATGTCGTGTCTGTCTTGCCATATGGTGACACAATCTGTTGTAGTGCTGCAATTCTTTCTCCAAGCTTCTCTTTCCTCACCTTTGCATAGCCATTTGTTATTTCCATTTGCTAACGGCACACCGTAAATTAATTACTATCATGATTAAAGAGTTTTCTGAAGATAAGTTGGTTGTGTCCCTCTACGTAAAATAAAAATCAGTTAGTAACAATCATTACTAATACAGAATGAAATTTGTGTTACGGATTGTTTGTCTAAAAACATATTGATACATTGATACATTTAAACCTTATATATTCATATAACTCTGCTTCAATTTACCGTTTCATTTTAACGAATGTTCTGCCCATTTGACCCATTAAAAAAAGAAGAAATAAGCAAAATTGACCCACTGATCAATTATTGGGCCGCGCATAGAGATACATTTTAGCACATGTGATAAATCACATACCAATTGAGTTTATCGCCAATGATTAGGAAGTGGTGGCACGATTACGGGTGTGGTTAGCGGGATGAGCGGCGGACTTTGTGGTCACCATATTGAGATGGATGTAGCTGTTGCTGCACGACGTCATCTGCAAGCCAAATCAAAACATGTCAGCATTATAGGTTTTAATTCCATTAAGCATGTTGTTTCAACATAAACTGTCCCGTTAAGAGCCGCTGTGTATAATACATATATTAGCACCATAATTATTTGGGTTACAGTGATGAAATGATAATGCATATAAAAAAGGCCATATGTTTATTACTCCCAAAATGAACTTGAAAACGATCATAAATTTTTTGCCTTAAATGCATGGAACCAGGCAGGAGAATGGCAAAGAACCACTTATCTTAATTCTTGTAACCTAATGGTATTATGCATTAAGTAGTTTTCCTCTACACCATAACATTGTTTGAACAACCTATTAGCTAAATTTTGAGTATAAAAAATAAATTTTGAGTATTAAAAGTAAATCCTCAACCATTTCTCCTCTTGATGCATTTATAAAATATGTTTTTCGCCAGACTTTACATAGATTAAACAAAACTAATACTTGAATCCTATAATGTTGGCTCGATACTGGGTGGCCTTAGTTTAGCCTTATTAATACATGGGTAACCTATGTACACATTATCACACTATTATAATAGTGCCACTCACTGACCTGTGTCTAGTTGAGACCTTCCATCACAACCTGACGGGCTCTTGAGATGAGACTCAGTCCATTTGTGTGATTAAACTGAGATGCTACATCTTGTCCAAATGTATACATAGCTACACGGGGAGAAATTCCCCACCAACATTTGTCATCTGGATCAGACCATAAAAGAAAACACATTTCACACATACATGTCAAAGAAAGTCAAATGGATATTTTATGCCTCAAACTGGTTCAGAATAGTTTAAATACCTTTGAGCTACAGGTTAAATATGCAAAGGCTGATTTTGATGTTATTGTTCAATACTTTTTTCATAATTATATAAAATGCATTGATTATTTGTATTACGACTATCGTGTAGTGTGTTCATCTGTAACACCCCATTTTGGTAATGGAAATGTCACATGCAATTATGGCGTGTCATTAAAGCATACAAGGAAAAATGTCTAAACATTACTTGACCATAAAAGGAAAATACCGGAATCAAACATCGGTAGTCCAAACGTAAAGCTCATCACACACAAACATAGTATAATAAAGGAAAGGACTAAAAAATGTCCATAGCACATGTATCATAAGAAAGGAAATGCATAAAGTAAAGAAGGCTAGATAGCTTCCAGTCCATATGCACGTACTCTTAGTGTCTACGAGCGTCCCTGAGTACCTGCCGTTTTGAGAACATAGAAATGGAAAACGGCTGAGCAAATACGCTCAGTGAACGGATGTACAATAAAGCATGAATAGGATAAGCATATAACATATAACAGCGGTAGAAAACTAAGTCCCGAGTAACCTGGTTAAGTTTTGATAAAACTGGTTTTATAGTTTGAAAAGTCTTATGTTTATCTTGTAAAAACTGTTTGTCATATTTTACCATTAGCCAATATAGGTCATGAAAATCCACCGTGCATGAATACTTGGAGGGGTGACCTCATCATGCAAATTAGAGGGGCTGCCTCTAATTTAATATACTGGTTTTTGGGTAGGAGGGATCAGCTCCTTGTGAAGGATGCAAGGCACACACCACATTCACCATGAAATCCTGACTGAAAACATGTAACTAGGATGCACCCATACGCCCCACATGATAAATATAAATAAATGGCCAAAAGCTGAAGGGACGCCACGAGAAATCACTCCGCCGTGGTGAAGTCATAACATCAGTGCCTCTAATGTTATGGTTATGGTACCTCCATAACTAGGTGAAACTAGTCATGCTTGTATATGGCTATATGTATTCTTAATTAAACATAAGCAATCAAACACGTAACTTATACTACGGGAAAACAGTTGGCTGCATACGGGGAATCCTAATAAGGAAAGAATGTCCATACTGAAAGGACGGGAATCCATACCTTATGTCCAGTGAACGAAGAAGATGAACTGAGTGGAATCCTACTTCGGTACCACTAGTGCTACATAAATACATACATGAATAAGTATCTGCTTACTAAATACGTAGCTGGTTTTATGTCATGTCTTAGCTTATTTTATGTGTTCTTACCATGTTTTACTGTTTTAAAGCCTTAAACCGTGTTTATCTTATATTCTGTTTAATCTGATTAAATATTTCTGGTATTTCATGTATTATTATACTTATTGTGTAATAATAAGCAACTTTCCAAAAATAGCAGGTTTCCTAAAATAGAAAGTTTCCAAAAATAGAAAGTTTCCAAAAATAGAAAGTTACCAAAAATAGAAAGTTTCCAAAAATAGAAAGTTTCCAAAAATAGAAAGTTTCCAAAAATAGAAAGTTTCCAAAAATAGAATTACTGCTTAAAATAGATAAGTTTCTAAAAATAGAAAGTTTCCATAAATAGATCAGCTGCCTTAATCAAATAAGTTTCCATAAATAGATTAGCTGCCTGAAATAAATAAGTTTCTAAAAATAGAAGGTTTCCATAAATAGATTAGTTGCCTTATTTAATTAAGTTTCTAAAAATAGAAAGTTTCCATAATTAGAAATAAGCTGGTTAAATAAACTAAGTATATAAGCCTAAGTGTTTTCATGATTATTTCCTAAGTCATATGATATAATGTATAGTTTAATAATTATTTCATGTAATTAAATTAAACTATAGGTTAAAATATTTAATTAAAGTATAACATGTTTTTAATTAAATAAAGTTAAATACTTAGGTTAAAACATGTATTATTATTTATTAATAATATAACCTAAGTCATGTTAATTAATTAATTATAATCATGGTTTTTAAATAATTAATTAATTATAAGTCTAAAATACAAAAATACTTAGGTTAATTAATTTCATGATTATTAATAATTAAAATAACCTAAATCATGTTATTAAATTAATCATGACATTTTATTAATTTAATTTTTAACATAAGATCATAAAAAAATAAAAACCAAACATACACCATGAACCAGATCTAGAACCAAAACCATGAACCGGACATGAAATTGACACCGTACCCTGAACCAAATCGGGGTACCCCTTGTCTTGATGCTGCTGTGGGACCCACACCAACCAACCGGGACCATATGGTCTCGGTGGTGGTCAGTTGGCCAAACCGAAACCCCCCTTGGGTTCGGTGTAGGCTGCGGCCAAAACAAACACCCCTTAAAACAGTACTTTTGATTTTATTAAACCCCAATTCATGTTAGATCCATGATTTTAATTAGGTTTTTGTAAAAACATAACATGTTCTTGATTTATAAAAGATCAAATCAAAAGAAAAAGGTTTAAGAAGGATTTACCGAATTCGTGGATCAAAAGGACGAAGAACAAACACGATCACCAACTAAAATTCCAAGATCCAAGATCAACAAACACCTCCTTGTGGTGTTTTGAGGGTGGCGGCAAAAAGAAAGAAGAGAGGAGGGTTTTAGGTTTCTGCTAAAATCTTCTGTAATTGTAAAATGAGTAGTGTAAAAATCCTTTAACCCCTTTAGTAAAATTTACAAATGGGCTTGGCCCATTTGTTCCTTGTAGCCGCGGGTAGGGGGCCCCACATAGGGTACCCGTACCTTTTTCCGTGTCTCGATGTTAAGTTATACGTTCGTGATTATTTGTGTTCGCGTTTTAAGTGTTCTCGTTACGTAATTATCGTGATCTAATATATTTAATTACGCTCGTAATAAATATACATACGTAATTAATAATAGTTCGTGTTTTAATTACGTTCATGATTTCATGATCGCATGTTCGTGATTAATTATCGTCAAATAATTATTACGTGCTCGTGCGTAGTAAATACTTATCGTGTTCTAACACGTACGTAATACGTAAAATCCTAACATGTAATCGTAATCATGCTATACTAGGAAAGTTTTAATATAGTACGTACGATCTTAAGGGTACTATTCATGGTAAAAGCATGCGGGTTTTACAACTCTTCCCCCCCTAAAAAGAATAATTCGTCCCCGAATTATAGATAAAGTAAACTGGAAAAGAAGAACATACCCGAATTCAAAATATGAAATGAGGGTAAGAAGCCCGGATAGACTCCTCTGTTTCCCAAGTGGCTTCCCGCTCGGTATGATCCCTCCATAGAATTTTGACGAATGGAATCGTGTTCTTTCTCATGACTCGTTCTTGTCTGTCAAGAACTCGTTCGGTTTCTTCTATAAAAGTGAGATCTTCACGTATCTGTTCCAGTGGATACTGAACCATGTGAAGGGGATGATACTGGTACCCTCTGAGTATATCCACATGAAACATATTGTGCACATGCGAAAGCTGCGGAGGTAACGCCAATCGGTAAGATACTTCACCGACTCGTCCAATGATATCAAACGGTCCGATGAAACGAGGACTGAGCTTCCCTTTAATCCCGAAGCGTCTAATACCACGTGCCGGCGAAACCTTAAGGAAGACATGATCTCCTACGTTAAAGTGTATGTCCCTACGATGCTTATCGGCGTAACTCTTCTGACGTGACCGTGCTTCCTGAATTTTCTGCTTAGCTACTGCGATCTTCTCATTGGTCATCTCTATGATTTCCGGTCCTTCAAGTGTTCGCTTACCAACCTAATCCCAGCAAATTGGAGCGCGACACTTTCTGCCATACAACATCTCAAATGGAGCACACTTGATACTTGCGTGCCAACTATTGTTGTATGCAAACTCCACCAAACAGATGTAATCGTCCCAATCACCCGTCCATTCCAACGCACATGACCTCAACATATCTTCCAATGTCTGAATGGTTCGCTCCGACTGTCCGTCCGTTTGAGAATGAAAAGCCGTGCTAAGCTTAAGTTGTGTACCCCAAGCTTTCTGCAGACTTTTCCAAAACCGCGAAGTGAATCGAGGATCTATGTCTGAGACGATGTTGGATGGTGCACCATGGAGTCTCAAGATCTCTCTTATGTACGTATCTGCGAGTTTACTTACCGGATCTTCCTTGCGGATCGGTAAGAAATGAGCTGATTTGGTAAGTCGATCAACGATAACCCAAATTGCATCGTGCTTCCTCTTGGTAGGCGGAAGACCAGTAACAAAATCCATGGTGATTTTGTCCCACTTCCACTCTGGAATATCTAACGGTTGAAGGAGACCGCCAGATCGCTGATGCTCGATCTTAACCTGCTGGCAGGTAAGACATTTGGAGACGTAAGTGGCCACATCCTGTTTCATACCACTCCACCAAAAGTACTGCTTGATGTCATGGTACATCTTAGTCGAACCAGGATGTATAGAGAATGGGGAGCTATGAGCTTCAGCTAACAAAGCTTCCCGGAGTTCTTGGTCATCAGGAACACAAAGTCTCGTGCCCTGCCATACGATACCATCTGCATCTACTCTGAATTCCGTCTGCTTCTCCAAATTATGTACTATCGCCCAGATTTCTTCGTCATCCTTCTGAGCTTCCTTGATCTTAGAGAGTAACTCGGGTTCTACTCTAAGATTAGCCCAGTAACCGTGTTGTCCACGTACCATGATCTCGATGTCTAGTCGCTCCAAGTCTCTGATGATTTCATCTTCGATTTTAATGCCGCTGATCATTCCGGACTTCCTGCTAAGAGCATCTGCTACTACATTTGCCTTTCCGGGATGATACTGTAGATTAATGTCATAATCCTTCAACAGCTCTAACCATCTCCTCTGCCTCATGTTCAATTCACGCTGAGTGAAGATATACTTCAAGCTCTTGTGGTCCGTGAAAATGTCACATGATTCTCCATATAAGTAGTGCCTCCATATCTTCAATGCAAACACGACTACAGCAAGTTCCAGGTCATGCGTGGGGTAATTTTCTTCATAAGGCTTAAGCTGCCGTGAAGCGTACGCGATCACTTTCCCATGTTTCATGAGAACACAGCCAAGTCCCTTCCCCGATGCATCGCTGTAGATTTGAAATCCACCCGTACCAGATGGTAGAGTAAGAATAGGTGCAGATACTAGCTTCTGCTTCAGGTCTTCAAAGCTCTTCTCTCGATCTTCAGTCCAGACGAATTTCTCCCCTTTCCGCATCAGTTTGGTCAATGGTAGTGCTAGGCGGGAAAAGTTCTCCAAGAACCTACGGTAATAGCCAGCTAAGCCTAAGAAACTGCGGACTTCCGTCGCTGATGTCGGCCTTGGCCACTTAGTAATGGCCTCAACCTTCACTGGATCCATAGTGATTCCTTCTGCTGATACAATGTGACCTAAGAATGCCACCTTGTCTAACCAGAACTCACACTTGGAGAATTTAGCATACAACTGCTTCTGGCGAAGAATCTGTAGTACTCTACGAAGATGGTCTTCGTGTTCCTCCTTGGACTTTGAGAAAATCAGGATGTCATCGATGAATACAATGACGAACTTGTCCAGAAATTCATGGAAGATTATGTTCATCAAATCCATGAACACTGCTGGAGCATTTGTCAGGCCAAATGGCATAACTACAAACTCGTAGTGGCCATAGCGGATACGAAAAGCAGTCTTAGCGATGTCCTGCTCCTTGACCCGTAGCTGATGATAGCCTGACCTAAGATCGATCTTGGAGAAGTGTTTGGCCCCTTGGAGTTGGTCAAACAGATCGTCAATACGTGGCAGTGGATATCTATTCCGAACGGTAATCTTGTTGAGCTCGCGATAGTCTATACAAAGACGCATACTGCCGTCCTTCTTCTTAACAAACAAGACTGGTGCGCCCCATGGAGATGCGCTCGGTCGAATGAAACCTCGTTCAATAAGTTCTTGCAGTTGATCCTTCAGCTCCTTCAGCTCTATGGGAGCCATGCGATAAGGGGCTTTGGAGATTGGTTCAGCTCCTGGAATAAGCTCGATACTGAATTCCACTTCTCGTGCAGGTGGTATGCCCGGAAGTTCTGTTGGAAAAACATCTTGGAATTCCGACACTATAGGTTGATCCTGAATTGATGGAGATTCAGCTTCCAGGTCGTGAACCGTAGCTAGATAACCCTCGCAGCCATGTGACAGTAGTGCACGCGCTTGTAGGGTAGATATGATTTGTACAGACCGTCCGGGTATGAACCCATTATGAATCTACTCTGGTGCATTAACATCACCGAAGATAACTTGATATGAATGGCAGTCTATGGTAGCATGATGCTTGGATAGCCAATCCATGCCCAAAATCATGTCAAAGTCAATCATGTCCAGCGGAAGTGCGTCGACAGGTCGAACCTTATCGTCAAATTCTAGGGGAAGACTCTTGTATACATGGGTGATTAATACAGAGTCCCTCAAAGGCGTGGAAATATTAAGCCTATTTTCTAGTGGCATGGGGAGCATCCTAATGTTCTTAGCATAAGCAGTAGAAATAACCGAGTGAGTATCACCCGTATCGAAAAGAACACATGCAGCTTGACAATACATATACAAGATTCCAGTGATGGTACCTGTAGACTTGTTGGCCTGGTCTCGAGATGTCGTGTAGACACGCCCAGTAGTAGGAGGCGGCTTGGTATTAGCATGTCCCGATGTACCATCCATCTCGCCCTTACGTCAATCCTTCATAATATGGACAGGAAGACCACACTTGAAGCACGCATCAGTATTACGGCGACATGGTCCTGGGTGCCTACGGTGGCAAGTAGAGCAAAGAGGATGAGTGAATCCTCCAGCAGGTGCTCTGGCTGGCTGGGAAACTGATGAAACATTTTACATAAGACATGATAATTGGGTACAAAGGACAAAGCAGATAATCGTATGATTGAATACCAGTGATAGCTGGACGGCTAGGCTGCGAACCTCTCTGGTTCTGATCCCTACTGTTTCCATGGTTCATGGTAGAAATTTTGCTAAAGTGTCAGAATATGAGTTATAACATGAAATCATAAGGAAATGCTTAAGTATTAGGACCTGCTGCTGTTGGAGTGCCCAGCGTTGTTACGGTAATTATCATTACCGCCACGCTTATCCGTAGCAGAACGGTCGTTAGTCTTACCGTTTCCCTTGGACTGATTAGGCTGCTGCTGAGTAGCCGGCTGAGACCGGCCCCCAGTTTTCTGCCTGGAAGATACATTTAAAGAGATGAATAATTGACATATATGGAAAGTATACGGATTGATTACCGCTTGAATACGAATGTTTTACCTCTTGTCGGGTCTTTCAGCTTCCCCGAACTCATCTCTCTCCTGCAGCATCTCCAGCTTACGTGCTGCATCTGCCACTTGTGCTACCGTATCAAACGGAGCACCTGATAAGTTATTGGCGATCCTTGGATTAAGAGCCCAACGAAAATGTAGTGCATGTTCTTCAGTGGTGCCTGCAACTGCTCTCAGGACACCAGCGTAGCGAAGAAAATGTTGCATGAAGTCATTGCTGTCTTCGTCAGGTCGCTGTCTAAGGGTATAGTATTCCCTCATGGGCCGATTCCTTCCTTCCATGGGAAATATGTTAGGCGGGGGAGGATAACCGTCGTTTTGATGAAGGGCGTCTTGCATCTCTGCGTCAGCAGCTGCAAATATTGCCCAGAGATTGTCTGTGTTTGCCATCTGACAGTATAACATAAAACATATGATTAAACAGATCAAAACATAAAATATATCAATACATGAAAAAAAAAATTATACTAAAATTTCACGAGAAAAATTTTATGCAAGTAAATTTTGTGTATGAATGCATGATGCGGTTTTATGAAAACGTTTGTATGCTCGAGAGTGAACGCCTCTGGTCAGTTCACCCAAAACAAAAGACATAGCGAGGGGATGCCTATGGGTCGGTCCCAAATTTAAAAGTTTCGATAAAACACATGTTACTAAATAGGGCCAGTCCTGTACCAACCATTACTTAGTCAAAAATCTGTGACAATGACATGTATATGTATGCTTAAAAATGATGAATGCATGAAAACAACTGTCAGTTCTAGGAAGACCGTAGTGACTACCCACTAATCACAAGTCATATTTGAGAGCCTACAGGTCGAAGCCTTGGCTCTGATACCATAATTGTAACACCCCATTTTGGTAATGGAAATGTCACATGCAATTATGGCGTGTCATCAAAGAATACAAGGAAAAATGTCTAAACATTACTTGACCATAAAAGGAAAATACCGGAATCAAACATCGGTAGTCCAAACGTAAAGCTCATCACACACAAACATAGTATAATAAAGGAAAGGACTAAACAAAGTCCATAGCAAATGTATCATAAGAAAGGAAATGCATAAAGTAAAGAAGGCTAGATAGCTTCCAGTCCATATGCACGTACTCTTAGTGTCTACGAGCGTCCCTGAGTACCTTCCGTTTTGAGAACATAGAAAAGGAAAACGGCTGAGCAAATACGCTCAGTGCACGGATGTTCAATAAAGCATGAATAGGATAAGCATATAACATATAACAGCTGAAGAAAACTAAGTCCCGAGTAACCTGGTTAAGTCTTGATAAAACTGGTTTTATAGTTTGAAAAGTCTTATGTTTATCTTGTAAAAACTGTTTGTCATATTTTACCATTAGCCAATATAGGTCATGAAAATCCACCGTGCATGAATACTTGGAGGGGTGACCTCATCATGCAAATTAGAGGGGCTGCCTCTAATTTAATATACTGGTTTTTGGGTAGGAGGGATAAGCTCCTTGTGAAGGATGCAAGGCACACACCACATTCACCATGAAATCCTGACTGAAAACATGTAACTAGGATGCACCCATACGCCCCACATGATAAATATAAATAAATGGCCAAAAGCTGAAGGGACGCCACGAGCAATCACTCCGTCGTGGTGAAGTCATAACATCGGTGCCTCTAATGTTATGGTTATGGTACCTCCATAACTAGGTGAAACTGGTCATGCATGTATATGGCTATAGGTATTCTTAATTAAACATAAGCAATCAAACACGTAACTTATACTACGAGAAAACAGTTGGCTGCATACGGGGAATCCTAATAAGAAAAGAATGTCTATACTGAAAGGATGGGAATCCGTACCTTATGTCCAGTGAACGAAGAAGATGAACTGAGTGGAATCCTACTTCCGTACCACTAGTGCTACATAAATACATACATGAATAAGTATCTTCTTACTAAATACGTAGCTGGTTTTATGTCATGTCTTAGCTTATTTTATGTGTTCTTACCATGTTTTACTGTTTTAAAGCCTTAAACCGTGTTTATCTTATATTATGTTTAATCTGATTAAGTATTTATGGTATTTCATGTATTATTATACTTACTGTGTAATAATAAGTAACTTTCCAAAAATAGCAGGTTTCCTAAAATAGAAAATTTCCAAAAATAGAAAGTTTCCAAAAATAGAAAGTTTCCAAAAATAGAAAGTTTCCAAAATAGAAAGTTTCCAAAAATAGAAAGTTTCCAAAAATAGAAAGTTTCCAAAAATTCAATTACTGCTTAAAATAGATAAGTTTCTAAAAATAGAAAGTTTCCATAAATAGATCAGCTGCCTTAAATAAATAAGTTTCCATAAATAGATTAGCTGCCTGAAATAAATAAGTTTCTAAAAATAGAAGGTTTCCATAAATAGATTAGCTGCCTTATTTAATTAAGTTTCTAAAAATAGAAAGTTTCCATATATAGAAATAAGCTGGTTAAATAAGCTAAGTATATAAGCCTAAGTGTTTTCATGATTATTTCCTAAGTCATATGATATAATGTATAGTTTAATAATTATTTCATGTAATTAAATTAAACTATAGGTTAAAATATTTAATTAAAGTATAACATGTTTTTAATTAAATAAAGTTAAATACTTAGGTTAAAACATGTATTATTATTTATTAATAATATAACCTAAGTCATGTTAATTAATTAATTATAATCAGGTTTTTAAATAATTAATTAATTATAAGTCTAAAATACAAAAATACTTAGGTCAATTAATTTCATGATTATTAATAATTAAAATAACCTAAGTCATGTTATTAATTTAATCATGTCATTTTATTAATTTAATTTTTAACATAAGATCATAAAAAGATAAAAACAAAACATACACCAAGAACCGGATCTAGAACCAAAACCATGAGCCGGACATGAAATCGACACCGTACCCCGAACCAAATCGGGGTACCCCTTGTCTTGATGCTTCCGTGGGACCCACACCAACCAACCGGGACCATATGGTCTCGATGGCGGTCGGTTGGCCAAAACGAAACCCCCCTTGGGTTCGGTGTAGGCTGCGGCCAAAATAAACACCCCTTAAAACAATACTTTTGATTTTATTAAAACCTAATTCATGTTAGATCCATGATTTTAATTAGGTTTTTGTAAAAACATAACATGTTCTTGATTTATAAAAGATCAAATCAAAAGAAAAAGGTTTAAAAAGGATTTACCGAATTCATGGATCAAAAGGACGAAGAACAAACACGATCACCAACTAAAATTCCAAGATCCAAGATCAACAAACACCTCCTAGTGGTCTTTTGAGGGCGACGGCCAAAAGAAAGAAGAGAGGAGGGTTTTAGGTTTTTGCTAAAATCTTTTGTAATTATAAAATGAGTAGTGTAAAAATCCTTTAACCCCTTTAGTAAAATTTACAAATGGGCTTGGCCTATTTGTTCCTTGTAGCCGCGGGTAGGGGGCCCCATATAGGGTACCCGTACCTATTTCCGTGTCTCGGTGTTAAGTTATACGTTCGTGATTATTTTTGTTCGCGTTTTAAGTGTTCTCGTTGCGTAATTATCGTGATCTAATATATTTAATTACGCTCGTAATAAATATATATACGTAATTAATAATAGTTCGTGTTTTAATTACGTTGATGATTTCATGATCGCATGTTCGTGATTAATTATCGTCAAATAATTATTACGTGCTCGTGCGTAGTAAATACTTATCGTGTTCTAACACGTACGTAATACGTAAAATCCTAACACGTAATCGTAATCATGCTATATTAGGAAAGCTTTAATCTAGTACGTACGATCTTAAGGGTACAATTCATGGTAAAAGCATGCGGGTTTTACATCATCAACCTCAAAGTCATCATGAAATGCAGTTGCACAGTGACTGAGTAAAGGGGTGTTTGGAAATGTGTTTTAAGATTTTTATTGTTTCTAAGAGATGTTCAATGTTGCCAGTGAGGTTTGTTCCATAAGAATATTCCTAGACTACTTTCATAAACTACAACAGAAAAATGTTTTATGAGAATATTGTGTTATTGTAGCTACAATATCTGATTAAGCTACAATAAATATCGGTGTGGGTTATCGAAGGATAAATGTAGGAATATTGGTGGCTTAAGAAATGTATATTATTTAGGATCGACGTAGAAGATTTATTTAGCCACTATTTCATCAAGATCCACATGGGCGGGCTTAGCCACTGTTTATATACATTTTGCAAAACTTGGAAGGTCATAAGAGGTGTGGAATTTCTAACTTTGTTGTTTTTATTATGGGACAGTGGGAAGAGATAGTACACATATATCAACGTAAAAGCATTGCCACAACCATCTCCAACCCACGTGATTTTTCCATCTTGTCACCCATCAATAGTCAAACAGGTCTAACAATTTCATGATTAAGTTGAAATACAAAGGTGTTTAATTAATAACACCAAGTTACAACAGTGGAAAGAATCCATCAAGCAGCATATATCAAATACGATTTAGGGACTGTTGACCACGTGTTAGCGACTAAGACTAATACAAGTTGCTAAATATGCTAACTGACCCACCTTAAATATGTAAGAAATTCTACTTATGTGTAGTTTCACATAAGATAAAACTTAGATATGTAAGTATAGGGAATGAGTTCATGCTACTGACTTATAAATGTTATTCTATATTGAATATAGCGTGCATTTATTTTGATCGGGTAGAGTGGTGTTCTGTAGATCACTTGTATGTTTTCATTGCAAATAAGTGACGTTTGCCTTATATGATAATAGATAATCAAGAGAATATGCCATTTAAAAAGTGTACCTTGCGGGTTCAAGAACTAGAAAGCTGCTTGCAGCCTTTCGTAAGGGAGTGTTTGGATGGCTAGGGGTTCGATATGAACAGTTATCTCACAAGCAGGTTTTTGACCCCATACAAAAGGACCTTGATTAATCACTTCTTGCTCATAGAGATGTAATTCAGTAAGCATACGTATATAACACTATTATAGGTGGCAAATGGAATAGACTAAAAAATATGTCAAATGGGTTAAGCCGGTGAAACAGGGTGGAGTTTTCCAATTTGTATTCGGATTTGGCAGAACATTGATTGTTGCATTATATAAGGTTTCGATTATTGTAGTCAGAAAACAACTTTGTAATAAAAACTGGCAGTGCTTATTAATATGTATTTTATCATATAGAAAATTTGCCTGTGGTTTAACTCAACATGAACCGATGATCTGCCATTGTACCCACACATTTACCTACATATTAAACTAACCATGTTCCGCACATCGAGCTCCAAAAAAAAGCGCCTATACCTACACTTGCACATCATTAAGAACATATAGACGAATATAATACTTATACTAATATAAAATTAAATACATGAACAAAGCAGTTCTTACCCCATTCAGGAGGGAAGGGTTATCACGTCACTTTTTATTAGCAGAATTATTTAACCAAAATCAAACTTGTTCCATGAATCTACAAAGTTTTTATATTCATCAATTAGCTTACATATTATTGTCATAGAAAAATAATTGAATGGATATGACGTACCTCGCCGATCATCGGACTTCTAGAAAATGATCTTGAGTGATTCTTTGTCACTAGTCTATAGTCGTATTTCCTGTAGCAAGATAACACACATCATATTAGATTCTGAGGATTCATAGTAAGAAAAACTTTGAATTGCAAATGAGAGCAATATACACTTCATCAGATCAAAAGAAGTTATTTCACATGTGTTGACTTACATGCCAAATATTTGTTTTAGATAGCGGGTATGTTGTACCGGTTACTCTCCCTAATATTTTTTCAAGCTCTAGGAAAGAAGAAAGACACAGTCAATTAGAAACTCAATTGGAACTTCCCATTCAGGAAGTTTTCGACCCATACGTATCAAATGGAGACCCGTGTCTTTTGGGGATCCGGTCAAACAACTCTCCACCCTGATAATTTTGGGGTTTTTAATAAGACATTTACCTTCGCTGCGAATACAAATAATTCCTTCCCCACTATTGATTGCGGCCATCCTTGCGTAACCAATGACCGGACCCATGGATGTAATTCCAATTGTGGTAGTGCTGCTGCACACATTCCTTCAATTTCTCTATTGAATGCCGGTGAAGTTGACTGAATGGCCTAATGAGTTCTTTTATGCTGATTCGGGCATAAAGAAGTAGCCTTGGTTGAAATCCTCTACAATATCAAAAAGAAGCTACAAAGAATGAATAATACAATAACTAATAACTATTGAAATAGAAGACATTAAAAATTAGCCAGATGCATTGTTTGGGAATATGGAGTTTGTGGGGGGATTATGAAGAGAGTGTGTGACCCCTACGCTACTGGCATTAGCAGCATTCGCAACATTTGTATGAGCTCGTGGTCTTACAATTTGTGTAGCAACCGATGTTGTATTGGAAAGACATCAGAAGCAAAATCTAACGTGTGTTTGCCACAAACTAAAGCAATTCCTCGTATGTGTGACCCTGTTGCTGAAACAGTTAACATCCACATAGAAATCGTTAACTCAGAAAAACAGCCAGAACATCTTACTGAACGAAAACTAATTCTGCAACAATTGAGTTAACCATCTTCTAGATAGATGATTTATATCAATATCAAAATTTAATTGCGACATGTTATCCTACCTTTTTTATCATCGCCAGCCCCACCACTAATAGTAAGGAGTATTACTTGTCTGCAGATCGTGTTGGCTCTCATTTGATAGATATTTGGTGTGCCAAAACCAACAAAAAGCATAGTTAGGTAAAGAGCAACAAACATTTGAGAGAAACAAACATCCCCAGCTCGACATATGAGCCTGTAAAACAAAAGTTTGGCAAAGAGCACGTCAGCCAAAGAAATAATGCAGGCTTCCATAAAAGTTAAAACATTGGGTAGTAGAAGAAAAACCGAAAACACTGTTCATAAAAAAAAGGTTGTAATAATACTTGTTTTATCCTACAACAGTAACTTACAACCGGGGAAGCCAACCATCGTATAAACGATCCTCATGAAACCATCGGCTTTAACTATCCTTCTTTAAGCAGTAAGAGAAGGTGATGCTGCTAACTCTGTTTTCGTATCCCTATTCAAAACAAAACAAATTGTTATATTGAGCCAAATTATAAGTTTCATTATTATAAAACAACAAACTATACATGGTATAAGTTAAGGCGCATGTGACTCATATGATAATGATTACGTGATTTAATAATTGAAAGTCATACGAAGATGTTGTTTGATACTGATTTGGAAGAAAGAAATTCAAGAATAGTGATTAATTTAACAAATTAAAACTAAATATAATCAATTTTTACTAAATTACACTTACATTTCTGCAAAAGAGTCTCAAAATTAAGAAAAACTAACATGAGTATTGATCGAGTTGTGATTGTTAGAGGTGTGATTTCTGCGATTTTCAATTGATATATCTACTAACAAAACAATGATCATAAACAATAACACATAAATCAACATAATAAATAAAAATACTCAATGAGGAACAAATCAAGAGATCATGGCTGACCTTATTAAAACTAATTCTAGTACCGTGAAATCATTGGTGTGCTTTTGTATGTCAATTATGCTCGATCATTAGTAAAAATATAATTACTGAGAAAACGATCATTGTACGGATACATGATTATTAGGGTTTTGAGAAAAAAATGAGGGTATGTTCTTCTGTGTGGATAATCGGTGCTCAATGTGATGTTAATCTATTTTGTAAATATCCAGACCGTATAATAACCCTTGTGATTGGAATTAACCACAAAAATATAATTAATTTTTTAGTTGTGTTTATCAAATTGATTTTGTAGAGAGATATCATAACTAATGTTCTAGTTTAGTGGTCGGGGCAATATGTAGTAGTTTCGTAGACTCAAGTTCGATTCTATAAGTGACACTTTTTTTGTTAAACTTAAAAAACGAAAATTAAAAAAAGAAAATGATGACATGGATTAATGGGATGCTTATGTGGCATATCCCTCCTCTTATATATAATGTAAAGATATATATATATATATATATATATATATATATATATATATATATATATATATATATATATATATATATATATATATATATATATATATATATATATATATATATATATATATATATATATATATAGAGAGAGAGAGAGAGAGAGAGAGAGAGAGATTTGTGTTCAAGTGCGTTACATCTTAAAGTGTGTTATAATAAGCACCGATAACAAAGTGCCATGTGTTTTTCTCTTAAATAAAAATAGATAAATTAATTATACTATGTTTGAGGGTATAATTGGTATTCTGGCCCTACTTATTACTCCGTACTAGCTAAATAAATCCAAAATAACCGTTCCTTTATTTCTATCTCATCTACTTCCTATGCATCTCTTTGTAACTACGTATGCATTACTTTATAATTTTTATCATTGGTTAACTTGTAATATGTAATTTGTAATTATCAAGTCATATATGTATCCATCGCTTTTATCTCTGTTAAAACTCAAGATCATTGCTTCTCAACCGTCTTATAACCGACATCGCAGGCCGAACATGGTTTCCGTCCACTTTTGTTTCTTTGCCGACGTTATGTATGACGTTTTTCCAACATGATCGGAGGTTGATGTACGTCGTGTATCTCCTATCCGGGCGTGCGGTTCTAGGTTGCATTGTAAGGCATGTGATTTGGTTTGGGTTCAGCTTATAACTAAGATCGGTGTCATGTTTTCGGTTTGGTGCGTTATTTGATTCGGGCCAGCTTGTTGATTTGTATCAGTTTTTGGTTCGTGTGTCAAGCCATGTTTGAGTTGTAGCAACTATTTTTTGGTTCATGTGTTAAGCAATTCAATTCGTGTGTCAAGATATTTGAAAATAGATCCAACTTAGTCCGCCTTCGAGTTCTTTGTCAACCCATTTTTGTTTCGCATATTAACAACCCTCGTCGATTGATTCACAACCGAAGAGCCGAACGTTTCTCGATCTGGGCTCATGTATCATACTATCGGAAAATCTATATTACGTTGTTTGGAAAAAATAGTTCATGTAAAATAATAAGTTAGCATGTAGAAATTGATTTTTACTTCATATTTGTAGATTTTGTATCTTATTACGTAAAAAAAGTATTATTGTGTCACTAAAATGTATTGCAAAACAAATAGAAAAAGAACGTGTCACTAATATATAAAAAATAATAGAACTAAAAACGTGTCACTAAAAAATGTGTCCCTAATCATGTGTCAGAAAAACAAATAAAAAATGTGTCACTAACTTATAGAAAACAAATAAGATAAAAAATGTCACAAAAATATATAGAAAATGTTATTGTTTAAGACTAGCCTAATATAGTGAAATAAATATAAAATAAAAAAATATATATATAAAAAATGTCACAAAAAATATATAAAAAATGTTATTGTTTAAGACTAGTCTAATATAGTGAAATAAATATAAAATACAAAAAAAAATAAATTAATAGAAACGTAGAAAAAGTGTAGCAGTTTCATATAATAAGAAGATTTTGAAATTCGGTAGGCTTCTTTTTAATGTATTTTAACTTTTATTATTTGCATGAATGCTAGTATTAAACACTAATTAAATTGGTTAAGAATGCCATTACTTTTTTAGTTTATTACTATCAAGCCACTCATCTCATTTAATATAATTTTTATCTATCAAACTTTATCCAATGGTCCGTAACTGTACCTATTATAACCTACTTTAAGGTGTACACCACAATAACGATCCCATATATATATATATATATATATATATATATATATATATATATATATATATATATATATATATATATATATATATATATATATATATATATATATATATATATATATATATATATATATATAGGGTAGGGATACACTAAAAAGTCCCTTAAAATAAAAAGTATAGGAAGGATTATAGGAGTGACATGTGTCACTTAGCCACATCATCATGCCACATAATCATGACACCTCAACACCTAAAAAATTTCGAATTTAAAAAAAAAAAATCGTAATTTTTTTTTTTGGAAAAATTTTATTTTTTGAAAAAAAAAATTTGAAATTTTTTTTTCCGAAAATTTTTTTTCAAAATTTTTTTACCGAAAATTTTTTTTTCGGAAATTTTTTTTCGAAATTTTTTTTTTAAAATAATCTACTGCATCACAGTATATGTTTGATGCATCAAATTAATAAGTTAATGCATCACATAATTAGTTACTGCATTAAGTTTGGTTCGGTGATGAACTAAAATGCAGTAAGTTATTAGTGTGATGCATTAACTTATTAACTTAATGCATCAAAATATAAAATTACGATGCAATAGATTATCTTTTGTTTTATTTAAAATTTTTAAAAAATTAATGCATCAACTTAAGAAGTTAATGCATCACTGTAATTAGTTACTGCATTAAGTTCGCTGATGAACTATAATGCAGTAACTTATTACTGTGATGCATTAACTTATTAACATGATGCATCAAAATATATAATCGCGATGCAGTAGATTATTTTTGGTTTTATTTAAAAACTAAAAAAAATTGAAATATTTTTTTCGAAAAAAAATTTTAAAAAAAAATTTAGAAAATTTTTTTTTTAAATTTTTTTTCGAAAAAAATTACGAAAATTTTTTTTCGAAAAAAAATTTCGAAAATTTTTTCAGAAAAAAAAATTTGAAATTTTTTTTTTTAGAAATTTTTTTTTTGAAAAAAAAATTTCGAAATTTTTTTTAAAAAAAATTCGAATTTTTTAAAATAATGACATGTCATCATTATGTGGCATGGTGATATGGCATTGTGACACATGTCACTCTCACAATCCTTCCTATACTTTTTATTTTAAGACCCCTTCTCATTTTACCCCATCCCTATATATATATATATATATATATATATATATATATATATATATATATATATATATATATATATATATATATATATACAAGTGGCAAAACCCGTCTGATGGACGGGTATGACCTCTGATTTTTGTTTTTTTATTCGTTGCTAAATTAGTGCTCGAGTATTTATTGTCTATTTTATTTACGGGTTATGGTTAAACATATTATTAGTTTATGCGTCATATATGATTAAGACGGGTTATGGTTAATGTATTATGTCCAATAGACTTGTATGATTTTTTTTGCTAAGTTTGTGTTTGCTTAGTATTTTATTAATTTAGTTTTTTTTGTTGTGATTGATTTTTTCTTGTATTTACCGGTTATGCTAACATATTAGTTGTTAAGCGGATATATAATCAGTCTGGGTTATGCTTAAACATATTATCAATTTACACAAATATATGATCACAAAATGTATTTTTTTACAACAATTTGTTTATGAAAGGTGTACTTGTTCTATTGCTCTTAAAAAGTTTTTAAGTAAACGGTGTTAATAAATGTTACTTTTTTATGCATATAATTATTTGGGCTTAATTTTTTTTATAATTTATTATTGGATCATTTCTTTCTTCTCTCCAATTTGGCTCCACTTGCTATTTTTTTTCTTTTTTAAGTTTCATACAAAATAAAATTTATTTAAAAAAATTATTAATACATAAATAAAATACGAAATTAAAAATATGATACAAAACTTAAAGAAATATGAAAATAAAAAAAAATAAAAAAACGACATATTAATCTTTCTTTGATTATTTTGTGATTTTTTTCTTGTCAGTTTCGGATAAACGACATCTTTGGTTCGGGCATTGAGTCGGTATCAATTGTGCGTTTTGAAACGCGAGTTGTTGTTCTTGAAAAATTTGTTCGGTGTCATTTAGGGAAAATATTGCGTAGCAAAAGGAGGATGCATGAATTGAGAGCCGGATGGAAATCGCTAACATGATGAAATAGAGTTTTGATGATAGTGTCGAGTGGTAGAGGATGCCGAAGGATTGGGTTTCGATGTGTTAACAAGATCGGTAAAGTTGAGATATGAAAATTAGTTATTTGGAAAGTTATATTTTTCTGGTTTTTTGGTAGATAGATTAGGAAGATGTGTGCGTGTTAAAAATGTAAAAGTTGAGGGATATATAAAATAGGAAAAAGGTCTAATTAAAAAAAAGTGAAAATTAGATGTCGCCAACGGCTAGTTTTTTCTGCTTCTCGTCGTTTGCTCGTCGAAATTTGGCGAACCCTCGGCGAAATAGGGGGCGTGGTGGAGTAAACCCGCGGAGGCCGACGAGGATGCCACCTAGGCACATCAATCGACCTTCGCCACGTCACCGTTTACTCTTAGTTCAACTTTCATATGTTCTTCTTGTAGTGTGTCATCATTATTTTTTGGCCTCATGTTTCTAGTTTTTAGTTTTGTACACCATGTCTATGTTACCTTTCAACAACTTTTAGTAATTGTTTTATCAGCACGCGTCGTTCGGGATCGTTATCTGATGCACGCTTCAATTTTAATGCTGGTTACAAAATATGATTCATAAATCCAATAGCTTTTCCAAAGGAAATTATTTCTGGTTTCTACTGTTCTACTAACGTCTTTTCAAGCAGAAATAAGACCTTCTTAAAATAGGAATATTCATATTTTTTTATCTAATAAATAAAGCAAGTTGTTGATATATTCATCAATATTATTCTAACAAATTTTTTTAACAACCTTTTAAAATAACATTTGTTCTTTTAAATTGAAAAATATTTTTATTTATTTATTATTTTTATAATTTAATTTCACTAATTTTTTAAAATTTTGTGCTTTTTAATTCGATATCCATTTTGATATATTTTTATTAACTTTTAGTCTTTTTCAATTTTAGTGGGTTCTTAATTCGATTCTATAACTTTACAATGAGTAAGATTTAAATTTGTTAGTCTTAAAATTCGTTATTATTAAGTACTCACCGCATTGCGCGGATACCGTTCTAGTGCTAGGGGTATGCATGCTCTTCCCGTTCAGTGAATATATAGTCTTCAACATCACGTGGTGGCTCACACTAAAAAGTAAAAACCCATCAAATAATTTCAGTACAAAGAAACAAACATCAACACCATACTGATAGCCCCAAAACCCAATTGAATACAGTAGTTGCCTAAAGCGGATTGGCACTGTTTAACTCACATTATAAATAGAACTACGAAGATTATAAAAAAAAATGAACACTCTACCTTAGGACCATTACTATTTGTCATATAGCATTGTCCAAACAATGGGTCTCGGTAATCTCATACCCAATATTGTGGTGTTACGTTATCATGAGATCTGGAGGCGTGAAAGCTTAACAGAAATTCCAGCCACTTTTATCAGGATTATTAATGGCTCTATCATGGCTAACAAAGCAGTTGTTTTTGTCAAGGGGCTTGACGAATGGCCAAATGAGTATTAGTGACTATATAGGACGATTGATTTGTATTGAATTTGTTAGAGATTGTGGTATCATGTTGGTTTTATCTCAGCTTTTGTCTACATACAGGGAACTGCCACGATTTATTGTTGCAAGAAAGCTTCACTGCAAGATAGATAAAGTAGCCGGCGTCCTTGAAACCAACCGCCTAGATGCAAAGAAGTGAAAGAACACTTTGTATCAAGTAACTATCAAGCACAGGGAGTTACCAAAAATATCAAACAACTGTTCTTGGCGCACTTAAATTGATCCATTGATCTTGTGATCAACACAAAACTACGCCAACTGTAGTATCACTTGATTCGTTAAAAAAACAAAAATGAAAAAATAATGCATGTCCACAAGTATACATGACGTATATCTTTTGATCTCTTTTTTTATTTGCCGAGTTTATAAAATGATTATGTTACCAAATGATAAACACCTCATCATTGTCGTTATCTTTTGGAACAACAGACAAATTTTAAACAAATTGTTTGAAAAATCAGGAAGAAGTGTTGCTGATGTGACAAAGGACGTGGAAGGTATCAAATTCCCAACTAATCTATTTCATTGTCATTTGGGGTTCAAGCTTAAAGCTAGAACATGTCTTCCAAGATTTTCAGCACATTCATAACATAAATGAAAGGCATGCTCTGTATTCTAAATAGATGTATAGAACAATGATTCGCCTGGGATTAATATAATATAACTC
Source organism: Glebionis coronaria (assembly GCA_025667525.1). Taxonomy (NCBI): domain Eukaryota; kingdom Viridiplantae; phylum Streptophyta; class Magnoliopsida; order Asterales; family Asteraceae; genus Glebionis; species Glebionis coronaria. Next base: position 523,961 of record JANFOE010001351.1, on the reverse strand, counting down.
ATTGTAGGAAACATATATAGTTGAACAATGGTGTTCCTAGAACGCATTGGCTGGGAGGCTCTCAAATACTGTAAATCTTCCAAATCTCATACTTGTGTTGTTGTCGAGTGTTTGCTGCCACTTCTTTGTTGCCAGAAAATCAAAGTCTAAGATTCGATATGATGCGCGTATTACCAGTCTTTGGTTGAAGTAATCAGTGTCCTTGAGTTACATGTTTGTCAAACAAGATGCAACAAAAACCTTGAGGATCTGGATTTGGGGGTTCCGACCTATCAACTTCCGATACACCTTTCCCTCTATTATTTTGTTTTGGACCTTTGGTTTCAGTTCACAAATGTTGGTATGCGCCATTCTATCAGTAGTATGAAAGCAAAAGTGAGCAACCCGTTTCTGGAAAGTAGGGGGAAAAAATAGCCTCTAATTGTGTCACGCAGCTGTAGCAATTAATGAATAGATAAGCACCATTAAACAATAATACAGTTAAACAATAATACACAAATTCCAAGATTAATACGGAGTATTTCAGTAAGGTGCATACCCCGACATACAAAAACTCAACCGGACGGCAGTAATAAGTGGAAGTCCAGGTGTCACGGCCAACCCTAGCCTCCCAACCACTGGCCTTGTGGCTTCATCCATCAAACATATAGACCCAATTATAAGTCACGGTCTCGACAATCCATGCGGAGCACATGGACTCGAGATAGCTCCCATTGTTGTTTAAGATTTTCAAGTGACAACATCTGTTGTAGTTGTAACTTGACTAACTAAGGCTTCTATGGCTTCAGGTCTGGAGCATAAAAAGAGTTACTCATCCAACAATAAAAAGACTATGCATTCGATTATTTTCTTTGTAATCATGACTCTTAAAGTCCATGTTGAACTACAAATCCACAAATCCATGGAAGAGTAAAGTTCAAACTTTGTTTTGGTTAATTTTGAAGTTACAAAAGAGCTAAAAGACATGTATGCAAACTATAGCAGCTACTCTAACCTTAAAGCTTCGCGAATTGCCGCTACCCTTCGTTGACCCATCTCTATCACTTAAATCAAAATCAGATGACATGTAATTTAAGTCCGGTTTATTCGCTGAAGTCGGATCTTTTATTTAGTTCTGTTTACGTACATGTAATCTGAATATAAAATGTTAGTGCTCCAAAATTTTGATGATACAGTTCTTGCGGGATTTAAAGGTGTCATACCATGTGACACACACATGCAACAATGAGTACTTGCTATTAAAGATTTTATATTCCAAAATCTAGTCATATTTTTCCACCTTGTTGTGCGAGTCAAATTTCAAGCGGTTTTATCGTTTGCGGAACAGCTCGCCCAATTCAACTAATACCTCGAGAAAATCAAAGGCTTACATGGAAAAGAGTACCTGTTTGCATAGTCTTTTATGCTCCCGCTTGAGTTGTTTTAGCTTAATCCTACTACTTCCGGCTGTTGAACAAACGCCTACATCAATAACAGAAAATATTTTCATTTCGCAAGAGAAGACACGTAAGGTATTTCAATGATTATATCGCAGCGCGCACCTAAACATACATTCATAGCGTCCTAAATGATAATATATATAACAGCAAATAAGAACAAAGATTATTCAGATGATTCACAGAAAAATTGTTAGTTAAAGAACAAAGACTTGTCACACAAGTGAGCTTCAAAAAGGCGCATTTGTTTTAGTCTGTCTTAAAAACTTAGTTACATGCAAATCTGTATAGGTATATTTCTTTTAACGTCCCTCAACTTAACAAAAAAACAAAAAAAACAATCGAATTCTGAAAGTACAGTAGATTTAGCTGCCAAGACCAACTATGTGGGTTCATCCAACGACCTCAAGAATTAGGATCATCCCATTAACGAATCTCGTCCATCCCTCAAAGTAGGACCAATGACGGCGACGTCAAGGAAAATAACCGAACACATCCCAATATTCTTTAGTTGCAACTTGCAAGTGTAGGATCACAAACCTGCCCATCTTCGCCTATAAATCAAAAGCTTCAACATCAAGGAAAATGTAACATCAGACATATTTTTTGTTAAAACTTGACTGTGAAGCATATCTTGGTGCCACTTTGAGTGGTTTCAATCATGAGTTTTCCAAGAGCTGGTGATGACATTGTTGGACCATGAAACCCTTAATCAATAAATTTGCGCAATAGATTATTTATTCAAGTTTATGCCAAACAAATGGGCTGCCATGGGCAGGTTAATTTACAGATAAAAACATGTGATATTTATTAGGGGAACCTTGATGATTGATATGGCTAAGAAACCCATCCAAAGTCAGATTTTGCTAAATTTACACGTTTTGCCTATTTAAGGATCTTTCTATTAGTTCTTCAATTCTTATTTATAAGTTATAACATTCAAAATAACCATTTAAGTGAATTTTGCTAGGTGACCTCGTGTGATGATCCAGAAGGGGAATGACATCTTTTTATGCAGCTCAAATTGCACCTAAAACATATTTTATGTTTGGATACTATAACAAATGAAATAAAAATAGCATACCTCTAAAAGTGATGCGACCTCCATCCATTAGTTTTATCTGCCCACCCTAATTCAATCAACGCATAAGGCGATTATTATTTCCCACCTATCAAGATAAGCTTGCTTCAGGTAAACCAAATATCAGATGTTTAACTGTGATAAAAAACACTTACTACAAAATCTTTAGGTTCATCTAAAGCGCTTCCTAAAATACACAATGTTGTAAATTCAAGCATTCATTTATAAGTTGATAATGATCACTTTTTAAAAAGCACTGTTATGACATGGATATTTGTGTTAAGCAACACTAACAAAGCTATATATCGAACAATATAAAAATAATGACATATTAGTGTTGCTTTGGTGATGAGATGAGTTTTATGTGTTACCTTTTTTTCTCAAATCATTATCGTAACATAAATTAGGATATGAAAAAAGTGAAATAGTACAAATGTCGTAAACTTCAAGATACGCATTCCATGAAAAATCTTTGGTGATCCAATTCTTGTCATCCAAACCTACCATAAAATTGATTTCAAGATACTTTTAAACAGATCCGTCTCTACATGACCTGAAATTAAGGGCAAAAATTTAGTTTGGCAGGTTAAAACAACCCAGTGCAAACAATGGCAGTTTAATTAATCACACATATCGAAAGTGCAAAACAGATTTACGCGCAGTTAATTTGGCAATCTTGTATATTCAACCAATGACCAGAACCCTATAAGATAAATTTACCTTGCACTCTCTATAAAATTTGTTGCTACTGCCCTTCTTGATAGCAAAGGTGAATCATCCATCTAGCTTCAAGCAAATCACCAAAATCATTTTAACTGGAACACAGTTCTAGAAAAAAAGAGTATCATGAAAAGGTTCCTAGGATTATTGTTTGCACAACCCCATTACTACAACAAATCTCTATTGATGCAAAACTTTTTTTAAGCAGTCTATTGATGCAAATCTACTGGAGCTTGCGATGTGAATGACGCAGATGACAGTGCATCCTAATCATGCATGCTTACTCGTAGTCATACCTACCCACCATAGATGTTTGTGTTTAAAAATAGCACACCAGTAGGAACTTTTGTTTGATTACTGTACCAGAACCCGAATAAGATCAAAAAGACAAAAACTGCTACTTAACATGGATAAGATCAAATCTAAACAAATATACATCAATCTTGCTAGTAACTCGGTTGTAATTTATAAATCTGCATAATAGAGAAACAGTTACCTGAAAGCATCAATGCGGACAAGCTTTAATGGTGTACTCATCTCTCTTGCAGCATCAAGATTTATATGCATCAGAAAGTTGATGATAAAGCACTCATTCAACAAAAAAAATTCCTTGACTCATTCACGTAATATTGAAAAAGCCTAGTCACTCTTCTTATACAAAATCAATAGTTCATGGTTCATAATATGTTTCTCTATTTTTAGCCAAAGCCCAACTCACCTGAGTTAGAAACCTGCAACATGTGCGTCACGCAGAAGCTAAAGTTGCCCCCTTAATAGCTTCCGGTGCAGAAAATAGTGAATCTATCGGTTATGGTAAAAAAATACCATTTAATTAAGGGTACGTAAATTTTATAGATTGAATTACCACAACATGAAGGCTAATTGAAGATGTTACCAACCAAAAAAATAACTTTTCTTTAATGTCCCCAAGAAGGTAACTTTACTGTTTTCAGTTTTAGCGAAGCTTTCATATAAGACACTTCTAATTTAGAGCATCATGAACTTGATTCTCTTGATATCATCATATATCACCTCTATGTTGTTGCTCCTATAATTTCACCTGATGAACTGTGCAGTCCTAACTCAAAAATCCCAACATCAATCAAACCACTTTTATCCAACAACCTCTTGAGATTCTTTTCACTTGTTTAGTTGACTCAGAAACTTAGGACAGACTAACAAAAGTCACAAGTGCAATTTTACACCTTTTCTTAAACTGATGATGTTTTGACCCGACTATCTTTATTTTCACTCTCATTTTCAATTCCTTTTTCGGTATCATATAACTGCACAAGAACATCAATAGCCATCACTTCTCGTCTTATATTATACGACTAATTTATCTAAGAAAAAGTTGCATCTAAACAGCTCATGTATGGATACTATACATGTTTACGAATTCAAGCCAGCAACACAATCATAAGTGTATGACAGAAAAGAAACCAATACTCTTTAATAAGATCAGAAAGCCATTCAAATTGCAAACACCTTTGATAGAATTCATTATCACTCCCGACTATAAATCCAGCAATAATCCAACTACTTCCATGGAGAACACGGCCACAAGCGTTCGAGACATCGTCCTCAAAAGTAAAAGGCTGTGAAGGCGACTCAAACTAATCAAAATGGGTAAGAATAGAAAGGAAATCTTCAGGACTCATGACCTTAATTAGGGCTTGTGGTAGAAAGACTTCCTCTTTCAAGAAGAAAAACATGACAGTTTTCTTAAAACGTGGCGGCTAACGGACATCCAGTGGTGCCACCACCAACCATGATGTAGTCATATGTGCCCTGAATCCAAATTATATAATACATATTTGGTCTAAACACAAGCATAAAAATATTGTCTCACCTTCATGTTGTCTGGACTACACTGAGGGCATGTATGATCATACTCAGCATCGGAAACATTGAGTCCTGCTTGTTACATGAAGGAACAACCGGAACCACCAAAACAACCACTGATATGTTTTAATAACTAATATGCCAAATCTATCCATCGCCTTAACACTTAAGTGATCGAACTTAACTAAATAAAAATAATAGGAAGGAACAACCGAAACGATTTATGTAAGTTAACCAATATAATTTTGATAAACAAACTATAGAAGAATATCCCAAGCATACATAGGGTGACCTGCTAAAATCAATTTGTACTGTCCAGCTAAAAACTCTGATCAGTTGAGAGAAGAAGAAAGTTGCAGGTAATTACCACTGAGTAAAAAAGAATAAACAAATTAGTAGCATACAAATATGGTCGATATTTACATATGAGTAAAACCGAATAAATAAGTCAGTAGCATACAAATATGGTCGATATGTGTTACTAAAGTTGCATGTCGTTTGCTAGGCTAATGAAGTCATTCAAGGATCTAATAAACCTGTATGCCCTCGATCTTACACAAAAGATTGAAGTGGCCGTAACAAAAAGTTTAAATTCATCATCTTCTGCTTCATGAATAGCATATAAACACATAAGCAATTAGATAAACACATAAGCAGTTAGATAAACACGTTATGATATGTGCCATATAACAATAAGAAAGAGTATCTAAGATTTAATTGGAGCTCACTTTTATTTATTCATTGTTTCTGATGGTGCAAATTCATCTTCTTTCTAAGGTTTCTTTGTTTCGACTTTGGTTTTTTGATGGAGTTTTGGTTTTATCTATTTATTCATTGTTTCTGATGGTGCAAATTCATCTTCTTTCTAAGGTTTCTTTGGTTCGACTTTGGTTTTTTGATGGAGTTTTGGTTTTATCGTTTTAGATGAAAATCGATCCGATGAATGATTTTAGGTTTTTAAAAAATATAGTAGTATTTATTTAGTACGATATAAAGATTCTTGTTGTAATTTGATAAATATCAACCCAACCAGTAAGGGTGGTTTAACTTTTTAATGTTTTCATGCCTTTAATAATTAAATTGTGCAATCTAATATAACATCTACGGTTTTGGTCCAGTGGTAAAGACACTTTGTATCCTCTTATTAGACGCAAGTTCGATTCTTGCATGAGAAATTTTTGCAAAAATCCGAAGCCCAAAAAGTAGCCCATGTGCTGACTGGGATTAATGCCTGATTGATGACGTGGCAAATCCCTCCTCTTATATATAATGTAAAGATATATATATATATAGGGGAGAGATCAAATAAAAAGACTTTTTTTTGGTGAGAAAGATAAGAAGGATTTTCAGCCATTGATTTTAAAATCAATGGATGAGATTAAACCATAATCCTAACTACCTAACCAACTAACTAACTAACCATTTAAATATGATTTTCAAAAAGTTTTTCAAAAATTCTGAAAAAATTTGAGTAGATCGGGTATCTTTGTGCAAAAAACTTTTGTGAAAAAAGTTTTTTTAATTCGATGATTTTTACGTTTTTTTAATGCACAAAAACGAAATTTTGATGCATAAAAACGATAATTTTTAGGCTTTTTACGTTTTTTATGCATCAAGAATTCATTTTTATACCCAACTTCTTTTGACTTTTTGCTTTAAAATTTGATGCCGCATCAAACTAAAACAACTTAAAAATTTTGTGCATGAAAAAAATTTATACACAAAATTTCATCTTTTTGTGCATTAAAAAACGCAAAAACTCAAAATTAAGAAAATTTTCTTCACAACTTTTTTATGCACCAACATATCCGATATTATGGAATTTTTTCACAATTTTTCGAGAACTTTTTAAAATCATGTTTATATGGTTAGTTAGTTAATTAGTTAGTTAGTTAGTTAGTTAGAAATATGGATTGATCTCATCCATTGATTTTAAATCAATGACTGAAAATCCTTCTTATCATTCTCACAAAAAAAAGTCTTTTTATTTTAACTCTCCCCTATATATATATATATATATATATATATATATATATATATATATATATATATATATATATATATATATATATATATATATATATATATATATATATATATATATATATATATATATATATATATATATATACTAGCATCGTAGCTCGTCCAACGGGCAGGGTAGTTTTTTTCTCGTTCCAGAGGATTTATGGTTCGTACGTTTATATATATATATATATATATATATATATATATATATATATATATATATATATATATATATATATATATATATACATATATACATATATATATATACATATATATATATATAGATATATATATATATATATATATATATATATATATATATATATATATATATATATATATATATATATATATATATATACATATATATATATATATATATATATACATATATATATATATATATATATATATATATATATATATATATATATATATATATAGTGTAACTTTATTTACAGAACCCATCTTAGTGACAGAACTTGCAAAACTCTTGTTTTTGAAGGCAAACATGTATGTTTGAAGGAGTACATGTATGTTTTTAGAGAATATATGTATTCACGAAGCATATTTGAAGTTTTTTTTGTCAAAATTAAATAAAATTAAAAAAAGATATCCAAAAACATACATGTTTGAGGGCGTGCATGCATGTATGTACACGCATTCAAAAACATACATTTTTGAAAGCACGCATGCATGTATGTACACCAATATAAAAACATACATGTTCGCTTTCATAAATATACATGTAAGCCTTCAAACATACATGTTTGCATTCAAAAACAAGAGTTCTGCAAGTTCTGTCACTAAGATGGGTTCTGTAAATAAAGTCCCCCTATATATATATATATATATATATATATATATATATATATATATATATATATATATATATATATATATATATATATATATATATATATATATATATATATATAGGGGAGAGTTAAAATAAAAAGACTTTTTTTGGTGAGAAGGATAAGAAGGATTTTTAGCCAATCATTTAAAATCAATGGATAAGATCAATGCATATTCCTAACTAACTAACTAACTAACCACCAAAACACGATTTTAAAAAAGTCTTCAAAAAATTCTGAAAAAAATTTCAAATGGTCGGATTTGTTGGTGCATAAAAAAGTTGTGAATAAACGTTTTTTAATTTTGAGTTTTTTACGTTATGCACAAAAAACAAAATTTGATGCACAAACACGTGAATTTTGGTGTACAAAATTTTTTTCATTCAAAAAATTTTCAATTTATTATAGTTTGATGCAGAATCATATTTTAAAGCAAAAAGTCAAAAGAAGTTGGTCATAAAAATGAATTCTAGATACACAAAAAACCTAAAAAACGTAAAAGAAAACGTTTTTGTGCATCAAAATTCCGTTTTTGTGCATTAAAAAAGCGTAAAAAACTTCAAATTAAAAAAACTTTTTTCACAAATTTTTTTGCACCAACATACCCGATCTACTAGAATTTTTTCATAATTTTTGAAGAACTTTAAAAAAAACACGTTTAGATGGTTAGTTAGTTAGTTAGTTTGTTAGGATTGTGATTTAATCTCATCCATTGATTTTAAATCAATGGCTGAAAATCCTTCTTATCCTTCTCATAAAAAAAAGTCTTTTTATTTGATCTCTCCCCTATATATATATATATATATATATATATATATATATATATATATATATATATATATATATATATATATATATATATATATATATATATATATATATATATATATATATATATATATATATATATATTTATGTTATATACAGGTATAATTATGATTTGAAACCACACTTTTTAATCCAGTCATATCCCAGTCACATCTTTTAGCCAATAATATTTGAGAATTTCCTAGAAAATCTCCAAATTACAAGAAATTCTGATTTAAAATCGCAGTTGTTTGAAAATTGCGTTTTGGGAACGTAGTTTTTGAAACTACGTTTTGGAATTACGTTTTGAAGGTCTGGACCGGTCCGGTTCAAGTCTGGGCCTTTTGAAAGTTCATATTTTATAATATGTTCAAAAATATTGTCAATAACTAGATTCGAACCTGGGTTGGAGGATACAAAGACAACAAACACCACCACTAGACCAGACAACAAGTTGTGATTTGTATTTAAAAACTATATATATAATGTTTAAGAAATTTATCTTTCGCTGATTTAATTTAAAATATTTTGCATATCTTTCCCTTTAATATAACTTTGAGAAATATAATTCTAACGCAGTACCCATTTTTCTCTCCAAACCCTAACTGTGTTTTTTTTTTATTTGTTGTTGATTATGACTATTGTTTCTTAGTTTCTTAGTTTCTTAGTTTATAGGTATTGAATATTAATTCTTTCTATTCATTCGTGTTTTCTAGAGGGTTTTTTCAATCCTAGATCCTATCATACGAGGTGAATCAGGCACCATTGATCATATAGAGGTAACTATCTATGTATTCATACATTAGTGTTAATACACGGATCGTCAATAAATACTATTTTGTATGTTATTAATACAGTAATGTTTAAATTATTTATTCATTCTTAAACTCTATTTTTTATAGGTTCATCATTCACCATAATCTTCTTTGGTTTGGTTTGTTTTGTTTTGCTTTTTGCAGGTTGATTATCTTCTTTGTTTTATTTACAAGGTATATTTTTTTTTCAAAACCCTAATGCAAATATATTAATTTTTTTGATCTTCATTCATAATGATGTATTTGGTTTAAAGTTGTTTGTAGGTTATAATCTGATTCATTGAGCATTATGAACAAAATAATACGTGAAGTGAGTTAGGTGAGCTTAAGTTTACAATGCAATTCATATGCTTATTCTTTTATTTAACTGCCTAATATATTTTTCACTTAGGGATTGTTTTATGTATTTGCAGAAAAAACCCATGAAAGCCTATCCCCTGCCATAAAAACTTATAGGAACCTCCAATAAAAGCGTACCTCAAAGTGTTCACTTTTTAAGGAGTCTATGAAATTTACAATAAAAATTTCATAGAGCTGTATAGTTTTTCCCAGTATAGTAGTGGCAGAATAACGAACCTGCAAAAATAGTAATCAACATCAGTCTCTAAAATGCTCTAAGTTTTTAACAGAATTATCATAGCCCAAATTATTTTGTTGAGTGCATATGAAGGTATCCAACATTAGTCTATAAGACTTACCGGTCTGAATTATACCTCTAACTGATTAGCTTTTCAAACAAATTTGAGCTATAAATAGGCTAGACGGGTATACGAGTAACAAATTAAAACCTTATCTAAGCTAATAGTTAACCAGTTCGTTTACTTAGTTGTGCAGGTTAAGTTGGCATTGCACATGTTGTTGCTAGGTAAGTTTTTTTTTTCTTACTATATTTCAGCCATTATAAGAAGACCGACCTACGTACGTTCGCGAACATGAAGGATCTTAGACTTATAATAGGCATATTTTTACAAGGTCTGGCAGACATCACGTACATAGATGGCCAAACTATTTCATGTGGTACCATTACATATTTTGTGATCAACTTCGAGAAAAAAATCCGTATGGTTATTTTTATATGAATCTTTGAAATTTCAATGTTGGGTGGTGAAACTTTTGGCATCGACTTATTAAGTGCATGAGAAGGATTGTCCATATATAGTGTTCTGTTTGAGTCATTTATTGATTTGAAAGATGTTAGATATTTTATTCATGAACTTTGTTTTCATTTATCCTCATATAAGTCAGTTGCTCTTTCTAAAATGTCTAAGAGTGGCTGTGGTAGAACGTAAATATAAAGTATCATCACTTCAAATGCCTTTCGATGATCATCACCACCATGGTAAGAGTATATATGTACAATGTGGTTTGTAAATGCAACCCCTGCATCACAGTTCATTATCAGTTTTCTAACTTTTTATTATCTGCCACGTACATTAAGGAATAAATCTTATCATTTGGATCATATTAAATGAAAGATATCAGACAACTTCACAACTTTTTGTTTAGGATTTTCAGATAACCGTAACCTTGAATGGTGGATATGGAATTATTGAAGCTCAAACGTTTATCGACTGGGGTTGAAGAGAAGGAGAGTAGAACCACTCCTTGGTTGGGGATTCAGCTAGAAAGAGGTGAAAGAAAGTTGCTTCAAGCTGATGCAAAAAGAGAACCGCAAAAGTCTGAAACTGGAAAGGAATATGCACGAGTTGGAGTTTAATAAATGCGTACTTCAGAGTGTACTTCAATTTTTATCTAGGACTTTTTGATGCAGAGACAGGAAGTTGCTGCAGGGACTGCTACACGCAGCTTAATACCACCAGGTTGATTTAAGGTGTGTAAACTTAACGCTTCCTATAATTTGCATGTAGACTACTTGGTAGTGGTTTGAACCATTGAAAGAAATCTCATTCATGTAACTATATAACCTATTATTTACAATTTACAATTATTGCAAAAATGTCGAAAATAAAAGTTTTGATCCACTACAACTCCAATCCAACATTAGCTTGATTTGAAGTAAATATGTACTAAGTCCAAGTAATGTTTTGATTAAGATGTTGATGAAGAGTTGTTGCACACAAAAGTAGCAGCCACCTCTCGTGGAGGTAGAGGTTCCAAAAGAAGTCGGGTTGCTGAAGTTCATAAGTTGTCTCCAAGGGTGAAAAAATCCATTTACTTATAATAAAGACTATTTGTATTAGAGATGTTTTGATGGTATCAGCGATTGGAATAGGAGGACTGTTTAGTACTGAGGCTTTTTCAAGAAACAGAACACACCAATTCATAAAATCTAAATCATCTAAAAAAGATGTACTTATCAACTATGCAGAGAAACTCTAGACTAGACTTGAAAACTTTGTGTTTGACTTACTGATAAGTTCGACAGGTATGCCTAAAAGCCCATAAAATTTTTCGTATCTTCTTTTGCATTATAAATGCATTATAAGAAAATATGTAATGTATTGATTTAAGCAATGTATGATTTCTTTGTACTTCAATTCAGCTACTATGTTTTGCGCAATATAACTTGATGAAGCTGATCGGATGCTTGATATGGGATTTGAACCAGAAGTTCGTTCTATTCTTAGCAAGACAAATTCTGGTACGTGACGATATTTAAACTTTTGATAACTTTATTGGCCGTACTGTACTTACAGTGACAAATGACAATATAGATATTGTACAGTACAACATCGTTAAAGATGTGTGGTAGACGGCAGATTAGAAAATCTCAACGACCATTGTTTGAATGGCTATAAATGACGATATAAATATAAACTTTTGACCCCTTTCACGACCATTGGCTTACAACCTGAATCTCGACCCCACGATCGCATGACCAGAATATCTCAACGGCCAACTATCTCACCACCTGAACACTTTACGAAAACACATCCTTAGGACGACACCAGGTCATGGTCTTATCTCCATGACCATCTCATCTGCACGACCCAAACCACCTCAAAACCTAACCATCTCACCACCCGAACCACCTCAGAACCTCGCCATCTCAAAACCTCACTATCTCCACAGCCTGAACCATCTCACTACCTGAACACCTCAGGAACTCACCATCTCCATTACCACGTATCGAGTTATGTTGTTGTCTATGGACAAAGCTAATCGAATACATTTACAAAAACATATAAGAAAAATCTGATTAAAACACAAAGGGTGATGTACTATACCCTAATTAACCCATTTGCAGCAGACACTGAACACATAGGTCATAATATTGCAGCAGACCCAAGAAGAATATTAAAGTGTGATTTTTTTGTTCTATTGATTGTGAATGTATATGGGGATGTTGCGATCTCAGGTTCTATACTATAAACATTGGTGGTTGTACGATTTCGTGCAGAGATAGGCCCATTCCAGTTTGTTTTTTTGGTTGGACTATCTATTGGGAAAGACAAAACTTTATACTATGTGTCATTTCATTTTTACACAAGTACACAATAGTTTAGCGTTTTGAGTCATACATTGTGTCAAAAAGTATGACAAGAAACCTCGCTTTTGTATTACTTTGTGATTTTCTTCCACTTTTAGCATAGATATCTGATGTTTGAATAACTATTTGTGAATTATGCACTATTGGCTCCTCTAATACCACTTTAACCCGTTCAGATATGGTGATGCAGGTGCGAATAAGCTATTTGTGGCAATCCTTTAAGAGGTATTATTTTCAAAGTACTATGTTTTTGTGACTCCTTTATACGACTTCAAGTTCTACGAATTTGGTATCGCGTGTTACAAATTGGGCAAAAAGCATTCTGTGGAAACAAGCATATTAGGCTATATGGATGGCACGTGTATGTCAAGATGTCATGTGGTCAATGACGCTCCTGCTTCGAGTAACTTCTAACCCATGCGGATAAGTTCTGAAATGAGTAGGTTTCAGTTCAACTGTTACCTCTAATGTTCCCTTTAGTTTACTGTTTATAACTCAACATATCATTATAATTGTAATAAAAGATCTCAAAATTTGTTTGTGGAGAATGTAGAAAACGCTTTAAGCCAGGAAGATGGTGAACTGGAGATAGGGTATACGAACGATGAAATCGTCAATGAGATTACAGTTTCTAAAGTGTCAGGAATCAGTATCTATGAAAATCAAACAGAAGTTGAAGTGACTGAAAGTGTTGCAATTTAGATCTTAGATTGTAAGAGAATATTATAGTAATAAGTAAGTGTCTATGACTTACATTATCTTTTGAATGTTTTGACTTTTTAGTGTTGCTAGATAGTGGAAGCCAAGGTGAGTTCTTTTAGTGGACCCACAGGTCAGATTCATGACAGTTGGATAATAGGCCTGGTTATATGTTAATGTGATTGATGGGTTGTAATCTCATTAACTTAGGAATGGCTGTCTCGTGCTTTCCAACTCTACTTAAGTAACAAGAGTAGAATTCAGGGATTATGCAAGTTCATATGTATGACCTTTTTCAGCAAATTAAATTCATGAACTACTTAAGGGGATACCATTATTTAGATTGTAGAGTGGTTTAAACCATATTTCAGGCAACAAACTTAAGGCGGGTTTTTCATCTATTCTTTTACTTGAGAATTCACTTATGTTGTATTAGATACTTAAACAAACATCAACCTGAATGTAACTAACAGATTTCCGTAGAATCTATAATATTTGGCTCGCAAGTTTATCATGATTGTTCACACTTAGGACTTAGTAATTAGTTAATCACCAAAACCAAAAACAATAGTAATAAATATGGAGCATTATCAATCAAAGATTAATCCATAAACCAACTTAATCTTTAACTTAGATAGTTCACCTGAAAACAATTACATCATATCGTGTAATCCCAGGCTACTTCTTCAATTGCGTAATGAGTATGGACACTTACAATGTTCGCTATTTATTAGTATACTATCGGACAGAAAAATGCAAGTGCACACTATATATCTGTAAGTACTCTGATTCATAACACAGAAAATAAAATAAGGATCAGAGACCACGAGAGGCATGTAGACAACCCAGTAAACCAAGAGGCTGTCAACAGCACCAGGAGCTAAGGGTGAGCATATGGACCGAGAACCGAACTGAAACCGAGAAGTGAATCGGAATCGACCCAACCTGAACCGAATTTTAAAACAACGATTCGATTCTCGGTTGCTCAATATTTCAAATTTTGGTTCTCGGTTCTGGAACCAAAGAACCGGCCAACTTTCAAATATATGGGATTTTATGCGATTTTTGCAAGACAGGGCTATTGCTACAACTTAACTATGCTCTGAGCAAGTTATCACAATGTACTCATGCAATACTCGGTTCTTTGTTATGCCCATGATGATTAACTATGACTTTATGAGTAATGGTATATAGGTTCTTAAGTAAAACATAAAAACATAGCATAATGCATCCCTAACAAGAAAGAAAGGCCAACCCGTTACTTTCTTTTGCAAGACACATTATTGCTTGGCCATTGGTTGCACCGGGTAATAAAAATAAACAATATGACTAAGGAAACCGATCTTCACAATTTATTTTTTATTTCTCAGATAACTACATGAATTTTGAGATATGTTTTTCCTTTTAGTTCTTTTAGTATCTGAGTTCGGTTTATGACACTGACTGCTGCTCATATTATCACACTGACTGCACCTCCTTGATCAGGTTGAATATTATGTTTAGGGGTGTTCAGTGTTTGGTTTGAGACCGAACAAACCGAAAAAGAAACCGGACCGAAACTGAATAAAACCAGACTGAAATTTTTAAATGGTGTATGGTTTGGTTTGAGACCGAACCGAAGTATTTAATTGGTGTATGGTTTGGTTTTGGTTTTAATAAATAGAAAACCAAACCAAACCGAAAAAAACCGAATAACTTTATTTATGTACAAAAAAAATTAAATTATATATATATATGTATAAACTTTTTTATCCTTAACATACTCTCCGGTGTTTTTTAAAATATTTTTAAATTGATAATCCTGAAACAAGAATATAATGTATATTCAATAAGAATGTTAAACCTAATTAACTCCTATATATACACACATGCCGTACCATTTGGTTTTCTTTTAAAAAATTTTGAATTTGGGTTTCTTGGTTTTAACCGAAACCAAACCGAATTTTAATTTGGTGTACGGTTTGGTTTTACGTGCTTTATAATTGGTTTGGTTTGGTTTTGGTTTTGATTTTAAAAATCTCAAAACCGAGGAACCCGAACCAAACAACCCACAAATCCGAAAACCGAACCGATGAACACCCCTAATTATGTTGCTTCCATTTCTCAGATCATGCAATTTGAATTATGCGGGCAATTCAGTTCCACTATTCAAGTTTGAAGGGGCTCTATTGAGTTATCATCCCCAAGGTTCGCTTAGCCTTTTACTTTCTCGATTACATTTGTATGTTATATTAAAGAATGAAATAAGTAAAAAGTAATCAGTACCAACATAATATAATATGAATTATGAAGCTAGATGTAGTAGTATATTGGTGCTAAAATAGAGTTGGTAGTAAATAAGGTTACTCATAACAACGATTATTAGCGACTTATATTTTTTTTGCACATTAATTTTCTTTCGACGATCTAGAGGGGATTTATTTTCACAAGGCAATTAAGTTCAACTTTTTTTTATTTTTATTTATGTTTTTAAATTACATTTAATCAAATAAAAACATTATTATAATTATTATATTTAAATATTATTAGAAAAAAGGCTTTATTAGAAATAAAGAAGGTAAAATACATTATTTAAAAGTAACTCTAAAAATGACCAAGTAATATATGTTGTGAGAAATTAAACAAAGTTCAATATATTAAAATTTAAAAATTTATTACGAATTTTATCTAATTAAAACTAGATAAATCCTTTCGGATGATTATGTTGAATATTTGATTAAGACTAACGATATCCCGAGAAGTTTACGTCCTAACGTTCTTCCGGAGTAGATGACGATAGACCGTCTTCCTTCCGATAGCATAGGTTTAAACTCTAGGGACTACGAGTCCCCTTCTCCACCATCCTTTTGGCCGTGATCAAAGACTTTGGTGTGATCTAAGTATAACTAGTGCATCAGTGAAAGTTTGGCCTTCTTATTTGTTTTAAGCTACAACATTAGTTGTATTTTCTATAGTGGAAGCATATCCAATATATCACTTTACTTTTAAAATAAATTTCATATATACTTAAAGTTCAACTATTGAATGCATAACATACAATGATTTTTAAGCATTTTTAGGTATTTTTGAAATTGATTATAAAAGTGTGGTGATATATGAAATTGCCCATATACCAAATGTACCAACATGTGTCGGCTTTTATGCATATACATCGACTATGGGGTTGATTTTAGATAATACGTTTAAATAATCTTTCAAAACCTTTTGGATATTGTACTCAGCACATATACAGATGAGTTAGAAAAATATAAAATAATTTATGGGTCTAAACGGGCAAGGTCAAATGTATACATTTTTATTTTTGCGTAAACTGGATCATATCAATATTGTTTTCAAATTATGAGTATTTAATAGGCTAAAAGAATCGTGTGTGGGTGGTAGGGCCAGGTTTGTTTAGGCAAAATTGGTAAATGGAAATTAGAAGTCATGCCGTCCATCCTGAGCGGCCTGTTAATATCAATAAAAGAAAATGATATATTAGAAAAAAAATCAGCCAAAAAACTCCTTTATATAATACTAATTTCTTGTATTTTTAAAAGCCGTAAGTGAATTTACTACTTAAGACCACTTGTGCTTATCCAATTTATATGTTAACTAACACATTGCTAAAGACCTTTGATTTATAAAGAAGCAAATCACTCATGTGACATAGATGGCACTTCTATAATTGGCGTGCGCGTGCACACGCACACACTTGTAGCCTATATGTGTCAACAAAATATTTAAATTGAGCCGATGTTTCTGTAACCTCATGGGTGTTTAGCTTGGTACTCTTTAGCATGAGCTCTTTTATAAGGTGTTTCTTATATGTGTTATTGTATCACAACCTATAATCGATCATCATTCTCATTTTTGAGGATCATGGGTTTCTTTGATTACTGAGAGAAAATTGACTATCCCGAACGATTTATCTTTACCAAGTTGTCTATTATTCCGAATCTCAAAGTTATTTAAAAAACACAAATATCTGCTCATATTAGTAAAACAAAAGATTGACATTAAACTAAATAAGTTTCTTGGATGGGCAAACCACTAAAAATATATATAAATATAAAATCTTTAAGTTTAATATTAACAAGGCGAGTTCCACTACAAAAAAAAATTAACACACAAACATATTTTTAAAAAGCAGCTTTTAATTGATATTGGTTTAAGAAACTCTCCCTCACAAGTTATATTATTCGGACTAAAAAATTTAAAATATAAAGAATTTTTTCTAATTTAAAATCGAATTGAATTTAAAAGTAAAAAAAACTATTTTTAACAAACTACTAACATTAAATATACTAAAGCTTAAATTAGAAAAAACAATAAACTAAAAACACACAAACAATAAACCCTCTAGAACTACAAAAAATAACGACCCCCGCCCGTTGGACGGGTTACGACGCTAGTATACATATATATATATATATATATATATATATATATATATATATATATATATATATATATATATATATATATATATATATATATATATATATATATATATATATATATATATATATATATATATATATATATATATATATATATATATATATATATATACTAGCGTCGTAACCCGTCCAACGGGCGGGGTCGTTTTTTTTCTTGTTCCAGAGGATTTATGGTTCGTACGTTTTTAGCTTCTTGAATTTGTAATTTAACCTTTAGTATATTTTAGTTATAAAACCTAGAAAACAAAATAGGTGCACTAAAAACCCGATCCGGCGACCGAGTGAGCCGGTAATCCATAATGAATTGGGTCTCCAAATCGGTCGAATTGAGGAGAAAAAAAGACCAAGTGTTTGTAACTTCTTATTGTTTTTATTGTATGAACTGGGTTGAAAATGTGTGTGAATGGAGAGCTTTATTTAACAGGAACACAACACATTATCTTTGTAATGATGTGATTTTTCTACCGAATTTAATTTTGTTTTTGTGACTAAAAAAAGCGGTCGTTTTGATGGGAGAACAAATCGCATGTAAATCTTCAAAAAATAAATTAATATTGATATGACAAGGTAAAATGAGGATCTACCCATTATGTTAATATGCCCATCGTAGGTAAATAGAAAGAATTATGTTTAAATGTAGGCTAGTGATTTGTACACTCTCAAAAGTTATTTGCACACTCAAAATGTTGGGTTTTTTGTCATTTATACACTTACATCACTTATTAAAATGTGTAATTCTTAAGGGTATAATTGTTATAACACACATAATTTGAGTTTATAAATAACTATTTAGAGTGTGCAAATCAATTCCTAATGTATGTATTGTTATACATTATTTTTATGAAGTGCTTACATGCGCTCTCATATTTTTTATATTTTATGATGACATAGTGGATAATATAAGTGATCGATTGCTACATCTTGCAGCTTTGTGTAGTTAAATAATAAATTCAAAAGATATAAGATAAGACATCTCTTTAACAATACATAATCTGTTGCATCAAGCTAGACACATGATAACAATTTGTGAGTGAATATTTCTATTCAAAGTCCCAAATGGTGTCATGTCTACTTTCGGTGATTTTTATTATATTTAATGTTATCAAAATGGTCATTGTGCAATTAGTAATATTATAATTAAATTATAATGCATTTTAAGACTTTTTAAAAATATTAAGGTTGAATTTTTAGCCAATTTTACCTAATAAATATAACAATTTGTTGGTGTCTTTTTCACCCTTCGTAACAACTTTTTATAACAAACTTTTATAACAAAATATTAACATTTTTATTTTAAATTAAAATATCTTTTTATTTATTTATTATTTTCATAATCAAAGTTCACCATATTTTCTAAAATTTTCTGCTATTTAATTCGGTATCAATTTCGATAAATTTTTTAAACTTCCAGTTATTATTTTTTATTTTAGCGGGTTTATTTTGATTTCACATTTTTTACCCTTTTTAGATCATGTGAATACATCTTAATAGGTAGATAATAACATTTATTCGTTTTAAAAATGATCACCATATACTCGCCGCGACATTACGTGGGCACCATGCTAGTCAAAACGAAAGTATAAAGAGTAGAGGTTACATTCGAGAACTCACTTCAAGTTTTTAGTTGGACGTCGAGTCGGTGCATTGACCCAATTGATTTGTAGAGTTTTGGATCACATATATATATATATATTTAAAGTAGTGTAGGAATAATTATTTTAAATGCACTTCTAAACACCCCTTTACATATAGCAGTAGATGTATACAATTATAGCAATAATTAGTTATAAAGGACTTCTACATATATCTTATATGTGGTCACACGTCAATTTGGTTGTCGGATGGGCGAGACGGCTGAAGGTCATCTTTGGGACTTGTCACCACTTTTTTGTATTATACTGTAAGTAATCGGTTTTTTTTGGCTACAAACATATTTGCAGCAACTTTCATCACTTTTGACCGGTTCCCCTTTAAGCTAAGAATAACTGATTTACCTCATTTGAGAGTAACACTTAAACTAATATATTGGTTTGCTAAATAGCTTCAAATTTCCTTGTTGTCACTCGACATAAAAAAATGAATGAAATGACCGAAATGTTTGTACCTTAAACTATAATAGTTCTCGCTTCATTTGAAAAGCCACTCCTGATACATCATGGATTTACTTTTTCTTTTCACTCATCCCATCTAAATGCAACATATTGTTCGAATGACCATCTTTGATAGGAGTTATCAAATCCTTCATTGAGCCTATCTCGTACAAGAGATTGTAGATACCCTCGCGACAATGTTTTACAACAATGTTGAAATATACTTAGCTTCTCCTCATTTACCTTCCATATAAGATCAGGATTTAGACAGATGAGCTCAAATAAAATTTAGTATTTGCCCATTTTTGCTGCAACAAACAGTATCCAAGAAGTATATCTCTTTGTATTTGGAGATTTCGAAGTTGAAGCCATATGTCTTTCCTTAGCTTGATCTACATTTCCAGTAGTTGTATTGTCTTCTACAGGTGACCAATCTCATTCTTAGGCTTTTCCGCAATAGCCTTCCAAAATAGTTTTTATATATATACAATGAAGATTATATAACTTCCTTATATATATATGTTATACTAAGTATATAACTTTTTTATAACTTTTGTGGTGATTGTGTATATAATTTTTTTTGTCCTTCTAAAAAGTTATGATATTTGACATAAAAAAGTTAACTAAAAAACATATTTTTGAACTTACAATGGACAAGAACATTCATTAGGACCAAAGAGGTCCATAGGACCTACAGCAGCCCATGAACACCTCGGCACCTGCGTCATCCTGCCCACCACGGCGCCTAACCCCGATCACAACCACCAGATGCAACAGTAGGTATCGCTCTTCCACAATGGTTACATACACCAGGAAATGTGAAGTTTACATGTGTACAAATGTCACCAAAACATCACATGCAATTAGGACCAACATAATATTTCCGATGTAAAAGAGTTAAGAAAATCGGATACAACAATTGGTTATTTACCTTTAGGCGTTCATCTTCTTTGGAACCAAAATATAGCGTCCAAGTCTACAGTTTGAATTATTAGAAGTAGTAAAGTGAGAAGTATGTAAATAGTTACTTCCAGATTCTAGACCCATATTTATGCAAACTGTTTATCAGTTTAATTTTAATTCAAAAAAGTTTTGTTTTGAACAATCAGTTTGGATACATTAATACATTTAAAATGCATATCTAAATAAATAAAATGTTAGGATTGTAAAGGATAGACATAAATACCTTCAAAGTCAGGATGCTTTAGTCCTTCGTGACATGTCTGTAATCTGCAAAAACAGAAAAGAGGCCCCTTGGAGTTTACATAACAAAAGCTGTTTGCTCGAGTAACGCCTATTATCCTCTATTACATAAGAAAAATATGATCATTGCGAAAAGGCATTGTGATAAGGAGTCCCCGGTAGTCTGATAATTACAGCTCTTAATAAATCCATCCGATCTTGATAAACTCTCACAAATATTGTCTTTGTTGTAAACAAAATAGACAATATCAATTCATTTATTCAAAAAATAAGTAATAAAGTGGAAATACATTTGCCATTCAATAGCTTGTAACATAACTGAAACTAAAAGTCACAAGCCAGCTGTATGTAGCTCTTGTAAAAGATTGCTCCACAGCTTCAGTGCTTCCTTGGCTGCCTGAAACAACATCAAGTGTAGCATTAAGGCTCATGGAGCTCGATACCTCCCTCTATTACTTGCTTAGTCAGAAAGAGGATGCTGAAAAAGATTAAAGAGCAACCAATGTTTCGGTACATGCATTAGCGTAATTATTTTACATATATAAACATATGGCCAAACGTATTATATATGTTATGTTCTAAAGTTAATCAAAATAATCAAATAATAACATCAAAATAATCAAATAATGTGCTCAGATCCTTTTTGTGTATTTAGTTTACATTGGGCTGATGTGTTAATCAAATAATGTGTTCTAGTGCCATGACTCCACGTAAAAGCAAACTACAAATCCATAGCTGAAGCTTGAAATAGTTACTTTTAAGAGGCCATTAGGAGTCAGTGGCGTACTTTTAAGCAAATCCAAATACCCTTAAAATGAACCGTTTTCTCCATTAAAATTGTTGTTCGGTATCAACCCAAACACCCTATAAAAAATCTTAGATTTTTCATCACCCCCAAAACTGAGGTTAATAGTACATACCTTTAAAGGAGCCAACATTGAAGGATTTAGAAGACCCTAAAGTCCCCAACGTCATCTCATATTCTTTTTTATCCTTGTTTAGTCTCTATTTAAATTTCAGACAATCGCAATTCAGGACTCTGTGAATTCCTTTTCCTAGCCACTGTAAGCAGAACACGAAGCATTAGGAACTTGATAATCTTATCCTGCACTAACGGATAGAATACACTACTCAGTAAATTTCCTTTGCTAGAAAAAGTATACGCACCAAATCCAGACACCCCCTTACTGAGACCGATGACACGCATACCTTATAGTCCCTTCCAAATGACGTCTCTATTTTCACCTTGCGTTGTGATTATGTTCCGACTTTAGAAAAGTAACCACTCTGCAAAATCCCTATTTGCTGGTAGGTATGAGAGTATCACGGTCAATAATCAAACTGCACTTTTTAACTAATGACAGTGGAAAAAAAGGTCAATAATCAAACTGCACTTTTTAACTAAAGACAGTGGACAAAAAAACAAACTAACACAACTTGTTAGATTGCAGACCAACTAATTTGGTTTATTCCTATAACCCAATCTCGGATTGTTACCTTCAAATGATCGCACTCTCCCAAAGATGCATTTTTGGCTTCTCCCAAAGATGCGTTTTTCGGCTTGTCGACAGAAGCTACCTCTAATAGATAAAAGGTTGATGGATAGAGAAAGAAATAAAATGTAATCCTTATATGTGCTGCAGCACTGAATTTGAAACTGAAGCTGTGATTTTTAATGTTTTGTAGATTAAACTTGCAAGTAAGACAATTTGCTTTTGTTGCAACTATGTCATATTAGTGTCCTATTTTATGTTGTAAACCATAGAAGAAAAAACAGAGTATGTCATGGTTCATAACATATGTGAAATGCCCTGCTCGAAGTCAGCTGTTTGATAGTCTATAGCTGGATATTTAGTTTGCTTATTTCACCATCATCGTATTAAGCTGCAATAATCAGTTTTAGGGGTTTAAGGTAACATCACTTAAATAGCTTATGGTTTTTTTAACCTTTTTAAGGAAAAAATGTCTTAGCTTCTTAAGCTGATAACAAGTTTAAGTGTGAAGGAGCTCCTCCATCCCAACAACAATCGAAATTAAACTGATATGATGCATTAATTAACTTAACATGTTTTAGAAAAACACACAGAATAAAAAGATAATTACACTTTAAAAAACATACCTTTTTAGCAGTTAAGGCAAGGAAGAAAAGGGTATTTTCGTGCAACAAATAATGAAGAACTGACAGATACCTCCTTGAAGAGTGTATTCATTCCCACTTAGAAATACTTAGAATACACCAGATGACATGTAATTGGTGTTGAGATTTTTTACATGTTCTACTTCTACAAAACCGACACACACGTATTTTTTGAATATCATGCAAATTAAAGCTCTTCTGATTTCAGATTTCACTACTAAACGCTTAGCCATGGAATATGGATAAGCAACTCCAAACGCACAACTAATATTAATTGAAGGAAGCAAGATTTTTATAAATTTAAATATTCATTTTTTTCACCAGACACGACGTATATTAGCATGATGTCACAACGTCTTGAGTTTTTCCGCCAACCTGACCTATGCGTTTTAGCTCAAGCACTTTGAGTAGCTGATATTTCTCTTCCAGGATGACAATTAACTATATCATATCGAAGTGATATATTCTAAATAATATAAAATCATATGTGTCAATATGTGTTTACATTAATATGAAGAATGTTTATTTGCCATTTGCCATCCTATGTACAGATGTACTCACCCTCGGTATACTGTCACAATTCTTACCATCCTAAATTCTAGTACTTTCTACACATGCGTTAGTAAAATCCATAGTTCTCGGTAAATTATGACTATAAACACAAAAATATTTCCAATGTTTGTTTATATATTATCATATATCATGTTCGTGTTCTGACCATGCAAATCATAAATTATGGTTACCGAGAATTTAAGAATCTGAACTTTTTCCTCCAAATTAAGCACAAGAAAGAAACCCAAGCACCGTTTTCAAATGAAAATTACGCAACCTGAATGACAACACTCCACTTCAGTTGACGGCGAAAATACGAAGCTACTTTCCTCAATTAAGCTATTGATTGCTTGTTTTTTCGCTTCATAAGGTACTACAAATGAACAGATAAATTTGGGTTTTAGTACAAAATCAATTAAAAAAGAAATGGCATATATAGAGTATTTGTTTGTTGGCTGTTTGGATAGCCTATTTCAGCATCCACTTGGCTTCCAAAACATGTTTAAAGATCAGCACGTGTGCATATTAATGCTGGTCTGATTCAGAGCTACATGCCATAATTGATAGGTATATATTAACACTGACCTAATGTGTTCGCAATGTAGGCATTTATAGTTCTTTTGTGTTGTATCATAGCAATAATTTGTCATTCACTACAAAATTAAAAAGAAAAGGCTCGTTAAAGAATGAGTTATGAAAGGCCAAGAACGCAGCATCTGAGGACCATATATAAGTAGAAAATAAGCATAATCATATACTATATTCAATAGATATATAATAAGTAAGACTTAATGGCTGCTCTAAATAGCAAATAAAAAGAAGTGGTTATTATAGTTTTCATGATAAAGGAGGCTTTGTGCGACCAGGTTTAGATGGAAAGAAAAATAACCCATAAATATTATCGATATAAAGCATTTGGAGTTTCTAATTACCTTTTCGGATCAAGCACCCTAGCTTTTGGTGTTCAAAGCCTTCTAACTTTTGGTAGCAAGCAGAAAGTTGTCATAAACAAAAAGTTGCAAATCTGATATCCAACTTCTTTGCAACTCTTATGACCCATACCTGACCCATTAAGGGGCTGTCTGGACGTGTGTTAAACTTGGTTTACAAGGAGAAAGAATGGAAAATTGACACAAAACCATTAATCCATCAACACACGTGCAAAAGTACTACATAATGTTTATACGCATATTGAACATTTCATGATGAAAAAGACCTACCCAAAAAGCGGGCAATGCACATAGCCTCCTCCATGGACCACCGTTAGCACCCCTCATTACCTCATTTCTAAATATCATTTTAGTATCACCTAAATCAGCAAGAAATGGATTGTATGTAACTGAATTCAAGTGAAAAAATTCATCGAGTTCATAAGCTGATAAGATAAGAAAATTAAAAGAGAACAAAACTAATCTCAACTCACTCGTTGTTGTTAGGGGTGTTCACGGGTCGGTTCAGTTCGGTTAGTTAGACGATTTTGACTATCCATTGCGGTTCGGTTAGTTAAATTTACTATCCGTAACCGAACCGTACAAGGCGGTTAACCGGACATACGGTTACCCGAAATGAGCGGTTACCCACGGTTCGGGTCACGGTTAACCATTAAATAAGTTTCATAAAGTTTTAGTTTATAAATAATAACATGGTTTACAACATAAAATGTCATTTTCGTATAATTCAACGACATAAATAGATAAAAATCATATAAAAGTTATTTTGTTATAAAAAAGTGCATTAGAATATTCATAAATAACATATTAACTAAAAAATATTTATTCGATATTTATAAACTATGATCACATTAATTAAATTTACACATACATGTTTAATACATGTATTATAATTAGAATATTTAGTTAAAAAATTTCATGTATAATAAAAGTATGGTACTAATACAATTAATACATGTACTATAATTTGTATATTTAGTTAAAAAATTTCAAGTATATTATGTGCGGTTCGGTTCGGTTAACCACGGATATCTAAAAATGAAAACCGTAACCGAACCGTTATAAGCGGGTTTTTTCGGTTTCGGTTTTTTTCGGTTTCGGTTTTTTCGGTTTCGGGTTTTTTCGGTTTCGGATTGAGCGGTTCGGCTCGGTTCGTCGGTTTCTCGGTTTTTTTGAACACCCCTAGTTGTTGTAGAAGCCACTGTTGTTGTAGTCTGGGCTGCAGCTTTTGTAATTTCTATAGTAGAACCTTTTAAAAGCTTTCGACATGCAGAATTATTGTACATTAACAATAACCACCTCTTCGTGATAATCACCAAAGCGTAATGTTTAGCAAAATCCTAATTACAATAGGGTGTTCTATTTATGAAGGCGAAAAAGTTTACCTTAAAACCGACACCATATCTTCCGATATAATTTGGATTATATCAGGTTGCTTGCGTCCAAAGGATACCATTTTCAGGGGCTGTTGTACGTGTATTAATAGAGCTTATGTAAATCTTCTTTTAAAACATAAAACTTGAATCAAACAAGATTATTAAAGCGCGACGACCCGTTCATATAATGGACATCCCAAAACGACCCATTAAGGGGATATTTGAAAGTGTGTTAAACTCGGTTTACAGGGAGCAAGAATGGAAAATTGACCTAAAACCATTAATCCACCAACGCACGTGCAGAAGTAGTGCATATTTTTCACATCTATATTTGCATTTTACAAGGGAAAACGTTGTAGATTCTCTTTTACAGACCTTGTGCCAAAATCTTGCATAGAGCAAGTGAAGAACAGAATGTTCAGCACCACCAACATAACTGGACCCATTACCTGCAGGTTTGCAAGGAGAAAAAAGTGCTACTTGATTGTATTTTAAATATACAGGCCATATTTATAGAACAATGATAATCTATAATCTAATCAAGAGGGTTGTTGTTAATCTTGAGAGAGAAACAAGAGAAACTTTATTAATGTATGTGAAATGAAAACAACCAACACCCCTTTCCATATGGTGGAAAGGGGTTTATATACCCAAGTCCTTAATGGACTTGGGCCTCCGACCCATGACAAGCCCATGGGCCGGGTTAAACATTAATATGACTTAACCATTAACTACGAGCTACTAAACGTATTACAATATTGTTGGAGTGACCGATACTTCTAATATACGTTAAAAACGTATTTCCAACAATCTCCCCTTAAGGGAGGTCACTCCAAATTACAAAGTCCTAAACCTAGCATACTATACTAGATCTTCGTTCTTCAGCTCGTAGTCCTTTCTCTTTTATCTTTTATTTTTGTTGTGAATATGTTGATGTTGATCTTTTAGGCTTTGGCTTTAGAGCATTGTTCTTTTGACCCTTCACGTGCGATCTTTGCCTTCTTGTGATTCTTGCCTCCTCGTGACTCCATGTTCCACACACTTATGTTTTTGTTGAATTCTTGAAAGCTTCAGAGTTTAGTACATCGGAAGACTTCATTTTGAACTTTCTTGAATTTTGCTGAAATTGATGCAGAAAGAAAACATAAGCATGTGGAAACGACTTCATCTGGTACACCGCAATGCCACCGTCTTCGAATGCAGCAACATAATAAGACACAAATGAAATGGCTTAGAACATTTCATTCTATATCGATAGCATTTTACCTCCGGTCGGTAAAGACCGTTGGACGATAGTATATATCGTACCTGTGACAGATAGTTTCAATTAAGTAACTTCCTGACAGGATTTCGCGGGTAAACCCGTTATTTATTCGATGATCACTAAGCTTGACTGCGAACATAAAGAGTGAATCACTTGGATAAATTATCCTTGTGATTGAAGCCGTCAATTCATGAAACCTGGAACAAGTGAATTTCAATTAAGATTTTCACCATCGTTGCTTCCATTTATCACGAGCTTGATTCATAAAGAATCTTGCATGTCACCTACCAAGTGCTGTTTGATGTTAACACTAGAAGGATTTCCACTCGTCACTGTGAACACTAAAGAGTGTCACTCTGAGTGTTCTGGCAAGATCATACGATAATGCGTAGAGAGCTGGAACGAGTTTAATTTCAATTAAGAATTAAACTACTGTTTATTTCCAGTTTTTCACAAGATTGGTTCTTAAAGAACCGCACGTGTAACCTACCATGAGCTTGTTTGATGTTGGCTCAAGCAGGATTTCCATCTTCATTGTAATACTTGCGTATAACTCGGATGTTCTGGCAATATTACAAGAATACTACGTAGGACTCATAAAGATCTCTTACTTTTCACAGTGTGTGAAGAAGCAAGGAATAAATGGAAAGTGTCCTAATGAGACTTTTGATGATCTCGTGGCTCTAGACTCGATAGTGAGTTTTGATTTAGTGAGTGATGGCTGGAGAGGAGTGCCACCTATTTAATATCAGTCTATTCGGAGTGAATAAACCAATAGATAACGTGCTGATCTCCGTGTGATTAAAACAAATACCTTTTGAGAGATATTTGAGTTAGCTGGGGAGGGTTGTGCATTGCATCACTGGGTCCATGATGTCTTTCTTCAATATTGAGAATCATTAACAAATGATCTCAATAGCATATGTATTGACCCGGTTTCTGCCTAAAGTTGTAAGGAGGGCTTCTTTCTTTACACCCTTTATCTTTACAATTCTTTTTCATTCTTCAACCCCTTCAATGCTTACCAATACGTCATCACTAGCACCTTGTTGTGATTGTTCTAGTGCAAGCATAAGTACTTGGTCGACATTCAGCTACGTTCACAATCATTATCCATCTTTCATAGGACTTCTAATTCTATCTAGGGAATTGTCCTTGGGAAGATACCATCGGTTCTGATGAATCATTGGACTAATACCTATACCTACCACCCTTTTGTCACCAAATCCGTCATGAATTAAGTGTGTTTTGGGTTAGTATTGTCACCATAAAAAAATCCTTGAGAAATCACTTAAAGCACTTGTGATATTGTAATCAAAGATTTCGTGCCTTAAGTGGTTTTGATCATAAAAACGCTCCCCCTTAACATGTGCATTACACATGTTAGGTTGGTTTATCTTTTAACACATTTTCATTGTTTAGCCACGTATCATTAAGTCTCCTTAATCCCATTTTCTCCCCTTTCCAAAATGTTAATCATCAATATTTTGGATATTAATGGATTAACCGGTCTTTGGGTAATAAAATGAAATTAGATGTTGGCCAAAGAACATATTAATGCTCCCCCTCGAATTAATGAGGGTTAGTTGTAGTGCTTGAGTACGATATGTTTGAAAGATTTAGAATCTCGAGAGAAATTCTTGAAAAAATTTATCATACTCTTACACTACAACAAGCCACAAAAGCACAATATTTACAAAATTTACATATTCACAAATTTAACCAATATGGAATAGACCTGAGATAGTACGACCCATTAGATGGATCGTTGCATCAGCTTGTGGTGCGCTCCATATGGTCTGCCACCAACGAATCGTTCAATACTCCTCATCAAGCGTCTTTCCCGCAACTTCTCATTGATCTTGTTTATCAGGTAGTTAGCACTTGTTGCGTACCCTTTGTGCCACTGGACGGTAAGTTGGGGATGCTTCTTGGTTCTGTTGATCTGAATCAATGTGTCCCGAACTTGCTCAAGAGTCCCGTCACTAAACTTAGAGAGTTCCGCTATTCTCATGAATTTCTTCTCACCGGATCCATTCAAGTAAAAGGTGCCTGGAACCGGTTTTGTAGTGCTTGTGTACGGGCTTTTGTCGTGATGAATAGCAGGAACTTCTATGTATGGAGCCGTGAGGTTTAGCTTCTTCTGATAAATCTCAACACCAAGTTGCAAATCTTCAACTCTTTTCTTGATCACAATACGACGAGTATACATGCGTAGAGCTGAATTCAGGTCAATGTAGTCGTCAGTGTTCAGGTGTTTGAGTGTGTCTTGAGTCATCAACAGTAACATATCTTCAATGTCAACAAGAGGAAGATCTGAGAAGTCTCCTTCCATGATGGTATAGAATTTGTCGTCTTCTCTTTTTAATCGGATCTCTGTTACATGATGATAGCCGACTTTGGGTTCAACTCTTACTCCTAAAATAGCCTTGATTCTGAACTCGGATTTTACTGGAGTCTTTGACTTGAAACCACATGCGTAGCTGTAGGCTTTTTGTATGGTTTCTCCCCAATGTGAAGCACCCAATTCAGCATAATGATCATACTCAGGAATCAATTTCTTTACCCATATACGATCAACTTTTTCTTCAATCCAAGGTATTGACCCCCAAGTTGCAGCTTTGACCAATGTTAAGGAAGTCGCATACTTGTTGGCGCCTTTTACTAGATATTCAAGGTCATAGCAGACAAAGAAATCATGTATGATTTGATTTTCAGTATCAGTGATCGGGAGAGGGGCATTCTCAGGCATGTGACGACATGTTTTTTGAGGAAGGTTCATTGCTTTCAACAGCTCATTCGCATTGTATTCAGCCTCCATTCTACTGATTCTTGAGGTAGGAATGATGATGGGATCATGAAAAGCTCGAGTTACCATCGCTGGAGTTACATTGTCAGTTCCATACTTATAGATTAGATATGCTGAGAAGTTGATGGGATTGTTGAGTATTTGGGAGAAATCGGGTTCATCTTCTCGAGTTAACGGACAAGTGCCAGCAGCTTCTGTGACCCAAGGTTGCTCAGGTGCATCTTCATCTACATTAACTGTATCCACCCATGCCGGTTCGCTCGATTCTGTAATATCATGACTTTGCACAGATACTGGAGGTCGATTTGGAAAAATTATTCGAAGTGTCTGAGTACATTGAGTGTCCTTCATTGGTGTAGACTTAGACGATTCAGATTGATCGGGTTCTCGGATGGGTAGTTGTTGTGGTGGTGTTGTAGATGTGATAGTTGGAGGTGATTGAAGTGAACCTGATATCTGATTAGCATCGGTGTCATGAAGGTATTTAGTGCGTCTACCGGTTGGAGGTGACTCAGGTACTAGAGTTTCCTCAGCTGTTGAAGATATGGGATTTTCCTTTTGAGACTTGTCACCTTTTCCTGAAGGTTCTGCTTCAACATTGGACTTATCTTTGTTGTTGTCATCCTCCTCTTCGTCATTCTTTTCCTTATCATCGTCACCATCATCATCATTGTTGACATCATCATCATCATCTATACGTTCGTCAATGCTGTCATCGTCATCATTGTTACGCTTACCCTTATCAGCATTGTCACCATCATCATCATTTTCATCTTCATCGTCAGCGTCATCGTCGTCGTCATCGTCATCGTCATCTTCATTCTGGGAAGATTCATCGGGTTTGTCTGACTCATCCTCATCTTCACCGTCTTTTTCTTGATCGAGAGTGCTGTATGGGACGACGGTGCCATGTTTTTCAAAGATCTCGGTGTCTTGATCCATTGCCGTCTTTAAAGCTTTGTGAAGTGCTTGTTGTTCTGGTGTTCGGTTGTAGGACCCGACTTGAATCATCTTAGCATGCAACAGCTTCTTCATCTCGTAATCGATGAGTCTTTGAGCTATGAGAAAGTCAGATTACAGATTGTCGGAAGACTTGATCATCATTTTGTTTGCAGCGATGTCTTTTAGTTCATCTTGCAGAGGAGGAAGTACGGTTTCAATAGATTCTTAAACCTTTTCATTGATTGATTCAATCAATGTAGCATTAGCTTGAGCAAGTTCTTCTTTCTCCTCTTTGTATTTATCTCTGAGTACGCGAATACGTTTAATTGATTCTTGCTTCCTTTCCACTGTAGTTTCTAGATTTTCTCTTTTTGACTCTTCAGATTGTTGACGACTTGTTAATTCTTTTCGAAGCTGGTCGATTTCTTTTTCAAAATCTTTCTTTCTTGCTTTATAATTATCACGAAGACTAGCGAGTTCTTTTTCATAGGCTGTCTTTGAAGATTGTAATTGCTCTGTAACTAGAATAGTCTTATCCTCTTGAGCCTTTAAGCGTTGTTCGATGATTTGCATAAAATCTTGGGTGAAGGTGGGAGATACTAGCAATGGTGTTGGATGAGCAGTTGATTGTGTAGGTGTGACATGAGTTGTGACAGTGGTGCTGAGTACTGATGTAGTGGCCATAGTTACAGGGACATTTACCATGTTTGGGTTTGTTGAAAGATCAGTGTTAGTAACTTCAGATTCAAGTGAGTCAAAGTTCAAGTACTTACCTACTGGATCTGACAAAGACGAGGATTTGGTAACACTCTCGTCCTTGTGGATGCTCCCTGTAACTGTTGTCTCTGGCTGAATATCATCAAGGAACGTATCTTGTTGTTCGTATTGTTGATCTTCTTCATCTCCCTAAACTGGTTCGTCAATGAAATTATCTGGATCTCCAAATTCATCAATGTCAGACAATTCGGCTGTCTTTGGCTGTTTCAATCCACTACCTCCCGTCTCCCTTCTGCTTTGTATTAAGGCCTTCTTCAATTGTTTGGATTCTTGTTTCTTAGTCAACGGTTGTTGTTGTTCGTCCACGTCTTCAAGCAAGTCTTCATCAGAGAGAAGTGCTTTCTTTCCCTTGGCCTTTTTCTTCTCCCCTATAGACACTATTTTTGTTCTTTTGCCTTTGTCTTGTTTTGGAGTATCAGCTTCTGAGGAATCAGTTTCATTCCTTTTTCCTTTGGGTTTTGGTGACTTAGATTTTCCCGTAGCTAGTTTCTGGATGTGGTCGTCCACTTCCTTTAGAAGAATCCTATATGTAGCACTCTTCTTGATTTTGTCGTTCAGCATAGTATCCGGAAGTGGAGCTGGAATACCTGAGTAAGTGTTCTTTTGTCCTTCAGTTCTCATGGCTAGCACGAGGAAATCATCATCTTCTGAGTTAACAAAGAATCCACCACGTCGATCAATAGTCTCATCAGCTTTCATAAAGTAATTTATGATAAGCTTTGTAAATTGTGGAAACTGAAGATGTTCAGATTTCTTCTTAACATTTCGGAAGGCTTGATAATGAATTTCTTCCCATATGAGAGTAGCATAATCCAAATCTAGTCTCTTGTAGATGCCATAGAAAATACAAGCCTGATAAAGTCTCATAGAATCTGCTCCTCTGGATTTACCCGACAAGCATCGGATAATGATAGTAAAGATTGCCTTCCATGGTTGTCCAAGCCTAGCTATGTTAAAGTTAGATATGATACGAAATTCTGTATCATAACCAAGAGACAAAATCAAATCTATTATTTTGTGTGAGTCTGGAACAGTATCATACGTTTTCCCTTTAGGTTGGGGGAATCTAAAGATTTCGCGAAGTTGTTTAAGAGAAAATTCCTTCTTTTGACCGTTGATGTTGAAAGAAAACTTGGTGCTTGTTATGGATTTAATGGTTGCCCAAAATTCATGCATGTAGATTTCGGGAACACTTGCTGACATCCGTAGTGCATTTTTGATCGGGGAGATATCAAGGACTTCGATGGCAATTCTGAATGCTGCTTGGGATGGAACAAAGTCTTCTTTCAGTTGATAATTATTGGAGGTGATTAGAAGACGGTTCTCTTCAGGAACGAGTTCATTGTCAAGTTCAATTTGTTGCTCTTGAGTGCGAGACATGATAGCTGCTAAGACAGGACATACATATTGATACACAATAAAAAGATATATATCATAATGTATAAACCTAACTTTCCCGAAGACATAACAAAAATATCATGCAAAGATTACCCAAAATAATCATCGAGTTGAAATACATACAAATCAGACTACTATCAAAACTCTTATCCTAAGATATCCCTAGTCTTATCCGGAATAAAGAGCAAAAGACTTCTCCAGAAAATAATAGTTTTGTCTTATCCGAAATAAAGTTTGCAGCCTTATCCGGAATATTGTTCTAAGGCATATCCGGGGAAACAGCATGTGGCTTATCCGGAATAAATTCCGTTTTCTTATCCTGAAGAAATTACCTAAAACTTGTCCGGAATAAAATCATTTGCTTATCCGGAATATAATACCTAGGTTTATCCGGAACAAAATCCTTTTACTTATCCGGAATATTATACCTAGCTTATCCGGAGTAAAATCCCCTTTTTTTTCTTATCCGGAATAAGATACCTAATCTTTTCCGGAATAAAACCTTTTATCTTATCCGGAATAATGTACCTAGGTTTATCCGGAATAAGTTTCTAACACTTATCCGGGGAAACTTAATGCGACTTATCCGGAATAAGTTTGGACACTTATCAGGAATAAGTTTGGACACTTATCCGGAATAAGTTTGGACACTTATCCGGAGTAAGTTTGGACACTTATTCGGAGTAAGTTTAAGGACTTACCCGGAATAAGTATGAGGTCTTATCCGGAATAAATTGAAGGACTTATCCAGAATAATTTGAAGGACTTATCCGGAAATGGTTGAAGGACTTATCCGGAATAAGTTTGATGACTTATCCGGAATGGGTGGGATCGATTAACAGGGGATCGTTTTGTGTGTGGCTAAGACTGGGGATCGATGAACAACGCACCTAAGCTATTAAAAGAATCACAATGATGTAGGCCGTGGCTAACCCGAACCCTAAAACGCATCTACCTAATTGAATCAAGCAAATCTATTAAGCCTATCCTGAGCTGATTAATTAATTAGAATGAGAGGATTTAATGAAAACACGTTTACCTGTTGTTCTTGAATCGTGAAATCAAAATAAAATAAATGGTGATGATTTGATCTAGAAATCAATGGCGGCAAACGAAGGTTTTTATGTGTGAGTTTTGAAGTGAAACAGTGAAACGAAAGAATAGGGGCGGGGAAGGGTGTTTGACCTAAAAGGTTTTGTAGATTAGCACTTTTAGCCCTCCTATTTCGTTCAAAGTACCTTTAGGTAATTCTTAGTTTATTTTAACGTGTTGTTAAGGGTAGACTTAACGATCATTAAAACTTAAACATGTGTTTACCTATTGGTCACACATCACTTATCAATTTATTTAAAGACGTTGCCTAAAAGCCATCAATCTCTAAGTTCCCATCAAAAGCACGAGAAACGGTCTAGAGCATATTTAAGTACCACAAACTTGACGAACACATGACGAACAACATTTAACCGGTTATTTTTCTGAAAAAATATTCTTGATGACGATATATTGGTGACAAAAAAGATTTGATATTTTCTCCCCCTTGAACATTGACCCGTTTTCTATTTAAAGAGCTGTAGTTGTTGTTTAGAGAGATGAATACCAATGACAACATTTTCCGTTAACTGTTTTAGAAAAACTGATTCGTTGTGGCAATAATATTTCTCTTATTTTCACAAATTAATGCATTGATACGTACACTAATTCGTGTTAGATCAAGTTATAAAGTAAACTTGATCCCTTGTATGATTTGGCTTGTAAATCATACCCGAGAAAATTAATTCCCGTTGTGAGCCAACGTTTTCAAAAAGAAATACGTGACTTTAATGCGAAAAGCGGGTTGCAGTCTGAAATAACTACAAGCCATTATGGGCATGTTTTAAAACTTGTACAACTTTTATACGGACTCTATTTATGGCGCCGTGTCAATTTTAATCGACATTTCTAAGGCCGTAAATATTACCGTACTAAAAGACATGCCCGTTTTGAAAATGAAAAATATTTTTGGATTTTCTTGGTTTTATATTTTTTATGGATTTTGAATGTTTTATATTTTTTATGGGTTTTCTATGTTTTATATTTTTGTATTTTTCTTTTGGTGGTTTAAATATATACGATAATATACAAGATCACGATCAAAGGATACTCGAGAATAGTTTACCACTATAATTCTTCAGATTCTTCTGCCAACTCCTTACGTGTCGCTGGTGAGAATGATTTCATGCCTAGCTTTTCGATCAAAAACTCGATACGTCCTCGATCTAATGCCTTTGTGAAAATGTCTGCCAGCTGATACTCAATGTTGACGAAGTACAGTTCGATCACTCCATTTTCCACTTGCTCTTTGATGAAGTGGTAGCGGATGTCAATGTGCTATGCGCGGGAATGTTGAACGCAGTTGCAGCACAGAGCGATTGCACTTTTGTTATCACAGTACATCGGGATTTTGTTGAACCCAAGACCGTAGTCAGTTAATTGTGATCTCATCCAAAGAACTTGAGAACAACAACCGGACATAGCTATGTATTCAGCCTCCGTACTTGATATCGCAGCGCTTTTCTGCCTTTTTGATGCCCAACTAACAAGTCTATCTCCAAGAAGTTGCACACTGCCAGAAGTGCTACGTCTGGTATCTTGACACCCGGCATAATCCGCATCTGCATATGAAATTAGTGCAATAGAGGAATCCTTCGGATACCACAGACCACGATGAAGTGTTCCTTTTAGATACCGAAAGATCCTTTTCACAACATGTAAGTGCTTTTTGGTAGGCCGAGCCTAATACCGGGCACACATGCCTATAGCAAATTGCAAATCAGGCCTGCTAGCAGTCAGATAGAGAAGGGTGCCGATCATTCCACGGTAAATTTTAGGATCGACAGCTATCCCTTCCTTATCTTCATCTAACTTGGATCTCTCCACCATTGGAGTATCCACGGGGTCACAGTTTTCAAAATGATACTTCTTTAATGATTCAAGAGCAAATTTGGATTGATTAATGAAGATGCCTCTAGGATTCTGAGAAATTTGCAACCCTAAGAAAAATGAGATTTTTCCCATCATCGACATCTTAAAGCGTGTGGACATAATTTTCTCAAAATGGTCAGACAAACATTGATTAGTAGCAACAAATATTATATCATCAACATAAATTTGTACCAGTATCATGTCGTTGTCCTCCTTGAGAATGAATAACGTTGGGTCCACTTTGCCTTTGGAGAAGCCTTTCAAGATGAGATACGACGATAAGAGATCGTACCACGCGCGTGGAGCTTGTTTCAACCCGTAAAGAGCCTTCTTGAGCTTGCACACATGATTAGGATACTCCGAGTTGACGAATCCATTCGGCTGGCTTACATAGACATCTTCCCTTAATTCACCATTAAGAAATGCCGTCTTAACATCCATTTGGTAGACGATCATATTCATGTGAGCAACATAAGCAAGGAATAGTCTAATTGCCTCCAATCGTGCAACAAGAGCAAAGGATTCTTCAAAGTCAATACCCAAAGCTTGTTTGTAACCTCTAGCAACCAATCTAGCTTTGTTTTTAAGCACACTACCTAACTCATCGAGTTTAACCTTGTATACCCACAACAATGTCAAGATTTCAACGTTGCTGGGTAACGGAACTAATTCCCACACTTCAAGACACTGGAATTCATTAAGTTCCTCTTGCATGGCTTCAATCCATGATGATTTGGTCATGGCTTGTTGCCAGTTTTTAGGTTCAGTGTCTGAAAGAAATGCATCAAAATAGCAATATAATGCATGCTCTTGGAGTTGATGGCGTGTTAAGACTGGTCGATCGATGTCACCAATAATATTGCGGATTTGGTGATCCTTTGTCCATTTTGTGTTGTGAGTTTCAATTCTGTGGTGGTCGGGAGTGAACGATTGCAGGAGCTTCCTCTGAGGTAGACGCACCGGTAGGGTGTTCAGGTATATGTGAACCAAACAAGGGAAGCTCTTGTAAGTGAGCATATTCCAAATCGTGATCATAGAGTTCCTCTTTAACATCATTAGGAACGAGTGGGGGTGAAGATTCAGGTGTTGTTTGTGAATTGGTGGGGGATGGGACATCTGGTTCAAGAGTAACAGTAGATGCCTCGGATAGATTTCCATTATCTTGAGCAATAACTTCGGGAATCGGAGCTACTGCTGCAGGTGCTGGAGAATCATTACTCGGTGGATCAAAGAATTCATCAAACATAGGTTGAAATAACTTCACTCGGACCTTGTAGGTGGTATAAATGATGGAGAAGTAGGATTGTTGGGAGTTAATCCGGAACTGATTGTACCGGTTCCCATCTCGTGTAATGCGGGTTCAGAGCTGTGTTGCTCAGAAGCCATCGCTGTCAGCTCATCAAAATCGACATCCAAGGTTTCTACTATCTTGCCAAGACGACGGTTATAAATTCGGTAAGCTTTCTTTGCAGGCGAGTAACCAATAAAAAATCCAATATCAGCCTTCGGTTGAATTTTTCCCAAATTCTCACTATTTGTATTTGGATAACACAGTGCACTAAACACATGAAGATATGAAATATCGTGTTTGTGTCCATGTAGTAGCTCATATGGAGTTTTACCATGACGTTTACGAATGATGGAGCGGTTTTGGGTATAACATGCGGTTGCCACTGCTTCAGCCCATAAGAATAAAGGAGCATTCACATAAATCAACATAGTTCTAGCAGCTTCCATAAGTGTACGGTTACGTCTTTCAACGACACCATTTTGTTGTGGAGTGCGAGCCACAGATGTTTCATGAGAAATACCAACCTTTTCATAATAATTTCGAAGAGTCTGATTAACGAACTCAGTGCCGTTATCAGTCTGAATGCGGCGAACAGTAGCATTACGACGTACTTGGATCATCTTTAAGAAAGTAATGATATACTCTGGTGCTTGATCCTTGGATGCTAAAATTTTTACCCATGTAAACCTTGAGAAATCATCCACTATGACGAGGATGTATTTTCTACCACTCACACTCGCCGTATGCATTGGCCCGCAAAGATCCATGTGCAAAAGATATAGTGGTTCTTGGTTGGTGTCTTCTGCTTTAGGTTTGTAAGATTTCTTGGTGTTTTTCCCTAAAGAACACGCGGAACATAAATGATCCTTGTCGAACTTAAGTTTTGGAAGACCACGAACAAGTTCGTTTTTAGCCAAATGGTTAATAGCATAAAAGTTAAGATGAGATAACCGTCGATGCCACAACCATGACTTGGTCTTAGATGCTTTGGAGAGAAGGCAAACATGAGAGGCGGCCATCATGTTTTGAATAGACAGTGTGTAGAGATTATCCCCTCGAGAACCTTTTAACAAATCAATTCCTGCAAGATCGCGAATAAAGCAAGTATGTTGTCGAAAAGCTACTTCAAGGTTTGAATCGCAAAATTATCCCACTGAAAATAGATTGTGACCAAGTCCCTCCACGTAATAAACCCTTGAAATCATAACATTCCCAATTTGGTATTCACCATAACCCATAATCTTCGCAATATGGTCGTTGCCGAATTTAACCGTTCCTAGAAACTTGCTGACGAAATTTCTGAACATCGAGCGGTCTCTAGTCATATGTTTGGAGCACCCCGAGTCCGAATACCAAAGAATAATTTGGACGACCTGAAAATATTACCAAACAAAGAAGATGCATCGGATTCTAATTGTTCCTCTGAGTTAGCAGATACAGATGTAATTATCTTAGATTTGCTATCAAACGAAACTTTAGGCTTCCATATTTTCTTACTAGTGGTTGGCTTAGATTCTAGTTGTCTAGTATTCTGAGGTTTGTTTTGACTGGGGACATTACCACTGGTAGGCACAATAGTGGGGGCAGACCTAGTTAAAGGGCGCTTTATCCATTTCTTAGTGCTAGTTTTCCTATTTAAAGGACGCTTTGACCCAACTTCCGTGGATGTGATCCTAGTTAAAGGGCACTTAGTTCCATTAGCAGTGAAGGTCCTACCAGTGGGTTTCCATTGCCAACCAACTTGGGTGAATTTCTTCCCCGTTGGAGTCCATTCAAGATTGTTCTTAATAGCATACATTTCATTTACGTTATCAACAAGGCATAAATCATGACGCTGAGAAAACATGCATTCATTACAATTCCAACATTTCAAATTAGAATTCACATTTTTCTTAGGTTTCCACTCAGAAGGTGAACCATTTTTCTTAGCTACATGATTCTTTTTATTTGAAACTGAAATAACATTCCTAGGGTGAACTTCTACTTTCTTCTTCTCAGTCTTGCTAGTGGAAGGCTTGATCCTATCTTTCTTGTCTTGAGATCCTTTAGCCTTAGTAGACATAATTACTCCTGTAGAAGCCAAGGGAACATTAGTTATAGATTTTGACTTAGCCTTGATGGGTGTGTTTAAAACAGGCTTAGCTCCTGGGGTCTTATTGAATGGAGTAATGGCAATGGTGGTTTGTTGTTTAGATGGTACAGATATCGGTTGCCCAATGTACTCTAAGTTTGCTAAATAATCCTGAACGTAATCCACATATAATAAAAGCTCATATACACTATGACTTGTGGGATCACGTTCACGCATTTCATCAACAATCTTAGTGGGACTTTTCTTAAATTTTGGATCCCGATATAGCACACGTGGAACTTTTCTTAAATTTTGGATCCCGATATAGCACACGTGGGTTGGGTTTGGGAGCACTAGAGGTCGAGGCAGAGACAGTA
The DNA here is from genome assembly GCA_025667525.1 of Glebionis coronaria. Classification (NCBI taxonomy): domain Eukaryota; kingdom Viridiplantae; phylum Streptophyta; class Magnoliopsida; order Asterales; family Asteraceae; genus Glebionis; species Glebionis coronaria. Next base: position 483,579 of record JANFOE010001351.1, on the reverse strand, counting down.
GCTGGATTATCAACGCTTTCTCGTCCTTTGAGTTGAAGTGTCTCCATTAATTCTGCTATAACCATGTTTTTGTCTATGAGCTAAATTTTTAGGTCAGAGGGTTCCTCACAATTCCTGTTCACTTTGTCAATTAATGACTTTTGTTCTGTCGCATTAAAAGAGAGGCGTTCTTCTATTGAACCAGAATTTTGTGAGTCACCCTGCCTTACTTGTTCACGCTCTCCTAGCATAGAATTAATTCTATTTTCTAGGACATGATTCTTAGTCTCTGTAGCCTCTAGTTCCGTTTTTGTTTCTAGTAATTCTCTCTTAATTCTCATCATCTCTTCCTCTAAATCCTGAACCATCTGAATCATCTTGTCACTTGTCTCAACGGAGTTTCCACTATCATTTAGTTTTGAAAGAGTTTCATTTTTAGATTGATTCTCAATTTCAAGAGATATAGAATGTTGTTGAAGCTCATTAAAACTTTTTGAGAGTGTATTATACGAATCTTGAAGCTTTAAAATTCAGCGTTGGATTCATGACAAGAATGATTATCTACAGTATCCACATGTTCAACAATATTCACAGATTCATGCACATCATCACAATTATTCACAGTAGAAGAAATCTCATGAGTATATTTAAAAGTAACAACTTGCATCACTTCGAGAGACACCATATGTTCTAAAAATCGGTCATATTCGGATAAAATCTTGTCTTTTTCAATTAAATGTTGTTCATAAGCATCATCCATTTCATAGAAAACTTTTTGAACTCCACCAATTTCAAAACTTAGATTACATGCTAGATCATAGACTCCTTGTTTAATATGGTCCACAAACGGAACGATCTCTTTCTCAAACACCGTTTTCATGTGTTCGAACGCCCATTCTCCAGCGGTTAGAATCGTTGAAGTCGTACATTCCAGGATGACCTTGTCAAACTCGGTAAGGTATTGCCCAATCTCTTCCAAGCTGAGCTTTACCGTACTAACCGGTGGAAGATTCTTAGGAATTTCCTTCGGTTGGTCCGAGTTGACGAGTGTAGGAATTATACTAAGGCATTCTCTAGTAGGCATGAAAGTGGATGTTCGAATAGTTCTCTTTTGCATATTAAAGTGAGTTCTAAGATCTATTGTGGCATTTTTTGCATTCATTTGAGCATAATCATATTCAGGATATGTAGGAAGTAATTTTAACCGCTTCTCCTCATAGGGTGTCACACTCTCAGAATCATTCAAGAACACAATCGGATCTAATACCAATCCTAACTTGCTTGCATCATAAAGACGTGGGTTGTGGTGAAGCACTTGCTTTGCATACCCCGGGTTAGGTGGTAGGTCTATTAGACGCGATAGATTGAACTCTTTAAATGATGCATGAAACAAGTGTACTAGATGTGAGGCAGCATATTGTTTTAAAAGCTTAATTTCCGTTTCTTTTATTTTTTCAGACGTCTTAATTTCCATTTCAATATGTTTGGACTCAAGAATTTCAAAATCCGTTTGAAGCTGTTGAAAATTAGTAACGACTGACTCTTTTTCTTTAAGTTCATTCGAAAGATTTGCTCTTAAACTCTCAATTTCTAGTAGATTGTCCATTTGAACTTTCCTAAACCTATCAAATTTAGGATTGGTTAAGGTAGTGGACACAATAGTCATTTCCAAGGTTTTAACCTTGTCCTTATGTAAAGCAAGCTCGGCAGATAAAGTCTGATTAGCATTAAGGGTTTCAAGGACCGCGTTATTCATTTGGCTAAGCAAAGATGCCGGGACCATAACCAAATCAGGTTGAGCAGATGAATTGGTAGTCGTAATAGCACCCGGTTGTGGTTCACTCAAAGTCCGAGGACTTTCACTGATATTGCTATCATTGTTTGTCTCATCGATTGAGTTACTAACCACCGGAGGCTGTTCCGAATACTCAGATATTTGCTCAACTTGATAAGGTACAATACTAGTATCTGTAGCAGTATGTGGTACCTCATAAATTGTATCAGCTCCATATAGTGAAAGGTTTGCCATGAGAACTGCTTTGGCGGTGTTAAGATCATCACAATCAGAGTCGTATGCATCCAAATCATCACATTGATATGCAGCATTGTTGGTGATGACTGTTGTGAGACCGTCAGTTTCCGCTACTCCCGGATCTGCAAGGAATGCTAACTCTTCTTCATCAAGCTCACGACCTTGGGCTTGAGCATTTACCAGGTAGAGCTTCTCCTGAAACCATGTGCCGTCCCTTTTCCTCTTAGGCTGCTTGCACTCTCGGGCCATGTGCCCTTCCCCTTTGCAGTTGTAGCAAATGACCACCTTCATTTTACCAGTGCTATTTCCTCTTGTAGCAGTAGTATTGGATGAACGTGCACCAGCAGTAGACGAATTAGATCTCCCTTGAAGTGGTTGCACCATGACTCTTCCGTCTTGAATTGTTGCCTGTTGTCGAGAGTTAGAAGAGTTCCTTAACTGATTGTTAGTTGGTGCTGGACCTCTGTAACCTCGTTTGTTCAATGTTTGACTTAGATAAGCAGATATTTGAGCAAGGATATCAGTAGGGCTATCTCCTTGTCTAAACTCAGGGACAGGGATGTCATCTTCACAGTAGAATGCTGGTGCTGCTTGAGCTACAATCTGATTGGATGGAGCACTGACTTGTTGTGAGTAATAAGGTTGAGGAGCCTCAAGTTGTGGATAGGTACAAGCAAGGTTTGTTGGAGGTTGATACGGTGAATACTGGTGTGAAGCATAAGGTAATGGATGTGAATCTCCTTGTGATGATGATGTTGCTGGTTGGTGATAAGATGTAGGCGGCTGTGGCAGAATCGAGTACTGTGGGAAGCTTGGTGTTTGATACACAGGTTGATATGAAGATTTGTGTCCTAAAGCAAGCTGAGAGTTGTGGTATGACAGTGTAGGATGGTTTGCCAATAATGCCATTGGTTCATGATAAGATCCCTGAGGGAGTCGTTTTTGGATCACATGCTTCTCGTGTTGTTATAAGAAAGCATAGATTTGATCTAAATTGGACTTGTGTAAATCGCGAATCATCTTGACATCAGTGACATATTGAATCCATTCAGGGGGTAATGTGTTCAAAAACTTGGTGTTTAATTGAAACTGTTCAATTCTTAGATTATACACATTCATGTCATTCATCAACGTGGTAAAACGCGAGTAGAAATCATGAAGAGTCTCCCCCGGAAGGTATGTAAACCTATCAAACAAATCATACAGTTGACACTCTCGTTCTTGCTTAGTGAGAGATGTCCCTTGTAACAAAACCGCAAGTCGATCCCAAAGATCCTTTTCCACTTTATGTTCACTTACCATTCTAAAGATATCGGGTGGAAGGGCTTGAAGAATTGTCTGAACAGCCCTTTCATCGGCATCTGCAATGATTTTGTTGGTATCGGTTAACTCATGATACTCCCTTGGCCTTGTCACATTGTTGATGGTAACCTCTCCCCAATCTAATGGTCCTTTATCAACTGATTGAAGCATAAGTCGACCACCTTGTTTGCCCATGATGTACGTTCTCATACGACCTTGCCATGCTTCAAACAAATCTTTGATGAGCAAAGGTGGGCGAGTATCGGTACCCGAAATGATCGAGATGTCGGTAAGTGAAGTCATGGTTGGCATGTATGAGTGTGAATTCATTGTTGAAACACTTGATTGAAAAAAATTATCTTTTTGATCGAGCAATGAAATAAGGTTATGATATTTGTTGTGAGTTGATATAGAAATCTGAAGCTTATCCTGAAAACTGCTAAGTCCTCTTATCTGGAATGTCTACTTCTAGCCCTTATCCGGAATATTTCTCAGATTTCTTATCCGGAATAACTACTAGCTCTTATCCGGAATAACCACTAGCTCTTATCCGGAATAACGGCTATATGTTTATCCGGATTGTGACTAATGAAGATTATCCGGAATAATTTTGCAACACCTTTTATCCGGAATACTCTCTTATCCGGAATACAATAACAATACTCTTATCCGGAATGTGGCTAATATAGCTTATCCAGAATAATCTTGCAAAACTTTTTATCCGGAATACTTTCTTATCCGAAATAAACTAACAAGACTCTTATCCGGAATAACTGCAAACCTCTTATCCGGAATAGTTGCAAACCTCTTATCCGGAAAAATCAAGAAAACTATTATCCGGAATGATTTAAACTCTGTATCCGGAATAACTTACCAGCCTTTTATCCTGAATAACTAGAGTACCTCTTATCCAGAATGATTCTTGCAGCTTCTTATCCTGAATAGTGTAAACCCTTGTATTCCGACAACCTAAACCCTTATATTCCGTATAAGAAAAAATTTAAACTTTTAAGTTTTACCCAAAAATCAAGCTAAAAATTCCAACTTTTTATGAACAAATCACCAATATGAAGAACACAAATTCCTACCACAACTATGTAGGCAATTTGTAGGAAAGATTTTGTGGTGAAAAACACAAAAAAATTTGAAAACACGGATATAACTTGATTAAAAGAGTATGAAAACTAAAAACTAACACAACAAAAAACCTTATATCATCCCATGGCTCTTGATACCAATTGTAGAACAATGATAATCTATAATCTAATCAAGAGGGTTGTTGTTAATCTAGAGAGAGAAACAAGAGAAACTTTATTAATGTATGTAAAATGAAAACAACCAACACCCCTTTCCATGGTGGAAAGGGGTTTATATACCCAAGTCCTTAATGGACTTAGGCCTCCGACCCATGACAAGCCCATGGACCGGGTTAAACATTAATATGACTTAACCATTAACTACGAGCTACTAAACGTATTACAATATTGTTGGAGTGACCGATACTTCTAATATACGTTAAAAACGTATTTCCAACAATATTGATTATAAAGAACCAACAAAGATAAAGATAATTACCTAGTCTTGGAATCGTATGGACTTTAGAATGACGAATCACTACAACATCATTAGCATCTTTAGCATCTTCATACATTCTTGGAGTTACCATCACATCAGTATCGTTTAAATTTGTTCAATCTGATTAGGGTTTATATTCATTTGTATGATCTATGGTTTATAAACATCAACCCTTAATAAAGATTCAATCTAATTAGGGTTTAAGTTTATTTGTGTCATCAACGGTTTATAAACATAAACCCTAATCAGATTAATTCCTGTGTTCATAATCAATTAAACCTACACAAACTAAAAAAATGTTCAATCGTATTAGGGTTTATGTTTATAAACAATTGATGATTGATCAGTTGTTTGATTCAAGGTTTAAAAGGGTTATGACGCGGGAATGATTTACCCTATTCCCGATAGCCCTTGGTGAGCCCCATTCATTGTGTCCCTAAAAAAGGAGGAATGACCGTTGTGCACAACGATGACAACGAGTTAATTCCAACTCGACTCATGACCGATTGGAGGGTGTGTATTTGCTATCGTAAGTTAAATGACGCCACTTGTGAAGACCATTTTCCCTTGCCCTTCATGGATCAAATGTTGGAGCGTCTTGCGGGAAACGATTTCTATTATTTTTTAGATGGTTTTTCCGGTTACTTTCAAATCCTCATCGTTCCTCGTGCTCAAGAAAAAAACTACGTTTACGTGTCCATATGGAAAGTTTGCCTATTGTAGAATGCCATTCAGAATTTGCAATGCAACAAGAACTTTTCAACGGTGTATGATGTCTATTTTTCATGACATGATCGAGAAGACGATGGAAGTCTTTATGGATGACTTTTCCGTGTTTGGTAGTTCGTTCACTTCGTGTTTAGGAAATTTTAAACAAATGTTGAAACGTTGTGAGGAAACCAACCTTGTGCTCAATTGGGAAAAATTTCATTTTATGGTTAAAGAAGGAATCATCTTAGGGCACAAGGTCTCAAAAGCGGGGATTGAGGTAGACAAAGCTAAGATAGACGTCATCGCCAAATTAGCTCATCACAAAACCGTTAAGGGAGTCGGTGTCTCAAAGTTTAGATGATATTGTTTTAATGACATGATCGAGAAGACGATGGAAGTCTTTATGGATGACTTTTCCGTGTTTGTTAGTTCGTTCACTTCGTGTTTAGGAAATTTTAAACGCAGGCTTGGATGTATGTCCGTGGTCTTGCTGGTATGGAGTCGGTGTCTCAAAGTTTAGACGATATTGTTGCGTGGCTGATCCCAAGAGCTACTAAACGTAATGTAAAAAGTATTATCGGGAGACTAGTTTTTGCTGCTGCTGCGTATTTTGTATGGAATAAACGGAATAGTAGGTTATTTAAAAACACTAAAAGAAGCCCGGAGGATATTCGGGATATGATCATGGTCATGGTGCGCCTCAAGCTTGTGACGTTTCGATTCAAAAATACCCCTACTGTTCGTCGTATGATGTCCAATAACTTTCGGATTTATGGTGTCATGGGTGGTAGTTAAATGGCTTATGGTTGTTTCTCATGTTTTCATTGTCTTTATATTTGTAATATCATAGTTGTGGTATGTCACAATTGACATCTGGTAGTTCAAGCTTTGCTTGAGGTTAATATGACGTTAATGTCATATTCCATTTTACTTAAACGTTGCATTGTGATTATTATATTTACCGGGGTAGCCCTTTACCAAAAAGAACGTTAAAGGAGTTAGGAGTTTCCTAGGCCACGCGGGCTTTTATCATCGATTCATCAAGGATTTTTTAAAGATATCTCGACCCATTACACACCTCCTCGAAAAAGATGCTCATTTCGTCTTTAACGAAGATTTTGTACGAGCCTTTGAAATCCTTAAAAGGAAACTAATCGAAGCTCCCATTCTTGTTGCTCCAAATTGGAACCTCCCCTTTGAGCTCATGTGTGATACAAGTGATTACGCTATTGGGGCCATTTTGGGGCAACGTCATGATAAGCATTTCTTGCCTATCCACTATGCTAGTAAGACGATGACCGAGGCTCAACTTAAGTACACCACAACAGAAAAGGAATTCCTTGCCGTGGTGTATGCATTTGAGAAATTTTGACCTTATCTCGTCTTGACCGAAATCATAGTGTATACGGATCATTCGAAAATCAAGTACCTGTTGGCTAAACAAGATGCTAAGCCGAGATTGCTTCGTTGGATTCTTCTCCTATAAGAATTTGATGTCACGATACTTGACAAAAAAGGAGCCGAGAATCTAGCGGCCGATCACCTCTCTCGATTGAAAGATTCTCACCAATGTGTGTACGAGAACAAGGAAATCACTGAAACATTTCCTCTCGAGACACTTGGTGTAGTGAATTCCAAGAAAGATTCTTCCACCCATGGTTTGCGGACATCATAACTTACCATGCGGGCAACTTCATCATTAAGGGTATGACGACTCAACAAAAACGAAAATTCTTTGTGACGTCAAGTTCTACTTTTGGAACGATCCTTACCTATTTCGGACTTGTGCGGATCAAATTCAACGTTGTGTTTTTTGCACCGAAGCTACTAAAACCTTAGAGCTTGTCACGAGGGACCAACGGGTGGTCACCATGGTGCTAATCTCACGGCGAAGGAGGGCTTTGATGCTGGTTTCTTTTGTCCTACTATTTACCGAGATGTGCACGCACTTGTCAAGTCATGTGACTCATGCCAACGTCAAGGAAAAGCCTCACAAAATGATGAAATGCCACAAAATATCATCCAAGTGTGTGAGATCTTTGACGTATGGGGCATTGATTTTATGGGGTCGTTCCCATCATCTCGTGGTAATAAGTACATCCTTGTCGCCGTTGAGTACCTATCCAAGTGGGTGCAAGCTAAGGCTTTTCCCACGAACGATGCTCGTGTGGTAGTCAAGTTTTTGAAGCAATTATTCTCTCGGTTTGGAACCCCTCGTGCTATCATAAGAGATCGTGGAACCCATTTTTGTAATGACCAATTCGATAAGGTTCTAAAAAATATAGGGTTACACATCGGCTTTCTACGGCTTATCACCCACAAACGAGTGGGCAAGTCGAGGTTTCAAACCGAGATTTGCAGAGAATTTTGGAGAGGTCGATAGGGGAAAACCGACAATCTTGGTCGGATAAGTTAGACGATGCTTTATGGTCCTTTCGTACCGCTCATATGACGCCCATTGGGTGCACTCCTTACAAGCTTGTGTATGGGAAGAATTGTCACCTGTCCATTAAACTCGAACACAAAGCTTTTGGGCCCTAAAGCATTGTAATGATGACATTAAGACCGCGGGAAAACACCGGAAAATGAAATTGAATGAATTAGATGAATTGAGGGATATTGCTTATGAAAAATCATTGATTTATAAAGAGAAAACCAAAAAGTTTCATGATTCTAAAATTAAAAACTTGGTTTTTAAATTGGGGATCAAGTGTTGCTTTTTAACTCGATATTGAAAATATTTTCCGGCATGTTGAAATTCCGTTGGTCCGGACCATTCACCATTACCCAAATGTTTCCTTATGGGACCATCGAGCTAGCTCAAAATGATGGTCCTAACTTTAAGGTGAATGGCCATAGGTTGAAGCACTACTTTGGTGGGGAAGTTCCTTCTTTGAACAACATCGACCAAGTCACCTTCCCCAATGATAATTAGTATTGAGGGGATCGAGTCGAGCTCATGACTAGGCAATAAAAAAACGAGGTGCCTCGTGGGGGAGTTCCCATGCTTATCCATGTACATATTATCGCTTTCTAATGTAGCTTATGTGAGGGGATTTGTGCCCTTCCAAACTTTGTTCCGTGGTTGTTTGTGAATTATGGCTTTTAGTGTTGATCCCAAACTTAGATCGATTTAGCTTGTGTAAACGAGATTAGATCAAGTTAAACACGTAGAGAAACTTTGTTGTGTATAAGACAATTTAAGTATTATACGGAATTAATACTTAAACAAGAACACACAAACAATTGTAAAACAAACTTTCACTTGATTGATAATAACAAACTTGCTTACAATGAAAGTGTTAAACGTATGGAAAACTTATATGAAACATAACCTAAAGGTCTTCTTTTATAGACATAAGAAGCCTTGTACAAGAGTCTACGTATCAGCTATTCTAGGTAAAGATAATTATATAAAATACATTGTTGATCCTATCTTTACTAGAAACAAACTAGAAACATAATACGCATAGACCATATCTTTCTATCAGTGCTTGTCTTCAACCTATCAACGCTTGACTTCTTCCTGTCAACGCTTGATCTGTCAACGTTTGTTTTCTTCTTACCACACTTGTTTTCTTCTTACCAACGCTCGTTTTCTTCTTGTCAGCGTCCAAGTGTACTGGCTACATTTTATTCCCAACAATCCTCCCCTAAACTTGATATCTACTCTAGTAATCAAGTTTCTGAATAAAAATTAAGAACTAGGAGGAATCTTACAAATCTTATCATATTGGTAATAAACATGCCTAATCAAATCTTTGGCCACGACACTTGAATAGTCAATCTCCAGTTGTGTTGTCTTCATCTTGTCCAAAACTTCTTTGGACATGGGATACTCAGCATCTACAAGAAGATACTCAGCAAACTTTGTAGAGCTCAAATAATACACACCAGCAGCTGAATACAAACGCCATTGAAGACCACTCATATCATCCTCAAGATCCTTCCAAACAGGATCTTCTTCTTCTGGTGCACACATTCTCATGAATGTTGACCAGAGCTTTATTCCATTGACTGAAGTAGGTGCTTCAGTCTCATACTTGGCCATCAACAACCTCCAAAGGTCTGCCAAGTCTTCCCTATCCATACTTGCAAAGAGAGACATAAGAGTAGTAAATGTGTGTACCTCTTTCCCATATCTACCAATCTTCCAAAACCCACTTGCATCTTCTTCATAGCTAATGATAGGATTTCTGGCATCAAGAGGTAACACTTGTGCCATATCTGGAGCTTCCATGGGTGAGAGCTTAATGCTCCTTCTAAGAACAGCTTCACTGGGAACCACTTTATTTAGATCTTTAGGAAACTCAAGTGGGACTCCCTTATTCAAAGGCCTTGGAACAATCATTGCCTTCTGAATCTCCATCTCTTCTGCAAGTTCTTCTTTCCTTTCATCTGAAAGAAGTCTAAGAGTGTTCATTTCCTGCACTCTTGCCCAAATGAGATAAGCCTTGTACTCCAATTCTTCAAAGGACAATCCCTGCAATTTCTTGAAGGTCCATCCAGTTCCATGACATCTGAGTAACATATAATAACGCTCTCTTCTATCCCTCTTCAGCAGTGAGAAAATATTGCTAGCCTTATACTTTAGAATTACCTTGCAGTCTCTTTGAACTCTTAGAAGAATCTCCAATCCCCAAATTTGGTCTGAAATTGTCAAATCTGGATTCTCTATAATCCTATTCTCCCAAGCATGGTACATCTAAGCAACTTCTGGCATATCATAATCTACTTGCAATTTTAACTCTCTAAGTTTCTCTCTTGCCAAGTCATCCCCATATTCAAGTCTTTCTGGTTGTTCAATTATCATCACACTTGAATCTGAACTTCCTTCATCACTTCCTTCTTGTTCCTCAGAATTGACAACAAATGGTGATTCACCAACCTTCTTCCTTTCTTGTTCCATAAGTTGTGCAGCCAACCTTGAATCAAACTCTACTTGTGCTGCATCCTTTGGAACTTCTACTTCTACCATGATTCCTTTACCCTTATCTAATGGATCAATGATGGGTAAAGATGATGATGGTACCTGTGAAGACACTTCTTTGATGATAGCTGATGATTGGAATACATCAACCATATCTGCAGGTCTGTCAACGCTCAAATTCCTTGTGTCAGCGCCCAATTTACACTTGTCAGCGCTTGGTGTGTCAGCGTCCAAAGTTTGCTTGTCAACGCCCAACTTACTTGTCTCAGCGTCTCTTGTGAACTGCTCCATCATAGCTGTAAAAGACAAGTTCAAATTTGTAGGAGTAACCAGAGATGTATCAAAACCTGATTGCTTCTTCAATTTAGTAAGGGCTTCAGCAACACCCAAAGATTCTCTATCATACAAGCCTTTGCCACTCAAATCAAATGGCTCTGTAGCAGCTTCATGTGAGCCTTTATCACTCAAATTAACAGGCTCTGTAGCAGCTTCCTCCCCTTTGTAAGAATCCTCCCCAGATGAAAGGACTCTTGTCTGCCTTCTTCTAGACTCAGTAGTTTCCAAAACAACAATCCTCTCCCTCAATTGCTTGAGTTCAAGGCCTTGTGTACTGACTGTTTGTACCAGGTCTGCATTTTGCTTGTGCAAGCTAATGTAGACAGCCGTCAATTCCATCATTGTGTATGGTTCTAATCTGCCCTCCTCTAGAATGGGTATTTGACCTCCCAAAGTAGAGTCATGGGGCATGGATGAGGTCTTAAAGATGTTAGGACTGTCTTGGCCTGCATCTAAGCGAGTACCAATAGTCCCAGCCTCATCCATAGCACCAACCACACTTGTGGTGGTGGTTCTCTCTGCATCATGGCTAGGACCACTAGAGGAGAACACTCAAGTAGTCCTTGGGCGTTTTTGCAACCTATATTCAGGTGGGGTAGAAGATGATGTGGATTGGGTGGTAGTTTGAAGGTTAAGGGGTGTTTGGGTCTGTGAAGGGAAGGTGTCAACATTTGGATTACTTGTGTCAATGCTAACATTTAAGGTGTCAGCGTTGAAGGATGCTTGGTCAATTTCCATGTGTTGAGGTGAAGGCAAAGGTTCTGGTATTGGGTCAAGTTGTGGTTGTGGGTCTGGTTGGGGTTGTGTTGCTGCAATAACAGCAAACATAGCTTGGGTGAGGGGTATTTCACGGTGAGGGGTTGAGTTCATCTTACTAAAAATAGCTTTCTTTTGCACAGGGATCTCTTATGAAATCATCATGATCCGTTGTGCATTAATTTTGCACATCAAAAACCATTTGCAAAGATATGGGATAAGCCAAGGTCATCTTATTCCCTTTGTTTTTACACATGCCATCAAAAATCAGTTTTGAAAAATTAAACTTTTGCCCATTTGTAATGCACACAATTTCACTGGCAATTGATCTGTTAATTTCATTATGTGCAGTACATTTGGGACTCAAACATTGAAGGATGACATGTATGAGGTACTTCCAGGCTGGGGGAAACTCTTGTTTATGATATTTGTTTAAAGTACCCTCATCAGGGAAAGGATACCTCAAAGCCCGAAGTCCTTTCTCTATTTCAGTGATGGGGAGGGTGGTTATACCATTTGCATCATTAAGATTCAAAGGCTGGCAAACCAAGGCTTCAGTAACCACCCAAGTACACCCATGAACAATAGCTGATAATGTAGTCATATTATTAATTGTTGAGGAACTAACAGTGTTCCAAAACTATTTAATATGAGTGACAGGGATGAGAGGAGCATGAGAAATAGCATACCTAAGAGGAGATGCATTCAAATACGCCACCATCTGAGTGTATTGTGGCAACAAAGAATCATCAGCCTTCAAATAAGAAATCATGTTGTGCTGACTCCTGAATCCCAATACCAAGTCACTTGGTTTAAACTTTGGTGCCATTGTTGAAGAAAGCTATTTGTTAAAGATTGATGGAAGATGAATAATAGGAGAAAAAGTGTTAGACAAGAATATGAAGTACCCTGTTTAAAAATAGGAGCCAAATATATAGGAGAGATAGACACATGTGATAGGTTAAAAATAAGGCAAGTATTTTCAAAATATAATGATGAAAATATTGAAAACTAAATAAGTTATCTTGTGCATTAATTAAAAGTTATCTACTCCCAAAATTACGGTCCCAAAATTCGTCAAAAATAAAAACTGGTTAGGTCCCAATGAGTGTCAACGGTAAAAAATAACCCATCAACGCCCAACGGCTATATTCTTGTCAACGTTTGCCAAAGCCATGTCAGCGTCTAAATTGGTCATAACAATGCTTGGAAAAATATTTGTCAGCGTCCAAAAATAAAAGTAATAAAAATGAAAAAGGACCTGAACAAAGTAATTTATCCTAGTGAAGATAACTTATAAATTGATTATTATGATAGGGCGAAAAGCACTATCCAGTTATGCACACTTGCTTATACAAGATAGATATAACAGTCCTCTAGTGTCCCTTGCTAACCAAAATTCTTAACAATTAAGTTATCTCATAAAATTCCTTGTAACTACCAGGTAAACTCATTAGAAATCATTCCCAAGTCTCCCAACAGACCACATCCAATTCTAGGTCAAAAATGTCTTGGCAGCATGCATAGTATGTCAACTTTGCATGCTACAATGCCTCATGATTTAGTAAACTAACTCATACTCACCTGTGGACACAATATAGAATTGTGATAAGAGTATTATAAGAATACCCAAAAGTCCAAAAGGTTCCTAGAACCTCCCCTTAAACAGTGATACACAAGTTGCCAAATAATATGCATGTAAATACAAAAATTTATGTCAAGATAGGAATAAAAATATTCCAACCATCATCCATAAATTAAAACATGCTCCAATTGATTCTCCAAGGATCCATAAGCAACTTTGTATCCAATGGTACAATGCTAACAACGCCTGCACACTTAGATCAAAAACCACAAAAATAACATGTTGCTAACAACGTCACGATAACACTTATCAGCGTTAGACAAATATAGTGGAAAATCTAACTTTTTAAAAAGACCAATAACAATGCATATCCTGTACATACTTTTACAATAAGACCCCAAAACACATATTAAGTGAGATTGATCATTCCAATACTTGTTACCAAGTATTGAAACCTTCCAATATCAAAAGGTTTAGTTAATAAGTCAGACACATTTTCTTCTGTGTCAACCCTATCTGGTTGTATTAAACCTTTTTAAAAACAATCTCTTATAAAATGATGTCTAATTTCTATGTGTTTTGTTTTAGAATGATATACATGATTTTTAATAATGCATAAAGTACTGTTATTGTCTACAAAAATCTTGGTATGCATGAAATTATACCCATAATCCAACAACTGGTTCTGAATCCATAAGACTTGTCCACAACAAGCAACTGCTGCTACATACTCTGCTTCAGTTGTAGAATTGGCCACCACTGTTTGTTTCTTGCATTGCCAAGATATCAACCTACTCCCAAGAAACTGACATCCACCAGTTGTGGATTTTCTATCAAATTTATCACCACCATAGTCACTGTCTGAATATGAAATAAGCTCCAATGAGGAATCTTTTGGATACCATAATCCCAAATCTGGATAACATCTGAGGTACCTAAAGATTCTCTTGACAGCATGAAGGTGACACTCTTTGGGAGTCACTTGGTGGCGTGCACATGCACATACAGCAAACACAATGTCAGGTCTTGAGGTTGTGAGACACATCAATGAACCAATCATTGATCTATAGTTCCTGACATCCACATCTTTTCCATCTCCAAATTTTCCCCAAGGGTGTTCTCTATCCATAGGAGTACTAGCCCGTTTTTCATGTGGAGAAAAGCCCAACTTCATCAAGATTTCTGCTACATATTTATCCTAAGAGATGAAGATACCATCTTCTTTCTGTTGAATTTGTAACCCTAGAAAGAAGTTCATCTCCCCCATTGCACTCATCTTAAACTTGTCTGTCATAAGCTTGGAAAAGTCTTCACTCATCTTTGGGTTTGATGATCCAAAGATGATATCATCCACATAGACCTGAACAAGTAAGACATCCTTACCAGTCTTCTTTGTAAATAAGGTCTGGTCTATGGTGCCCCTTTTGAATCCATTTTCCACTAGATAGGTGGACAATGTGCCATATCATGCTCTTGGGCCTTGATGAAGTCCATACATAGCTTTCTTGACTCTATACACCTTGTCTGGATGCTCTGGATCTTCAAAACCAGGAGGCTGCATTACATAAACCTCCTCAACAATTGTGCCATAAAGGAAAGCACTCTTCACATCCATTTGATAGACAGTAAAGCCCATGCAGGAAGCATAGACTAGAAATATCCTTATAGCCTCAATCCTTGCAACTGGTGCAAATACCTCCTCATAGTCTATCCCTTCCTCTTGTGTATATCCTTGAGCCACTAGACGTGCCTTGTTTCTGATCACAATGCCTCTTTCATCTTTCTTGTTTCTAAGAACCCATCTTGTCCCAATAGGTCTTACATATCTGGAACAATCAACCAACTCCCAAACATCCTGAATAGCAAATTGGTGAAGCTCATCCTGCATTGCTTCCACCCAACTTGGTTCTTTGAGAGCATCAAAAATCTTCTTGGGTTCCTGTTGTGACAGAAAACAGGCAAACAAACATGCTTGAACAAGAGGGGTATCAACCTTCTTGTGTATATTGGCAATAAATCCTCCAAGATTCTGATGAGATCTTCTAGTTTGAACATGTGACAATCCGTCAATTTATGGTTTATATTTTATTCTCAAATATTATTTAAAACCATTATTTCAATGTTATATTATGAACTCACTTATTTTTGGGAAGAAATTTGGATTTACGTCTTGAAGTAGCATTGACTACGTCTAAACCGGAGGATTCTACGTTACGTGCTTACATTTACATATACCGTTTTGGTGACAGTCCGACATTTCAGGAAATAAATTTATCCTTTCAAATTTGTGTTGGTTCATAAACTCACAAATTTACGAGAAGAGATTAGGACTTACGATTATAATTTAACGTCCTTTACGACTAAACCGGAAACCTTAGGATTACGTATTTAAGTTTTTGAACTCTGTTTTTGATGAGACAATTTTTATTAGATTCGTTTTATGTCATTGATTCATAATTTATAAAAACGTTTTTCGTAAAATGACCCGACGGTACGTAAATCGAGGAAACTAGAATCGAGGAGTACCCGTAAATTAGTGGGATGGGACAAGTATTACACTTGCCCACCCCACAAATGGGACGGCCAAGAATGCTACACCACAGCAATGATGTGTCAAAGCTTCCATGTGAAGCTAGTACACATGTATAACTTTACATAAAACTACCAAAACCATTTCTATTATACCATTTACACACAAAACACACATGCAATACCACTCTCATCCTCTCCTCTCCTATCTCTCTAAAAATTCGTCCCATATGCACCATAAACACCCATTTTGATCTTGATTTAACCATGAAATCCTATGTTATTCATACATATGATGATGCCCTCTTGAAGCTCTATTGATTGGTGGTGATTTTAACATCCAAGGAGAAGATTTGGTGATGTTCAAGGGCTGATTTCTACATGAAGTTTACAAGTATTGGTGGCCATGAAGATTGGTTTTGATCTATC
This sequence comes from Glebionis coronaria, assembly GCA_025667525.1. Lineage (NCBI taxonomy): Eukaryota > Viridiplantae > Streptophyta > Magnoliopsida > Asterales > Asteraceae > Glebionis > Glebionis coronaria. Next base: position 467,415 of record JANFOE010001351.1, on the reverse strand, counting down.
ACAAGTTCTTCCATCAAAATCCAAGCCTTGATCATAAACTACACAACCTTAGTGGTATAAAGATTGTTCTTTCCATCCTCTTGTTATTTTGATTATGTAATCATGTATTTTCTTTTTTATTGTATATGTATATGATGAATATATGATGATAAAAATGTTGTGTGGGGATCAAGTGTTGATAAATATGATTAAAGAGATGAAAAACCATAGGTAACAAGGTTAAAATCATGCTTAAAATGATGGCTGTATAAAAGCAGTAAGTAACCAAATGTTAAACTGATAAAATGGCATGGTGGAATCAATTTACAGTAATTAATAGATGTCATACACATGTGAGAGTTGGCCATTTAATAGAATCATCAAAATGAATGAGATATGATCAAAACAAGATTAGTGTACCAATCTGAATAGTCTGTTTTGTAGGGACTGTTAAGGATAGTTAGACATGGAATGAGCAGTAGCTATAACTAACTTATTTGTAGTACATAATATGAAGTTTATACCATACAAAAATTTGCTTCTATCTCCTCATAGAACTCAAGATATGATAAAAATGGTGAAGATGAAACTAAAAATCAGATTTTGAAGAGTTAATGTTTAATAGTATTATATAAACACTCAAACTAATATAGTATAAAATGTGAATTAAAACCCACTAACTTATAAATATCATTTATATAAATATGTATAAGGATAAATAAATGGAAATTATATAAAAATGGTAGTTTGGTAAGTTTTATAAGTTATAAAAACTATAAACATGATTTTTACGTCTTTTCGGCTAGTACCGTAAAATTAACGTTTTTCGTCAATTAAAACTTAGACAATCGAACCCGTCTAATGTAAACTTTTTAAAAGTCATATACTGATATATAAGTACTTAATACAAGTAAAAACCGATAAACCCGAACTAAATAACATATGGACATTAACGGGCTAAGTTAGCATTATTGGACTAATAATCCAACTAAATGGGATAAACACTTATAAATTTACTTATTGGACTTAACCCACTTGGGCCCAACATGTAAAGTATAATACTGATAATAAAAGTATAAAATGGTCTAATTTAAGGTAATGGACTTATAATAGGCTTATTGGACCTAAAACATGTAAATAAGTAAAACTAGTAAACTAGTATAAAAGTTACCAATACATAACACTAAAATGAGTAAATGAGAATGTATAAACCCACTTGATCATCATATATATAAAATCATCATATGTATACATAATTGTTATTTTGATAAAGTCATTGGACAAAAGTCTAAGACGAGTATTATTTGTCTAGGTTTCCGTGATTGAAGCACGTACCGTACATCCGAATTACCGATAACCCGCTTTCCCACATCAACGTGAGTTCATAGCCTCGCACTCTTTTAAATGTTTTTATGAAATGTTTTATAAACCCGCGAGGGAGATAACATGTTAGTTTTTATGAAATAGGACACTAGTTGTCCCGATTTTTTGTTTATTGATTTGGACCCGCATGATTGTATGACCCGATGAATGATTATATGACCCGATAAATGAAATGAAATGGATTATTAAAGTTAGGTTATGTCACTAAAAGTCCCATTAGCATGAATTGTGTACTACCGGGATTTAGTAGACGCTTATGCATATAATAGTACTATTTGCGGACGATCACCCCAGTTCGTGCCTTGACGGTTGATCCCCGTCGTGCCACATTGATTGGTAAGCGAATTTATGTATGAGAAAATTTACACAAGCGTGATTATTGTGACGACACGCTAATTTAGATGGGAAAATGAGTTTCGGGCTAGCTAACCGTTGTTTGTTGTAATAAGGTAACAATGTCATGCGACTTGTAATAATCCAATTAACGAAATACTTCTTTAAGCATTAAATTACGATATATTGCCTAACTAGCAATACAGGGTCATATTTTTGATATTATGTTTGTGTTTTGGTTTTACATAACCATATTCATATAACGGTTTTTATTTTATGGCCTATTACAATGATTTGTACAAAATGATTTTCGGTAATAATTTTATACCGATGTTATATTGATGGATTTTATTAAACTCTATGAATTCACTCGGCGTTATCGCTGACCTTTTCTTTTAATATGTTTTATCTCAGGTACTTGAAGGTAATTCTCGGGAAGACGACAAGAATTCATGGCCCGCACTTAAATAATAATTTCCATTCAAATACTTTGTAAAACCTGCATGAAATACAATGACTTGGGACCTATGTAAATTTGATATTTATGAATGGAAATGCTTTTATTATTAAACGACGCGATTTTTATGCGTTGTCTATGATGTGAGTAATGTGCTATCCTGTAACACCAACGAGTCTTCCGCTGTATTGAGTTGTATAAATTTGGGGGTGTTACAGTTTGGTACCAGAGCTCTCGTTATAGGGAACGAAAGATTTTTAAAACTAAGGTTTTGAATAAAACATTTCAAAATCTTTTAACTATAAACATTTTTCTAAAAATGTCTAAAAATCTTTTGACTATAACGGTGCCGAAGAATTCCCGAGTTACCGACAAGGCCAGACTGAGAAGTGTTATTTTAATATATATATAACTTGGATTATATATATATATATGATGTAATTTGATTACATGATTGTTTGATGATTATTTTGATATTTGTACGAGGTATTTATACGACGTCGATTGTCACAAGGAACCCTAACTCCCCTAGCAAATCAATCGAAGCTATTCCCGTAGGAATTGTAGCTATTCTGGATCTAAACTAAGTTGCGGATATTTATGACCCCAACAAAATGGTTGATATTCGTAGAAATATAGATATTAATTAATTGTGATATTGAAGAAGAATTGGCGAGATTAAATCTGATATCGATGTCATGACGATCTTTCCTTATAGAGTGGAGTTTGACAAAACGTTACCACCTAGAAAGATGTCATCTAATTCGTTGTCACCCAATTCTTAAATTTGAAATCGAAAGGGTGAAAGTTGCACTTGAGGCTGTCATTGGAACCATTACCCAAAAGCCTCATGCCACTAGTACCATTCTGAGAAGTCTAATTGAATGTGTGAGTCATCTCATGCTAGTGACTCATTTGATAACTACTATTGACGAAGGAGCTATATGATTGGAAATCAAGTGTCGTTCATGTCGAACTTTTATTGCCCTATTAAGGTCTAAGAATAAGGTTGAAAGAATTGGAAAATGAGGTAGGATATCGCATTGAGTATAAGTTGGTTGAAACTTGAATGAAGTAAAATTTAACCCGTATGGAATATGAGATTGTTAAGAGGAAGTCGTTAAGTCCTGTGATTGAATTATAAGGTTTTAATTGATTGTTGGTTCATGTTAAGGGTTGTTCTTAGACCATTGTCTGATGATGAGGATGCCCAGTGTCCAAGAAATAAATTGAAGAAATCTTCTTCTGAAATAGGACCGATGGATCTTCCAGGACAGGTGGAACCCCCATTGTGGTGTCTTTTAAAAATAATCCCTAACTTAACTGAGACATCAGTTGGTAGGATGAGTTCTTAGAATTGTATGACATAGTGACACGTAATGTGTTACGGTACAATTTTGACTTGTTTGTGATTAACGAAAAGACTACCTTTGATTGCTAAATTCTACATGTATCGATATTACCTATCCTTTATTGCTTCATCCTAATGTTCGCATTAGTGATGCAACCATTGAACAAGTACTCACCTCGAATTGAGTTACGTTGTGGATTATTCTTTTTGAGCGCCATCGAGGTCATGAACCTCATGATTATTTGGCTAAGCTTATCTCCTATCATATTGTAGTTAGTTCTTGGTGAACAACTCCTCATCACTCTTTTGCAGATCACTAATTGTTTTTATAAGATACAATAGTATCCCTTGGGAAAAATTGAATTTTCATCACCATATGAATTATTTAAAGTGAGATTTATTATCGAAATGAAGTTCTTGATAAAACACCTTGGAAAATTTAATTGTTTTCATAACAAAGAAAATCTTTGTAAATTTATTTTTGATTCTTATTTAACAATTAAGCATGAAAATATTTTTATTATAAACATGATGATAAAATTTTGACGAACTGAGTATTGCATCGTTAATCTTGAAATTGTATATAGTTGCACGCCTACATACAATTTGAAGGGACCATGCAAGGCTTAGTAGTCACTATAAAATTGATTGATAAACACTACATTTTCTTTGAAGTTATGAAAAATTAAATTTATGAGATCTGCAAGAAGTGCATAATAGGGACATATTGTTAGGGACACCTACATATGTTCCCGTACTATTTATTCTTCTGAGTCAAATTCACTCATCTGTGGAAACTGTCTTATTTGAAATTGATATTCCCTTTTTGTCCAATTCTCCCATGGTGAGATTCTTAGGAAAAGTATTTGATTACCGAGTGTTAATACCTGACCGGATGTATCGACGTTCCTATCATTTCTTTTGATTAGATTTCATTTGAATGACCTGGGTAACGATCCGAGGAGCTTTCGAATGCATACTCAAATTATGAAAACATAGGATATATTCATATTCGTTAAATGTTTTCGTCTATATCTGATTTGAAATTCTCTCGCGTAGATATGCGTTGACCTTACTCTTTTAAGGTTAGTTATGTCTCCTGATGTCCTTGAATTTGTGAAGGATTATGAATTATTATTAGTCTTTTGAGAAGTTCACATCTTATCGACGACAATAAAACTGAAAAGTTGGTAATGCCAGTAGAATGAATTGATTGATTATGACATGACGACATTGTCTTAGTTGATGGGAACTCGAGTAGAATTCCCCTAAAAGATAAGATGTTGATTATCGAAAGTGATCTAAATAGTTCTTGATGGATGATTATATCCTGCAATTAGACTTGAAATTATACCGTGAATGGTTATGAATTAGTCATAGATATAATAATCTAGAAAGAACTTAAAGAAAATTTATAAAAAGAGGTACCTGTTATCTGAAACTTTAGGAGGTATTTGCTGGTGAATTACCTAGAACTTCGCCATTAAGTAAAGTTGAATTTGGTATTGATTATATTCCCGGTGCTACACCTGTGGCATGTGCACCATACGTCAGCACCATCTGAATTAAAGGAATTATCGTACAACTGAGAGAGTTGTCGGAGAAAGCTTTTATTCTACCAAGCTCGTCATTATGAAGAACTATGGTGTTATCATTCCTTATGTTTACTGATTACCGCGAACTAAGTAAATTGACGATTAAAATCAATATCCACTACCCAAGATGATAGATTTGTTCGATCATTTACAAGGTTCTAGCCTATGTTTTAAAGATTTGATCCACGACATGGTTATCATCACGTCCGCGAAAAAGATTATCTATCCAATCACTACATTTAGAACTTGTAATGAACATTATGAGTTTCATGTTATGTCGTTTGGATTGACCAATGCACATGTAGCATTCATAAATTTGGTGAATCACATGTGTAGGCTGTAATTTGATAAATTCATGCTTGTGATCATTAAGGACCATTTGTTTGTTTATAAGAATAAGAATGAGTTAATAATTATTTATAGATTGCTCTGAATTGGTCGAACAATGAAAACCTATACCCTGAATATTTAACATGTGATTTAAGACTTAATCCTTTATATTAATTGATCATGTGATTAATAGATAATGGAATATATTGACTCTTCAAAGATTAGAGCCATTAAGGCTTTGGGATATACCAAAAAGAAAAGTGCAAATATGTTTTGACAAATGTTTTAACAAAGGATTTTTAAGGGATTATTCCCTTATACCCAAATAATTTAACTAAACTCCTGTTTAGGGGTAAATGTTTGTGCATACCTCAAAAAAACCTAAAAGGGATTGAGGAAAACATTTAAACCATGACTTGAAATTTGAAACGACAATTTTTGCTTTTCAACCATGAAAATTTCGACCAAAGCATAAACAAAAATTTTTTCGAACATTTACGAATCTTATTAATTATTTTCGATAAATCAATAAAGATCATGTTAACTAAATTCAATCTCATTTTGAAACATTTTTCTGTAATTGGACGAACTGAGAAATTTGAAATTTTTGACGTTGACGTTTCATGAAAATTTAATATTTGTTATTTAATTACTTGTAATATTTATCGACGCTTTAAACGTCGGATTGAGCAAAACTTATAAAAGTAATAGTTGAGACGAGATTGAAACTTAGAAAATATGAAGAAAGAAATTTTGAATGAATATGGACATGATATTTGTTCCATCAGGGAAGGTGAATGTAATTACTGACACGTTATGTAGAAAAGGATAAAGAACCAATTAGGACATGTTCCTTAATAATGAAGGTGTAAAATAAATTGCCGAACAATGTAAAATAGACGATGCTTGTAAAAAGGATAATATAGATAATAAAAGGGGTTCGCGGCTAATGTGAACCATTGGAATTAAGAAGCCGATGGCGGTAAATGTATAAAAGGCCACTTGAGGTTGCCTAAATATGGAGATTTTTGGGATGTAGTCATGTTGGAATCTCATAAGATTAAGTATCTTATTCATGCTATTTCTGATTTAGTGTATCTTTATCTGAAGAAGTTGTACTGATGGCAAATTATGAAGGCAGACATCGCCTCATACATTAGTAAACGTCTAACTATTGCAAAGGTCATCATCTGAATTTGATTCGATTTGGGTCATCGTCGATAGACTGACCAAATCTGCTAATATCATTCCTGTTAATGATAGATTCTCGATGAAGAAATTGACTCTTTGTATTTAAAGGAGTTGTAAAACATAATGTGCCTGTATCGATCATCTCTATCAAGATCCTCGCTTCGCATCGAATTTCTAGAGATTTGCTCATAAGTTATTGAGAACGAACCTTGATGAGAGTGCTGTTTGCCACCCCAATCGAAGGGACGAGGTAAAGTAACGATACAAAATACTAGAAGTGTTGTTTTACGTTTGAATAATTGACCTTTGGTAATAAACCGTATAATCGCTTTCCTTTGGAGAGATTATCATTGATAATTATCGTGTTAGGATCGAGATCGAATCTTGTTAAGATTTAATTGTAAGAGCATTAGTAGGTAGGGATTGGGATGAAGACACCCGACATACACCCATTGTGAGTTGGACATGTCTTTTAGGTTTAAGGTTTCCTATGATGACGAACCGAACCTTACAAAATACCCGACCCGCGAGACCTGAAATGGTTGTTGAGATTAGGATTTGATTATTGACTGCCGGTAGAAGGCAGGAGGTTATGTGAAAATGAAATGTAGATCTTGAAATGCCAGATGGGTAGCGAATTTATGCAAAAAAAATTTAACCATGGAAAAATGAATTGATGATCTGAAACATCATGGGATATAAGTCCCCGTTGTATGGGACCATTGAGATGATGTAAAAGATTGGTTTGAAAGGCATATAAGCTGGATCTACCCTAGGACTTCAAGAGTTGCGTGAATTATGTTTCGTATATCGAACTTGATAAAATGTCTATCAAGTGAGAATCTGATCACTTATTGATGAAGTTTAGATCGGCGAAAAGTTGCATTCATCAAAAACCCGTGAACATCATGGATAGAGAAAGTAAGTCAACATTAAGCCTGATCTTATTCCCGTAGTTATGTTTGATGAAACTCGCGTATTGTAATGAATTACACTTGTGAGAAAAGACCGAATGTGGAGGAAATACCCACATGGCTTTAACTCTATAAGAAGCGAGTAGTAAGATGATCTTTGAGGACAAAGATCCTGTTTAGGGGTAAATTCTGTGACAATCCGTCAAATTATGGTTTATATTTTATTCTCAAATATAATTTAAAAACATTATCTCAATGTTATATTATGAACTCACTTATTTTTGGGAAGAAATTTGGATTTACGTCTTGAAGTAGCATCGACTACGTCTAAACCGGAGGATTCTACGTTACGTGCTTACATTTACATATACCGTTTTGGTGACAGTATGACATTTTAGGAAATAAATTTATCCGTGAATATTATTTTGGAATTTTAGATTTGTGTTGGTTCATAAACTCACAAATTTACGAGAAGAGATTAGGACTTACGATTATAATTTAACGTCCTTTACGACTAAACCGGAAACCTTAGGATTACGTATTTACGTTTTTGAACTCCGTTTTTTATTAGACAATTTTTATTAGATTCGTTTTATGCCGTTGATTCATAATTTATAAAAACGTTTTTCGTAAAACGACCCGAGGGCACGTAAATCGAGGAAACTAGAATCGAGGAGTACCCGTAAATTAGTGGGATGGGACAAGTTTTACACTTGCCCACCCCACAAATGGGACGGCCAAGAATGCTACACCACATCAATGATGCGTCAAAGCTTCCATGTGAAGCTAGTACACATGTATAACTTTACATAAAACCACCCAAACCATTTCTCTTATACCATTTACACACAAAACACACATGAAATACCACTCTCATCCTCTCCTCTCCTCTCTTTCTAAATATTCGTCCCATATGCACCATAAACACCCATTTTGATCTTGATTTAACCATGAAATCCTATGTTATTCATACATATGATGATGCCCTCTTGAAGCTCTATTGATTGGTGGTGATTTTAACATCCAAGGAGAAGATTTGGTGATGTTAAAGGGCTGATTTCTACATGAAGTTTACAAGTATTGGTGGCCATGAAGATTGGTATTGATCTATCACAAGTTCTTCCATCAAAATCCAAGCCTTGATCATAAACTACACAACCTTGGTGGTATAAAGATTGTTCTTTCCATCCTCTTGTTATTTTGATTATGTAATCATGTATTTTCTTTCTTATTTTATATGTATATGATGAATATATGATGATAAAAATGTTGTGTGGGGATCAAGTGTTGATAAATATGATTAAAGAGATGAAAAACCATAGGTAACAAGGTTAAAATCATGCTTAAAATGATGGCTGTATAAAAACAGTAAGTAACCAAATTTTAAACTGATAAAATGGCATGGTGGAATCAATTTACAGTAATTAATAGATGTCATACACATGTGAGAGTTGTTCATGCAATGGAATCATCAAAATGAGTGAGATATGATCAAAACAAGATTAGTGTACCAATATGAATAGTCTATTTTGTAGGGACTGTTAAGGATAGTTAGACATGGAATGAGCAGTAGCTATAGGTAACTTATATGTAGCACATAATATGACGTTTATGCCCTCCAAAAAGGAGCTTCTATCTCCTTATAGAACTCAAGATATGGTAAAAATGGTGAAGATGAAACTAAAAATCAGATTTTGAAGAATTAATGTTTAATAGTATTATATAAGCACTCAAACTAATATAGTATAAAATGTGAATTAAAACCCACTAACTTATAAATATCATTTATATAAATATGTATAAGGATAAATAAATGGAAATTATATAAAAATGGTAGTTTGGTAAGTTTTATAAGTTATAAAAACTATAAACATGATTTTTACGTCTTTTCGGCTAGTACCGTAAAATTAACGTTTTTCGTCAATTAAAACTTAGACGATCGGACCCGTCTAATGTAAACTTTCTAAAAGTCATATACTGATATATAAGTACTTAATACAAGTAAAAACCGATAAAACCCGAACTAAATAACATATGGACATTAACGGGCTAAGTTAGCATTATTGGACTAATAATCCAACTAAATGGGCTAAACACTTATAAATTTACTTATTGGGCTTAACCCACTTGGGCCCAACATGTAAAGTATAATACTGATAATAAAATTATAAAATGGTCTAATTTAAGGTAATGGACTTATAATAGGCTTATTGGACCTAAAACATGTAAATAAGTAAAACTAGTAAACTAGTATAAAAGTTACCAATACATAACACTAAAATGAGTAAATGAGAATGTATAAACCCACTTGATCATCATATATATAAAATCATCATATGTATACATAATTGTTATTTTGATAAAGTCATTGGACAAAAGTCTAAGACGAGCATTATTTGTCTAGGTTTCCGTGATTGAAGCACGTACCGTACATCCAAATTACCGATAACCCGCTTTCCCACATCAACGTGAGTTCATAGCCTCACACTCTTTTAAATGTTTTTATGAAATGTTTTATAAACCCGCGAGGGAGATAACATGTTAGTTTTTATGAAATAGGACACTAGTTGTCCCGATTGTCTGTTTATTGATTTGGACCCGAATGATTGTATGACCCGATGAATGATTATATGACCCGATAAATGAAATGAAATGGATTATTAAAGTCAGGTTATGTCATAAAAGTCCCATTAGCCTGAATTGTGAACTACCGGGATTTAGTAGACGCTTATGCATATAATTGTACTATTTGGGGATGATCACCCCAGTTCGCGCCTTGATGGTTGATCCCCGTCGTGCCACATTGATTGGTAAGCGAACTTATGTATGAGAAGATTTACACAAGCGTGATTATTGTGACGACATGCTAATTTAGATGGGCAAATGAGTTTCGGGCTAGCTACCCGCTGTTTGTTGTAGTAAGGTAACAATGTCATGCGGCTTGTAATAATCCAATTAACGAAATACTACTTTAAGCATTGAATTACGATATGTTGCCTGACTAGCAATACAGGGTCATATTTTTGATATTATGTTTGTGTTTTGGTTTTACATAACCATATTCATATAACGGTTTTTATTTGATCTATACAACGTTATAAAACGTATTGTATGATGTTTTTAACGACAATGGTTCGTATAATGATTTTGAAGTAGAAAGCCTATATTATGATTTTGATAAGGATTTGTATAAAATGACTTTGGATATTTTATGGCCTAAATGATTTGTACAAAATGATTTTCGGTAATAATTATATACCGATGTTATATTGATGGATTTTATTAAACTCTATGAATTCACTCGGCGTTATCGCTGACCTTTTCTTTTAATATTTTTTATCTCAGGTACTTGAAGGTAATTCTCGGGAAGACGACAAGAATTCATGGCCCGCACTTAAATAATAATTTCCATTCAAATGCTTTGTAAAACATGCATGAAATAAAATGACTTGGGACCTATGTAAATTTGATATTTATGAATGGAAATGCTTTTATTATTAACCGACGTGATTTTTATGCGTTGTCTATGATGTGGGTAATGTGCTATCCCGTAACACCAACGAGTCTTCCGCTGTATTGAGTTGTATAAATTTGGGGGTTTTACAGAATAGGAGATGATGAGACTGCTTTTATACATAGTCTCATCGTCCAAAACGGCCTTAAAATGCATAAAATATCAATAAATAGACCAAATATATGCTCGTGTTTGTTACTTGTATATTTTTAGGTACGGATATTGAGGAATTGGCAAAAGAACACAAGAATCAATCAAAAACGAACACGGGAAATGAAGTCGCAAAATGAACCGGGCCCAAGTTTGGATTTTGCAAAAATACCCTTGAAGAATTGAAGATTGGCAAAATTAGTCCCTCATCTTTGAAGAACTTGTCACATTTGACCCTCAAAATATCAAATGTACAAGTATTATCCTTAATATTTGAAGATTTTACAAGACCAGTCCATCAAGTTTGAAGATTATGCAAAAGAAACCCTTTGGAAAAGTTTTGGAAAGTAATTGTGCCACTTTTGACAAGTTGTCAAAAGTTGACAAAGGCTAACTAGGCGCTGATGGACATTTAAAACAAAGTGAATGAAAATGGAAAGCCTGGGGACCTAATCTGTCAAAACAACAAACTCCCACAACCAACCACAACTCGCCACCTCAGCCCTACCCACCCACCAACCCATATCCTACCCAAACCCGTGACCCTACCCGTCCACAACCCAAGTTTATTTAATAAACTGGGTCAAACCCCAGTCAACACCCCACCCATTTCCCTCCTAAACACTTTATTTAAAAATATTCTTACCCAAAATAGATTAAACCCCATCCTAATCCCACTTAAACCCTAAAATTACCCAGGGCCAATTAAATAAAAAACAAAGGGTTATTCCCTCTAAAAGTGCAGATCACTAATTCACTTCACCCTCATCACATCCCACACTCAAACCGTGACCCTGGACAACCCCATGTGAAGGTGGACCCCTCCCCTGCTCACGTCTCACTCACCCAAACCCAATGCCCGACCAAACCAACACCCAGGATCACTCCCCTTGGTCCCCAAGGCTCATCCAACGTTCCAAATCCATTCAAACATCACTGGCATCACATGGGTGACTTTTGACCAATAATCCGTCCAAGAAGAAAGGGGCTTTTTAGGCATTTCCAGTATTAGGGTTTTAGTTATGTATTTTTTTATTCATAGACCTAGAATGTTCCTAGTTAGTCTATTTAAGGAGGACCAATGTGTGGTATCCCCTTTGTTCCAGTTTTTTAGCCAAAACGTTGTAATCCCTTTTTTAATTAATAAAGTTTGGTGTTTGTCTTAACAATTATAATTCCTTTTATTGAATTAAAAAGTTTGTGTGTTGTGTTTAAGGCTATGAAACTGAGTTCCAAATTTCAGAAGTGTGTTTGATCTTCAAAAGTTTTTGAAGGTTTTTAAATTTTGTTCAAACCTTTCAAATCTCATTCCTTGGAAGTGAAAGTGGAAAAGGAAGGAGATTTGTGAGTTTGAAGTGTTTTAAAATGTGTTTGAAGTTTTAAAAAAGGTTTGTAAAAAGGATTTTAAGAAGAAAAAGTAAAAACAGAATACATATTGGAGCTTGTACTTGTTTTTTTCTTTTTTTGGATTTTTTCAGGATTGAAGGAGTGTTGATAATTTTTCTGCACCAACCCGAGTTGGTATAGGAGGTGGTTGTGCAACCACAAGGACCTTGGAAGTAAGGTCCTAAGGTATTTCCCTTTTCCTTTTGGAAAATTTCAGAAAAGTGAAATTTGAAGTGAATTTGTTTGATTTGGTGTTAAAGTTGTTGGATTATTGTTCTTTTGTGTTGTTATGCATGATAGATGCTACTTGAGTCAGTTTGATTAGGTGTTAGAGTGAATTGATTTGAAAAAAGTGTGAAAACAAAATATAAAGTGGTGTTTGGAAACAGGTTTTAGCAGGGTATAGGATTTAATTTGTGATTTAAATAGGTGCTAGACTAGTTGAAATAGGATTGGGATAGGTTTGTTGTTAGTGTGTTTCAGTTTAGTGCAAGATTAGAAGCTATTGGTGTGTTTGAAAAGTGAAAACATAGAGTAAAATCTGCATTAATCACTATCTGCTTATTTTTAGCTATAAATTGTGCTTGATCTTGATTGCTTGTTGATGTTAGGGTGATTTAAGAGTTGAGTTTGATTACTTGTTGATTGGTGAAGTGTGAATGCTAAGTATTGGCCTTTGAATCTCACTAGTGTGCAAGTAGCTTAGCCTTAAGTCCACAGACCTGCTAAAGTTATCACAGCAACCTTAAATTGCCATGGTTTGCTTGATTTTGTCTTGTGTGTGAAATTATTGCTTGCTAGGTGTTAGTTACTTGCTAGTGTTGACTCCTTGTGCTCCAAAGAGCACAAGGGTGCCTTGTCATCCAATAAATCAACACCAAAAAGTCCACAACCAAGTCCTCTTGGTTTGTTTACTTGTGAAGATAAACAGAAAGCAAACAAGAACTTGTGTTCTTGAAAGATATATAACTGGCCACGTTTTTGATCACAACTTGTTTAATCTTGCATAAAAAGTGTTGGAATTGTGTTTTCTAGCAACTAAAGGTCACTGTTTGAGTTTATAAAAAAAAAAGAGAAAAAAGAAAATTTTTATAAAAAGAATACCCGCAACGGACTCGAACCCTAGACCTCTCGCTGGAGGGTTAAGAGTTCTACCGTTGATCTGGATACCTTTTTACGTTTATGTTTGTTTTCAAACAATATTTAAGCACGTTTTCATTTGAGCTTATAAAAATAAGCCGTAGCTTATTTTCATCTTTCTAGCTTATTTGCTCAGCTTCTTAGCTTCTTATCATTTTTCCTAGGATTATAATAGAGTTTAGGATTTTTCTGTTTAAAAATTTTATTTTTCCTTTTATTTAATTAATTTTTAGGATTATTTTTAGTTTTAAATTTAAAAAGTCATTTAAAAATATTAAACAGTAATAAAAAATACAAAAAAATAGTTTTTAGGTTTTAATTTGTATTTTTGAGGTTTACATATAAAAAAGTTTTCAAAAACTTTAATTTTTAATTTTATTTAATTTTAGGGTTTTTAGACAACTTTAAAAATTAATATAAAATTAATTAAGAGGTTTTAGAAACTTTAATTTACATTTTCTTCTTAGTTAGAATATTTAGGATTTTTGAGAATTTTTTAGAATTTATTTGAGAACTTTTAATTTTTTAGAATATTTTATTATTATTTTATTCATTAAAATAAAAAGTTTTATTTTTATTTCTTTTTCATTTTTCCTAGGTTCTTTATCATTAATTAGGACTTTTCCCATTTGTAGAATAATTTTTAGGCTTTTCAATTAATTTCTAGAATTAATTTAAGATTTAATACATTTTAATAGTTTTTAGGAGTTTAAAAATAGTTTAATTTGGTTTTAAAATTTTTTAAAATAGTTTTTAGTTTAATTAGGTCATTTTTGAGGTTTACAAACTATAAAATCTTGTTTAGGGCTTTTTAATATTTAAAAGTGATTTTTAGGGCTTTAATTAGCATTAAAAAGTCATTATTAAATTAATTAAAAGGTTTTGGCAAGTTTGGATTTTTTGTAAACTCTTAGAATATTATTTGGGATTTTTTAGTAATTTTTAGGAATTTTTAGGTTAAAATTTTAAATTTTGCACTTTTTCACGTTCTACGTCGTAACTTTCTAATAGTGTTTTTGCCTTATTTTTCTATTTTTTTCGTCTTCGTCATTTTCTCTTCTTTTCTTCTCATTAATAATCATAAACATAATCAATCATTCATTTCACAACACACGTGCCTCCTCGAGAACGAACTCACCTTTAGGGTCATTTACACACGGTTTTCCTAAATCGTCGTGCTTACCCTATTTTAGTTGCTTGTTTTTCCTAAAGCAAGTATCTAATTTTACAACTATCAATTTTGGCGCCGCTGCCGGGGAGGCGTGTTGTGTTTTGATTGAACCATTGTTGTTTTTTATACTAGCCATAATAGTAATTGTATTAATAGCACTCTATTAATACGTATTATCGTTTTTCGGTTTTTGTGTGAATATTATTACTATATTGTATACGTAGAACAATAAATACACAAGTACTCCAAATACGTGAGCAATCACAACCTTGATTCGGGATTTCATCACTCGATCATTGTATTCGAATCTCAAACCAAAGAAAAAGGCAAAAATAGATAAATACTTTCGTGAAGCTCGATTTTGAAAATACAAACTATAAGGTGGGTATAAGGCGGTTGTATTTCACAACCTAAAGGAAAAAGGCTCTTAAGTGCTTCGCGCCGCCTCGTTCCTCCGCTTGCTTGTGCGTATTTGATTTTGAGAGTGAATCGAGGGTTTTGCCGCCCAAAGTATTACTACATATCATATATATTTTCTTGGTTTCTATTTGATTAAACCCTCTTGAACGATTTGGTGTTCCACCATCGTTCTAAAGTCATCGAAGGCGTTCACTCCACGTGATCGTTTTCATTCCTTGAGGCCTTTTTAATCAAGAGATTTGATTAGTAAGGAGATTTGTGGACTCATTGTCTACTTAATATATTCACCAAATTCCAAAAAAGTTAATACCATCAAAAACCACAAAAAAAAAAAATTGAAAAAACACAAAATACCAAAAAGAATCTTCTTTGCTCGTCTCCACGTTGTACGTGACGTTTATGCTCACTCGTAATCAAGCAAAACGTGCACGTAGACGCAAGAACAAAACTCCTACTAAAGCTCATTCTAGTGAGGAGTCTCCAAGTGAGGAACCTATTGTAGAACAAGAAGCTATCATGGCTAATCGTACTATGATGGAGTTGCTTCAAGCACCCACCGAGGGTTTTGGAGAAGCCATTGTGATTCCCGCCATCCTTGCGGAGAACTTTGAGATCAAAACGGGTTTAATGTCTATGCTTCAAGCAAACAAGTTTCGCGGTCACGAAAAAGACAACCCACATTATCACATTAGGCAATTTAATCGTCTCACCGCGACAAGCAAGTTTAAGGATGTACCACATGTTGGAAACTCACTTTATGTGACGACATTTAAGAATTCCCGTTAGTTATCATAGTCACGCACAGTCAGTCTAGACTAGGCCCTTTGTAAAGTGCGTGACTATATATACCCCTCCTTAGCTTCCAAGGAGGGGTGTTGATTGTATTTGTTCATTTTGAGGAACACACACATTTCACATTCAACCTCTCTTTCTCTCTCTCTAAGCCAACAATGGCTTCCACCACCACTTACCACCACATTAGACCACCAGATCATATTTAGCTTTTCTACATTTGGCATCAGAGCCACGGTTCCATCCTTGGATCGTGATCATATTTTCGATTTGGTGGTCTAATCTTTTTCTTGTGTCTCGTTATACGTATTTCTGTCCATTTTGTCAAAATTTGTTGTCACGTCATGCCATTGTTTTTTGTCTAAACAGTTGGTTATCTTGTGTCGTATTATTATTTTTGTCCAATCTGTCCAATTGCTTCTCGGTCCAAATCTATTTCACTGGTCAAATTATCATGGTCAAATTATCACGTTTTGTATCTTGGATTATAACTTTAGTCCCCATCTAAGTACTGTTTTTTTTCTGGGTTATATATTTTTTGAAGATGATGGTGAAAAACTCATATTTGCCAGAAAAATCCTATCCATAAACAAGTTCCCTGAAAAAAAAACGGTACAAGGACCATTTTTTGGACTTATCTTCTTGGTACAATCGCATGTATTGCGATGGAGGGTGTTTTTCACACATTCCGATGGGTTGGCCATACCCATTGCGATGGACTCATTCCGATGAGTCACATTGCGATGGGTGGCTGACCTGTCGCAATGGCTCAGACTTGACGTCATGCTGCCGATTTTTGCTCTACATTGCGATGGAAATTTTGTATTGCGATGGGTCACGGTTTGGATTGCGATGAAAGTTTTTCTTATTTATAAAACATTGCGATAGGTTTTCAGGTTGACTTTGCGATGGTTTTTGATTCCGATGGACTCCTATTGAAAAAAAAAAAAAAAACCATTGCAACTGTTTTGCGATAGAATGACCATGACTAAGATGAAATCTTTGACCAAGACCGACCCATCTCAACCGAGTCAACTCGGTCATTACCGAGTTGACTCAGGTCACTCACTGAGTTTGACTCTAATCCATCCTTATACCGCCTCAACACCACAAACTAAACCTATCCCATCGACACTTAATCCCATCATCTAGACTCGCTTTAAAAACAAAATTAAATAATCTCAGATTTATTGGTTTTGTGTGTTAGATGATTTAATCAAGATCTTTTAGATCAAGACCCACGAAAACCATAAATTCATCACTGATTTGTGTTGGGATAAACCCATGTCAATATTCGAACATAAAAGAAGATTGATAACAAGAGTGTTTCAATCATCTTTTTATTTCGTTTACTTATACACAAAAAACCGACATGCATCGCAAATCACTTACCCGAGATCACTTTTACTCTTCTGTGACGACAAGTGGTACTATTGATTCGTGGGTTTTATTACCTACGGGTGTGTTGAGATTGATGAGGGTGTAGCAGGTTTGATTATGGAGATGATTTGGTGTATTGGGAGAAGAAGAAGTTTGGTGAGAGGATATTTAGGAGAGAAAGGACGGAGATAACTATGTGGGAGTGAAATGGGGGCGGAGTTTTTTAGAATGTGATTAGGTTACCCTAATTTTTAGGGTTGTGGCTATTTAACTTACATATTTGAATCGGGTTTGGATATGTCTTGGACCGGGTATTAATTTTGATGGGCCGAGAGTTTGTTGACATGACCTATTCTATGTTGGGCCTTGGACTCAATTTTTTAAAAAATTGTTGATTTGGGCCGGATGTGTTTAACAATACACACACAAATTTTTTAAATACAAATTTTAAATAAACTTTGTGTGTATTAAAGTTAACTTTGGTCTTTATCGGGTCGAGACAAAGTGAAAAAGTGTCGAGATATTGTTAAGGAGAATAGATGCTCAAACAAGCAAATTCCTTTTTTGAATTTGTAGTTTTTTTGTCGCATTTGTGGTTCTTTAGTTCTTTCTTGACACTGTTGGGCTGACGAGAAATATGACGCGACAAAATGAAGTGACAATTGTGACGAGAATTTATTTGAGACGAGACCAAGAAAAATGGGCGATTTTTTAGTGGCTTCAGATTTTGTTGGATCGGGTATTAATTACGTGACGTTGAAGACGGATTTTTCGAAGGCGTGTATTTATTTTATCTTTGACTAGATAACTTGCTCGTGCTTAATCCTAGAATGAAGACTTGGTTATCTGGTTTCCGGGTTCGGGGTGGATGGTTGATGACTCGGATAACCATCACTTAAAGGGGTTACATTGTTGTACTCAGTGTCACGCGCTTAGTCGACGTGGATAATTTCAAGAGGTGTTGTGCTTATAGACTTCTTCAGTGATTCATTGAGTACTTAGAGATTTCTCCACCGTTCTTCATTCAACAATAGTGCAAGCTTAAGTCACAAGATCGAAGGATTTTTATTCAGCTTCACGTTTGATGTATCTGGTTCATTCTTTCAGTGGTCACTTCAAATTGCTTTCATGTGGAATGGTAAAGGTGGCCATGGAGAGTTTATGAGAAGAGATTTTCGATCAACAGCTGATTCTCACAAAATACTGATTCGAGGTTTAATTGTTTGAGTGTTGCAATTAAACATCATCATTATCCTATATGCATTCCCGGGACTTAATTGACTCTGGTGCATCTCCGGAAGAAGACATGTGCATTTCCGGGACTTGATTGACTCTGGTGTTACGATGTCAACTTCATGAATGGGATAAAGTGTCCACTTCAGTATTTGAGCTTCATAATTGGGATTGATTTACCTTCTTCAACTATGTGGGGGAAGAAGTGTCTTGATTCTTTCTGGTATGCATAACTTGAACTCTCAGGGGGAAGAAAAATTCAGAAGAATTATTCAAGCGTGAGATGAAAAGTTGTTGATCTACTTGGGGGAAGCTATTTAAAATGCTTCTACATCAAGTTTACGTGGCATGAATTAGGGGGAAGCTAATTCAGAAGCTTCTCCTTAACCAGAAGTGTATGGGTTACTTAGCTCGTGCCGTTACAGTATTTCTACTACAAGTTAAAGATGAAGACGAAGGCCTTAGAAGACTTCATCAGCATTGGATGCTTCATGGAAGCTCTTGTTCTTAATTATTTTGTACTTGATAGGTAGAATATTGTAAGGAATTCTACACGTCGTCCCATGGGGGAAGATTGTTGGAAACTCACTTTATGTGACGACATTTAAGAATTCCCGTTAGTTATCATAGTCACGCACAGTCAGTCTAGACTAGGCCCTTTGTAAAGTGCGTGACTATATATACCCCTCCTTAGCTTCCAAGGAGGGGTGTTGATTGTATTTGTTCATTTTGAGGAACACACACATTTCACATTCAACCTCTCTTTCTCTCTCTCTAAGCCAACAATGGCTTCCACCACCACTTACCACCACATTAGACCACCGGATCATATTTAGCTTTTCTACACCACACGATGCCATTAAGATGATGTTGTTTCCTTACTCGTTAGATGGACCCGCCAAGATATGGCTTGAGAAAGAACCGCCGAATTCGATTTTGACATGGGCCGATCTCGTGTCTAAATTTGTGAATCAATTTTTTCCACCATCTAAGACAACACATTTGAAAAACGAGATTTCACGTTTTACACAAAGACCAAATGAAAGTTTTTCAATGGCTTGGGAAAGATTTAAAGAAATGTTACATGAATGTCCACACCATGATTTTTCCGAATTGCATCAAATTGACACTTTTTATAATGGGCTTAATGAACATGAACGAGATTATTTAAATGCCGCCGCGGGTGGTAATTTTTTGTGCAAAACGACCAATGAGGCTTTGAAAATCATAGAAAATAGGTCTAAGGTCTATAGCCCTCGTAACACACCGAGTGTTGCCAATTTGGGCTCGTCATCATCTCGTTCCATTAATGCCTTGCAAGATGAAGCAAATGAGGAGAATAGGTTTTTCGATAGGTTTTCGACTCTTATGTCTCATTGGAAAGCTCAAGAAGCTTCAAACACCGCTTCGGTTAAAGCGGTTGCTAAGAGTTGTATTTCATGTGGTGGAGCTCATGATTTTTCCGAGTGCATTACCGCGGATGGTAACACTTCGAATGCTTATGTAGCCACGGGAACTTATAACCAAATCGGTCAAAGTTCCCGCCAAAATCAAGCTCCACAAAATCAAAATGCTAATAACTATCGAAACAACAACAATCAAGGTGGAAATTACCAAGGAAATCAAAGGAATTATAACAAGGGTAATTATCAAAGTGGTAATGGGCAAATTTCAAACCAAAACCAAAACCGTGATTTTCAAACTCCTACTCAAGGTTTTCAAAATGCTCACACTAAAAATTTGCAAGGAGAATTTTTAGATTATGCTAAGGCTAATGATGCTAAGTTTGATAACATGCAACGTGAGATGATTAGCTTAAGGTCCGAGTTGAAAAACGAGCTTAAAACCGAACTTGCTAATGAACTTAAAACTCATGCTAATAAAATGGAAGGAAATGTCACACGACTCCAACAAAATCAACAAAAAATGGAGCAAGGACAACATGAGATTAGGCAAGAGTTGTTAAAAGCGGATGCTAGGCAATCTAAGTTTGAAGACCGTATGGCTAAGATGTTTGAAGCTATCATGTGTAAGCCCTCTTCTTCGGGTGGTCTTCCTAGTGATACCATCGTGAACCCGAAAGGAGAATTGAAGGTTATTACTACTCGTAGTGGTAAAACTTTCAAAGAACCCATTTCTCGTCCAAGTACTTCTATGGAGAAGGAAAAAGAGAAAGAACCCGAGGTTGTGGTTGAAAAGGAGCACATTACAAGCCCACGAAGTACCGCTCAAACCACACCTACGGTTGAACCAATACCCATTATGGAACCCGAGATTCCAAGGCCGATGCCTATGCCTAATTTGCCCCAACCCACACCACCTTTACCCTACCCATCAAGACGAGACAAGGAAAAGGCACAAGAACGAAATAATTATCAATTTGAACTCTTTATGAAAATGTTTCGTGACTTGCATTTCAATATAAGTTTTGCCGACGCCTTAGTCATGATGCCTCGATTTGCCGCGAACTTCAAAAGTATGTTGAATAACAAAGAAAAATTGCAAAAATCGTCTAGTTGTTCTTCGGTTTTTCTAAGCCGCATACCTCAAAAGGTCGGTGATCCTGGAAAGTTTTTAATCCCATGTGCTATCCAAGACATGGAAGAATGCTACGCCTTGGCCGATCTTGGTGCTAGTATTAATTTGATGCCTCTTGAGATTTTTAAATCGCTCAATCTTCCAAATCTCACTCCTTCAAGAATGTCAATCGAAATGGCCGATCATTCTACGATTCTAGCTTGTGGAGTTGCCGAGGACGTCTTTGTGAAAGTTGGGAAATTCTATTATCCCGTGGACTTCATTGTTGTTGACATTCCTATCGATCCTAAAGTTCCGTTAATTTTAGGTCGATCTTTTTTGGATACCTCGAGAGCACTTATCGATGTGCATGCAAGAAAAATCACTCTTCGTTTCAATGAGGAAGAACTCGTCATTAATGCAACCCAAAACTCCACTCTTTCTCATGTGTATTCTATCATATCTTTGTACAATGTCAATCCCATCAAAAACATTTGTCAAAAGATTTCAAAAAGAGTTGTTGAAGTTGTTGATAAAAATGAAGTTCCGACCCCTCCGCCGATGGAGGTTAAGAGTGTTAAGCCTATGATTCCAATCTCGAGTGATTCTTCGGATGATGAATACGTTGATCCCGATGGGGAGGTTTTCTTTGTTGACAAAAGATTTGAAAACTTGCCACCACCTAAACCAAAACGCTTTCAAAATGTGAGAATTTTTAGTGTGACTAACATTGTTTTAGATACACCAAATATTTTTGACATAATTAAATCGGGTTTTCACAAGGAGAGTGTTAAAGATGAAAAAGGAAAAGATTTTGAATCTAATTTAAAAGATTTTTCCACAATTCTAACTCCGTCATCACCGCGTGTATTGAGTACTACAAGCTCGTCTTCTCCTTTTGACGATGCTTTGTGTGGACCTAGTGTGGGGGAAGCCCCATTTGTTCCCTCCCCTTTCTCCACCGAGGACGAGATATTTGATCCTGGAATTGCTTATATAGGGAAATCTCGGTCTTCCACCGATGCAATAAATGGAAAATCTTTTCATTTGATTGGTGCGAGTCTACCTCGAGTAGCTCAATGTTTTGCCTTACCCATTGTCCCACCCTTCTATTTCTTCTCTCCTATTTTCTTCTATCCCTTTGGGATTTGTGTTGAAGTTGTTTTGTCTCGTCTTTCATCCGAAAACGAGGACGCTATCTTTGACCCCGGTATACGTTTATCGGATTTTTAAAGTACTCTACGTACTTTTGGGCCTTGTTTATCATGTAAGCCCCACCAAAAATTGACCACACCATGATTATCCCTAAATGATCACATTTATGGGGATTCGAGTCGAGCTTTTGACTCGGTTATCAAAAACAAGGTGCCTCGTGGGGGAGACCCATGCTTATCCATGTACATATTATTGCTTTCTAATTAGTGTAATGTGAGGGGATTTGTGCCCTTCCAACCTTTGTTCCGTGGTTGTTTGTGAATTGTGTCTTTTATATCATCATCTTCACGATTGGAGCCTCTCGTGTTCGTTTATGGGAGCACTCGATCGTTTACTTTGGAGGCCATTCCCAATATCCATCATGATATATCCTTTTATGTTCTAACCTTAGGTTATAGCACACTTCATAAACGGCTATTACTTATTGGTTACACCCTTTCCATGCTAGATTAGGCATTCGACTACGTCTCTAGTATGGGGGTGTTTGCACCCCTAGACTCGAAACATTGAGGACAATGTTTAACTTTAGTATGGGGGGGGTGAATAGATACTTGCCTTGCCAAACCTTCACGCTTTCCAAAGTTTATCGTTTTGTTATCGTTTTCTTGCAAAATAAGGCTAAAAATGGCCAAATTTTAAAATTTTTCTCATGTTTCATAAGTGTTTGAAGACACGAATGTAGATTTTCCGATGGCGAGAATAAGAGTAATTTTTGACTCGACCGTGCGTGTTGAGCACTTAGCTTTGATTCCTTAACTACACATTAGGCTAAGTCTCTTAAATGAGGACGAGAAATGATAGAGTTAATTATAAGTTACTATGCTAAACGTAGAGTACTCGTATTCTTTCAAAAACTCATGTGTTCTCGTTGTTTGCTTATTCTCCCTTCGCATGTAAATATTTTTTGCTTAATAAATATTGATTTAGCGGTTTAGTTTTGATTGTTGGGTTTCTAGTCTTTTCTAGTAGCTTCCGTGTAATTAAATTGGGAAGACATTAAGGTATCGCCAGCGTCACGGTTTTGAAGTATTGGCACCCTAATAATCGAAAGCTTCACCCAATAATAAGATTTCAAGTGCTCACCTAAATCTAGCAAACAATTTGAAGCCCCACAAGGCCTAAAATCTATGCAAAATTGAAAGTGAATCAAGCCTTAATCTTCGAAGCTTTAAAGATCCAAAATTCGCTTTAGCGTGAGGATATACGTCTTTGGCTAATAAAACCACCGATGAGGCGGATAATAAAAGGCAAGGCAAGACCGAAGTCATAATAAAAGCTTCATGGCGAAGTTGAATAAAAGATGGAGGTAAACCAAAGATAATAAGGCCCTTCCGTTAGGGGGCGTATAAAAGTCTTGGTAATAAGTCTCATGTTCAAAACCGTTATAAAACCGTGTTTATCGATTCTTCTTGTCAACTTAATTTTTTAACATCGTTGTCTATTAGGAGGGGTTATTGATTTGATGGTCTTAGTTACACCGTTAGGACTCTATTTTTAGACCTAAATCTCTATTATCGCATAAGTCAATGATGTATCCTCGTGATCATTAAGACAAAATAAAATATAAGAGATACAACTTAGGAATAATGGGAGAATAAGTACGTGATTAGGGCATATGAGTAGTGTTAGCATTACTAACTTATAATGACAATGATCTCGTTGCACGCTTAGCATGCAATTAAGGTGAAAATCGAGGACGACGAAATTATTTCTAACGAAGCATTCACGTGTTCTTATTCTATGAACCTAAACGTCCCATTTTGCGATGAAAATCATACATTATGTCCAAAACACAAGTAGTAGTAATAGAATAGTGTAGCTAGTTTATCATTTCAATAAAGTGAATAAAATTGAATTTTGGAGATGCTTTGATACTTTATTCTAGCATTGCGTGAGGGCACGGCAATGGTTTAGTATGGGGGAGTGATGAGACTGCTTTTATACATAGTCTCATCGTCCAAAACGGCCTTAAAATGCATAAAATATCAATAAATAGACCAAATATATGCTCGTGTTTGTTACTTGTATATTTTTAGGTACGGATATTGAGGAATTGGCAAAAGAACACAAGAATCAATAAAAAACGAACACGGGAAATGAAGTCGCAAAATGAACCGGGCCCAAGTTTGGATTTTGCAAAAATACCCTTGAAGAATTGAAGATTGGCAAAATTAGTCCCTCATCTTTGAAGAACTTGTCACATTTGACCCTCAAAATATCAAATGTACAAGTATTATCCTTAATATTTGAAGATTTTACAAGACCAGTCCATCAAGTTTGAAGATTATGCAAAAGAAACCCTTTGGAAAAGTTTTGGAAAGTAATTGTGCCACTTTTGACAAGTTGTCAAAAGTTGACAAAGGCTAACTAGGCGCTGATGGACATTTAAAACAAAGTGAATGAAAATGGAAAGCCTGGGGACCTAATCTGTTAAAACAACAAACTCCCACAACCAACCACAACTCGCCACCTCAGCCCTACCCACCCACCAACCCATATCCTACCCAAACCCGTGACCCTACCCGTCCACAACCCAAGTTTATTTAATAAACTGGGTCAAACCCCAGTCAACACCCCACCCATTTCCCTCCTAAACACTTTATTTAAAAATATTCTTACCCAAAATAGATTAAACCCCATCCTAATCCCACTTAAACCCTAAAATTACCCAGGGCCAATTAAATCAAAAACAAAGGGTTATTCCCTCTAAAAGTGTAGATCACTAATTCACTTCACCCTCATCACATCCCACACTCAAACCGTGACCCTGGACAACCCCATGTGAAGGTGGACCCCTCCCCTGCTCACGTCTCACTCACCCAAACCCAATGCCTGACCAAACCAACACCCAGGATCACTCCCCTTGGTCCCCAAGGCTCATCCAACGTTCCAAATCCATTCAAACATCACTGGCATCACATGGGTGACTTTTGACCAATAATCCGTCCAAGAAGAAAGGGGCTTTTTAGGCATTTCCAGTATTAGGGTTTTAGTTATGTATTTTTTTATTCATAGACCTAGAATGTTCCTAGTTAGTCTATTTAAGGAGGACCAATGTGTGGTATCCCCTTTGTTCCAGTTTTTTAGCCAAAACCTTGTAATCCCTTTTTTAATTAATAAAGTTTGGTGTTTGTCTTAACAATTATAATTCCTTTTATTGAATTAAAAAGTTTGTGTGTTGTGTTTAAGGCTATGAAACTGAGTTCCAAATTTCAGAAGTGTGTTTGATCTTCAAAAGTTTTTGAAGGTTTTTAAATTTTGTTCAAACCTTTCAAATCTCATTCCTTGGAAGTGAAAGTGGAAAAGGAAGGAGATTTGTGAGTTTGAAGTGTTTTAAAACATGTTTGAAGTTTTAAAAAAGGTTTGTGAAAAGGATTTTAAGAAGAAAAAGTAAAAACAGAATACATATTGGAGCTTGTACTTGTTTTTTTCTTTTTTTGGATTTTTTCAGGATTGAAGGAGTGTTGATAATTTTTCTGCACCAACCCGAGTTGGTATAGGAGGTGGTTGTGCAACCACAAGGACCTTGGAAGTAAGGTCCTAAGGTATTTCCCTTTTCCTTTTGGAAAATTTCAGAAAAGTGAAATTTGAAGTGAATTTGTTTGATTTGGTGTTAAAGCTGTTGGATTATTGTTCTTTTGTGTTGTTATGCATGATAGATGCTACTTGAGTCAGTTTGATTAGGTGTTAGAGTGAATTGATTTGAAAAAAGTGTGAAAACAAAATATAAAGTGGTGTTTGGAAACAGGTTTTAGCAGGGTATAGGATTTAATTTGTGATTTAAATAGGTGCTAGACTAGTTGAAATAGGATTGGGATAGGTTTGTTGTTAGTGTGTTTCAGTTTAGTGCAAGATTAGAAGCTATTGGTGTGTTTGAAAAGTGAAAACATAGAGTAAAATCTGCATTAATCACTATCTGCTTATTTTTAGCTATAAATTGTGCTTGATCTTGATTGCTTGTTGATGTTAGGGTGATTTAAGAGTTGAGTTTGATTACTTGTTGATTGGTGAAGTGTGAATGCTAAGTATTGGCCTTTGAATCTCACTAGTGTGCAAGTAGCTTAGCCTTAAGTCCACAGACCTGCTAAAGTTATCACAGCAACCTTAAATTGCCATGGTTTGCTTGATTTTGTCTTGTGTGTGAAATTATTGCTTGCTAGGTGTTAGTTACTTGCTAGTGTTGACTCCTTGTGCTCCAAAGAGCACAAGGGTGCCTTGTCATCCAATAAATCAACACCAAAAAGTCCACAACCAAGTCCTCTTGGTTTGTTTACTTGTGAAGATAAACAGAAAGCAAACAAGAACTTGTGTTCTTGAAAGATATATAACTGGCCACGTTTTTGATCACAACTTGTTTAATCTTGCATAAAAAGTGTTGGAATTGTGTTTTCTAGCAACTAAAGGTCACTGTTTGAGTTTATAAAAAAAAAGAGAAAAAAGAAAATTTTTATAAAAAGAATACCCGCAACGGACTCGAACCCTAGACCTCTCGCTGGAGGGTTAAGAGTTCTACCGTTGATCTGGATACCTTTTTACGTTTATGTTTGTTTTCAAACAATATTTAAGCACGTTTTCATTTGAGCTTATAAAAATAAGCCGTAGCTTATTTTCATCTTTCTAGCTTATTTGCTCAGCTTCTTAGCTTCTTATCATTTTTCCTAGGATTATAATAGAGTTTAGGATTTTTCTGTTTAAAAATTTTATTTTTCCTTTTATTTAATTAATTTTTAGGATTATTTTTAGTTTTTTTTTTTTTCAAATCGTAAACAACAATCGAATAGGAACCCAATTAAAAGTTTAATTACATAACTGTAGAAGGCAAGCGAGCAACAAGCTGCGCCGCAAGCCCTTTTTGAATTGCAAAGCTAATTCTAGTAAAAACCACATTTGTGGATTTAGGTGTCATAACGTTGCTATTCATTACGCGCTGAACTCTATTCAGAAACTCCACCGCTTCAGGTGCAAGAAAACCGAAGGTATCAAATGCAAAAGGAATAAACACGTGTTGATTTTCAATGCATGCTTTTTAGTTTTAAATTTAAAAAGTCATTTAAAAATATTAAACAGTAATAAAAAAATACAAAAAATAGTTTTTAGGTTTTAATTTGTATTTTTGAGGTTTACATATAAAAAAGTTTTCAAAAACTTTAATTTTTAATTTTATTTAATTTTAGGGTTTTTAGACAATTTTAAAAATAAATATAAAATTAATTAAGAGGTTTTAGAAACTTTAATTTACATTTTCTTCTTAGTTAGAATATTTAGGATTTTTGAGAATTTTTTAGAATTTATTTGAGAACTTTTAATTTTTTAGAATATTTTATTATTATTTTATTCATTAAAATAAAAAGTTTTATTTTTATTTCTTTTTCATTTTTCCTAGGTTCTTTATCATTAATTAGGACTTTTCCCATTTGTAGAATAATTTTTAGGCTTTTCAATTAATTTTTAGAATTAATTTAAGATTTAATACATTTTAATAGTTTTTAGGAGTTTAAAAATAGTTTAATTTGGTTTTAAAATTTTTTAAAATAGTTTTTAGTTTAATTAGGTCATTTTTGAGGTTTACAAACTATAAAATCTTGTTTAGGGCTTTTTAATATTTAAAAGTGATTTTTAGGGCTTTAATTAGCATTAAAAAGTCATTATTAAATTAATTAAAAGGTTTTGGCAAGTTTGGATTTTTAGTAAACTCTTAGAATATTATTTGGGATTTTTTAGTAATTTTTAGGAATTTTTAGGTTAAAATTTTAAATTTTGCACTTTTTCACGTTCTACGTCGTAACTTTCTAGTAGTGTTTTTGCCTTATTTTTCTATTTTTTTCGTCTTCGTCATTTTCTCTTCTTTTCTTCTCATTAATAATCAAAAACATAATCAATCATTCATTTCACAACACACGTGCCTCCTCGAGAACGAACTCACCTTTAGGGTCATTTACACACGGTTTTCCTAAATCGTCGTGCTTACCCTATTTTAGTTGCTTGTTTTTCCTAAAGCAAGTATCTAATTTTACAACTATCAGGAGACATCACATCTCCATTAATTAGAGAAGAGGGGTGATCCTTCATTGTAGAAGTAAGAACTCCTCCCTCAAAAATTCTGTTGTCTTCAATCTCATCTTCCAAGTTAACAATATCTTCTTCAGACTCTCTTCCATCAATATCTGTATGAACTCTCCATTTCTGCTTGAAGGTTCACCTTGTTCAAAATTGGAAGAGAAAATATGGTCAAAGGAGTTGTCAACGCTTGAACCAAGGTTCTCAGCGTTTGGGCCATCAACGCCTGAACTTGAGTTGTCAACGTTTGAGCCATCAACGCCTGAATTTGTCTTGTCAGCGCCAGATTTTCCTTTGTCAGCGTCTGAAAGACCATGCATGTTGTTAACTGGTGATACTTGGGGACCACCATTTTCCTTTCCAGCAGCAGCAGCAGCAAAAGCATCTGTCCATATGGGAATAGTGACATACTCAAGTATGAGAGATGACTTGTCTGCTTGTGATCCAACCTCTTTATTAACCTGTGTACCTAAAACATCAACAATTGGTTCTTCCACAACATTTGAAGTTACCTTCACAATGTCTGGATTAGTAACATGCATATAATTCAAAGTCCTAGATAGAGGTTCCAAGTCAAACAACCAATTTGGACCACTTTCAGGATCACTAGGTTTACTTTCTAAAAACCTAACATGTACTTTTTCAAGTATACGTTTTTTCTTTTTAATGTAAACCCTATATCCTTTAATCTGCACTGAATAACCCATGAAGTAGCCTTCATCACCTTTAGCACTAAATTTACCTAAGGCATCACTAGTATCCAACACAACTACATGACAACCAAAAGGTTTAAGAAAACCAATATTAGGTTTCCTTCCCCAAAGTAACTCATAAGGTGTTTTGTTATGTATCTTGTTGACTAATGCTCTATTCTGAACATAACAAGCTGTATTCACAGCCTCAACCCAAAAAGCAATGGGAAAGTGAGCATCAGCCAACATAGTCATGGCTGCTTCAATTAGGGTTCTATTCTTTCTCTCAGCAATCCCATTTTGCTGTGGGGTTCTGGCAATACTAAACTGTCTAGTAATCCCTTTCTTGGCACAAAAATCATCCAACAGTTTATTTCTAAACTCACCACCATTATTACTTCTAAGCATCTTAACATCATAACCAGTTTTCTTTTCAATTTGGTTAATAAAGTTAATTAAAGTATCAGTAGTGTCACTTTTCATGGCTAAAAAGAAAGTCCAAGTAAACCTAGAAAAGTCATCAGTGACAACAAAACAGTAGGATTTACCATTCAAGCTTTCTATATTAGTAGGACCAAACAAGTCCATATGCAACAAGTGAAGTGGTTTAGAACTAGAGTGTACTTGTTTAGACTTAAATGAGACCTTGTGTTGTTTGCCTTTAAGGCATGCAACACAAGATTGGTCATTGTGGAAAGCCTTTTCAGGCAAACCATCAACCAAGCCATGTCTCACAAGTCTGTTTATATTTTTAAAGTTAATGTGCCCTAGTCTCCTATGCCATAGATTACACTCATCAACTGAAGCTTTAGCATAAAGACATGACAAATTATTATTCATCTTAATTCCATTAAGATTCACATTATAAATGTCCTTATGCCTAGGTGTCCTATAATCAATGAATTTCTCATCTGGTATTTTAAAATCCTTGCTCAACACCAAGCATTCAGTATCAGTAAAAAGAACCTTATTTTTGTTATCACAAACTTGTGACACACTAAAAAGATTATAGTTAAGTTCTTTTACCAGAAACACGTTTTCAAAACGCAAGTTGTTGGTGAGAAGAGTTACTTTGCCTGTGATAGTTCCATATCTGCCTCCAAAGTAAACTTTATCACCATCCTTAATGGGAGTGAAGTTTGTGAGATAATCTTCCTTCACAGTCATGTGCCTAGAGCATCCACTATCCCAATAGCCATAATCATTAACCTGTTTTTGAATGCCATGCACATAAAGAAAACAAATTAGTTTTCTTTGGGAACCCAAGCCTGAGCAGACTTGGATTCATTTGGTTGTTCAACAAGAACAGACTTAGTCCTCATAACAACCCCTTGTTCATCCCTTTTTGGATTAAATACCCAGTTAACGCCAATTGGTTTTGTGATGACCTTTGAAATATAATTAAATCTGTTACAAGTCATAAAAATCCCATTAGAATTAGGGTTTTGATCTTGCTTAGGTCTCCATGTCAAGCTAGAAGAAGCTTTAGACCCCTTTCCCTGTGGTTGCAAATATTTACAATTATTTGGTCTGGCAACGTTTCAGTCAGCGTTTGATCTGGTCTTGTCAACGCTGAAATTACCCTTATCAGCGTTGAACCTAGGGTTTGCTACAGGAACCCATTGCCTATTAGACCATGTATTGGTCTTCTAAAAAGGCCTTTGTCCATAAGTGTTAGACCCTTTAGTAAAGAATGGGGCTGGTCTAACAACTTGTGGACTTTGCTCCACAAAAGTTTTGGGTCTGACAGTGTTTGACCTTTTGTCAGCGTTGACCTTGGAAGCGTTGACACACTTATAGGCTAAATGTGAAAAGCTACCACAAGTATAACAGACTTTTCTAGACATAACTCTAGGTCTAGAAGAAAAGAAACCTGTTTCATTATCACTAACTTGGCTTTTTGGTGACCTAGTATTTCTATACATTTCTGCATACTTAATGCCAGGTTTTCTAAAAACGTTTGAGCTAAGGTCAACAGTCTTGCCGGTGATTGGGTTTGTTATTTTGATAGGGGTAGGCTCATTTGGACTATCACTAAGCATGTCACCTTTGAGAAACAAGGTAGGGTTGGCTTTCTTCCATTGATCCAAATCAGTTAACTTTTGCCTATTTTCTTCTACTAGAGTAAGGACTCTTGGTGGAGGAATGAATTCCTCTTCTTGAAGTTCTGGTAAACCAGTCCAAGATAAGTCCTTTCTTTGGACACCACAGAAGTCCCCAACTGGTGGTGGAACACCAGCATACTCTTTCATCCCAATCCCAGTCATATCCCTTGAATCCCTTTGTTTACTAACACATTCTCCTAGGGTTTGTGAGGCCTTATCAAATCTCAAAATTTTAAGGTCTACATTATCCTTATTCTTGATAGCCTCATCTAACTTAGCTTGTAATTCAGCATTGACCCTCTCCATGATGTTTCTAATATCAGTACTAGCATTTAAATCATGTTTTAAGATATTGATTTTATCTTTTAGGTCAAGCCCCATTTTCATATACTCAGCTACAGTTTTTTCAGTTTGAGTAAGTGCAAGTTGATAGTTAGACAACTTGCACCTCTCATTACTCACATCTATTGATAATCTTAAAACCTCTTTGTTAAGTCTTTTAGTATTTAAACGACAACCCTTACTACAAAAAACATCATCATATACCTCATTGTTTAATGAAGATGAGGAGTATGCCATGAGAGCATAGTGAACATGCTCTTCTTCTTCCATCTCAACAACCAAAGCTTTATTCTCTTCCTCATCCTTAGCCAAATAGCTCCAATCCCATCCAACACCATCAATTTCTTGCATTGCAACCATGGCCTTAGGATCCTGAGCCTTAACAATTTGGCTTGAGGGTTTTCCAGCATTAGATCTTCTTGGAGATCTGCATTCTCTCATAAAGTGCCCCATACGATGACAATTGTAACACTCAACCTTGGATTTATCAAATCCAGCAGTGTCCTTAGCATTAAAATTCATCTTCTTCTTGAATCTTCTATTCCATCTGTTTGCTCTTATACTTGTAAGAGCCATATTCCACTTTATATCCATCTCCTCCAAATGCTCATCACTTATTTGCTCAAGGTCCTCATATGTAATTACTGAACCATTGGGCAATGAAGCAATGTATGCACACACAGTATCCAGATCAATACCAGCAGGCTTAACTCTTGGTGAGTCAATTTTGTATGTGTCAGCGTCTTAATGTGAGACGTTGACATGATATGATCCAGCGTTGACACAAGTTGATCCAGTAACGGGGTGCATGTATGACTCCTTTTGATCAAATTGACCTTCACTTTGTGAGAAGAAGGCCATGTTTCCATTGGTGGACTTACTTCCATGATCCAAAAGAGTTTCATTCTCCAACAGCCTCAGTTTGTTGTAAACATCATCAAAAGTAGAACTTTTGTGAGTGTTATTGGAAATTATAGATCTTGCTTCAATCTTCCATGCATCACCAAGGCTTTTAAGAAAAGTGGCGATAATATCCGCATCACTGTTCCCATGAAGGATAGCTTGCTTGTGATGTCAAGAAGTCTACTTCTCACACTACTTAGATTCTCATTAGGTTGAGCCTTAAAAACAGCATACTCATGTAAGAGTTGCTTCTTTTTCTCTTGCACAATCTCAGCATTACCACCATAAGCAACTTCAAGAGCTGCCCAAAGATCTTTTTCAAACTCATAGCCTCTGTATTTATGCTGATTTTCTTGACCTAAGGAGAGTTTCAGAATGCTTAGGGTTTTCATGTCAACCCTTCTCTTTGCTATGTCCTCAACTGAAACAACTCTACCATCATCAGGTCTTTCTTTTCGTTCCTCTTTAGTAGAACCTTGTACAGCTGTTCTTGCAGCAATGGCAGCTGTGATCTTTTGAGCTTTATCGAATGTGTTTCCATATTCAATGATTTCCCACAAGGTGTAATCATGAATTTGTAGATATTGCTCAAAGTTGAACTTCCACAGCTCAAAATTGTCTGCATCTAGCATGGGAATCTTAATGTTGTAGTTTGAGGAGGATGAGGAGTTTGCTTCTGGGATAGACATGATGTTTTTAGGGTTTTGTGAAAATTAGGGTTTTTGGTGATTTAGGGTTCTATGTGTTCTTTAGATCAAAGTTTCTCAACAAGCTCTGATACCACTTCTTGATCCCAAACTTAGATCGATTTAGCTTGTGTAAACGAGATTAGATCAAGTTAAACACGTAGAGAAACTTTTTTGTGTATAAGACAATTTAAGTATTATGCGGAATTAATACTTAAACAAGAACACACAAACAATTGTAAAACAAACTTTCACTTGATTGATAATAACAAACTTGCTTACAATGTAAGTGTTAAACGTGTGGAAAAATTATATGAAACATAACCTAAAGGTCTTCTTTTATAGACATAAGAAGCCTTGTACAAGAGTCTACGTATCAGCTATTCTAGGTAAAGATAATTATAGAAAATACATTGTTGATCCTATCTTTACTAGAAACAAACTAGAAACATAATACGCGTAGACCATATCTTTCTATCAGTGCTTGTCTTCAACCTATCAACGCTTGACTTCTTCCTGTCAACGCTTGATCTGTCAACGTTTGTTTTCTTCTTACCAACGCTTGTTTTCTTCTTGTCAGCGTCCAAGTGTACTGGCTACATTTTATTCCCAACATTTAGATGATCATCTTCACGATTGGAGCCTCTCGTGTTCGTTTTACGTGAGCACTCGATAGTTTGCTTTAAAGAATTTCTTGATATCCTTATGATATATCCTTGATTGTTCTAACCTTAGGTATTATTAGCACACTTCATAAACGGCTATAGATTTAATGGTTCCACCCTTTCCATGCTAGATTAAGCATTCGACTTCGTCTCTAGTATGGGGGTATCTTACCCTTAGACTCTAAACATTGAGGACAATGTTTAACTTTAGTATGGGGGGGGGGGGGTGAATAGATACTTGCCTTGCCAAACCTTCATGCTTTACAAAGTTTATCTTTTTGTTTATCGTTTTGTTGCAAAATAAGGCTAAAATGGCCAAATTTTAAAAAATTTCTCATGTTTTTATAAGTGTTTAAAGACACGAATGTAGATTTCCTAATGGCGAGAATAAGAGTAATTTTTGACTCGACCGTGCGTGTTGAGCACTTAGCTTCGATTCCTTAACTTTATATTAGGCTAAGTCTCTTAAATGAGGACGAGAAATGATAGAGTTAATTATAAGTTACTATGCTAAACGTAGAATACTCATATTCTTTCAAAAATTCATGTGTTCTAATTGTTTGCTTATTCTTTCTTCGCTTGTATATATATTTCGCTAATAAGTATTGGCTTAGCGGTTTAGTCTTGATTGTTGGTTTCTAGTCTTTTCTAGTAGCTTCCAAGTAATTAAATTGGGAAAACATTAAGGTATCGCCAGCGTCGCGATTTTGAAGTATTGGCACCCAGAATAATCAAAATTTTCACCCAATAATAATTTTAAGTGCTCACTCACCTAAATCAAGCAAAAAATTTGAAGCTCACAAGGCCGAAAAATCTATGCAAAATTGAAAGTGAATAAGTCTCATGTTCAAAACCGTTGTAAAAGTCTTGGTAATAAGTCTTGGTAATAAGTCTCATGTTCAAAACCGTTATAAAACCATGTTTATCGATCCTTCTTGTGGACTTAATTTTTTGACATCGTTGTCTATTAGGGGAGGTTATTAATTCGATGGTCTTGGTTACACCGTTATGACTCTATTTTTGGACATTAATCTCTATCATCGCATAAGTAAAAAATGTATCATCATGATCATTCAAGACAAAAATAAAATATAAGAGATACCACTTAGGATTAAGGGAGTCAAAGTACGTGATTAGGGCATATGAGTAGTGTTAGCATTACTAACTTATAATGACAATGATCTCGTTACACGCTTGGCATGGAATTGGGTGAAAATCGAGGACGACGAAATTATTTCTAACGAAGCATTCACATGTTCTTATTTTATGAACCTAAACGTCCCATTTTACGATGAAGATCATACATTATGTCTAAAACACAAGTAGTAGCAAGTAGTAGTAGTGTAGTAAGTTTATGATTCAATAAAAGTCCATAAAAATGAATTTTGGAGGTGCTACGATACTTTATTCTAGCATTGCGTGAGGGCACGACAATGGTTTAGTATGGGGGAATGATGAGAATGCTTTTATACATAGTCTCATCGTCCAAAACGGGCTTAAAATGATGAAAATATCATAAAAATGCCAAATATATGCTTGTGTTTGTTCGATGTGTATTTTAGGTACGAATATCGAGAAAATGACAAAAGATCACAAGAAACAAAGAAAAACGAACACGGGAAAAGAAGCCGCACAATGAACCGTACCCTAGAGTTGATTTTCCAAGAAAAGTACTTGAAGAATTGAATATTGTACAAGAAGGGTCCTTTATTATTGAAGAATTGACACTTTAAACCCTTGTATAATCATAATTAAAAGTTTGGTCCCCAAAGTTTGTCAAATTTACAAAAAGGACCCTCAACTTTGAAGAATTGGCAAGAATAGTCCCTCAAAATTGAAGACTTGTCACTTTTAGTCCTCCATGAAGACAAGAATACAAGTGAAGACATTTAAGTATGAAGACATGCCAAGATCAGCCCTTCAAATATCATTAAATTACAAAACAAGTCCTTTATAACCTTTTGGAAAGTTTTTGTGGCCAATGTGTGAAGTTTGAAACTTCAATAACAAAGGGAATTCAGTTTGGCTATTTAAAACTTCAAGTGACACAAAGAAGGAAGAAGAGGGGTTAAATATGGCTGACACTAATACTTACCTTAACCAATCCTGGCCTGCCACATCACCCCACTTACAAAACCAACCAATCACCACCCATCCTGCTGCCACCTCACACCCCACTAACCAGTTATATAACTAATAATTAATTAGTTAGTAAACTGGCGCCTAACATATTTTTAAACACAAAACAAGATCAAATCCTTCACTATTCACTCAAGAACACCATTTGGGTTTTTCTTAATCACTGAAAATTAAACCCTAATCTACTCCAGAATATTGATTAAGGGTCTAACAAACAAAACCCAACCTATACATCGGCTGTCACCTCACTCCTTTAGTCACATGTTGCCTCCCTTGCTACACACTTTTGGGAAGATGACAAAACATTCATAGAATCAACGTACCAAGCTCATGCCTCATTCCTACGCATCAAATGGACGCCCAATATCATTTTTCACCAACTGGCATAACATGTTTCTTCATAAAAGTCCAAATTTAGTCAAGGATTTTCAAATCACAAGGGCAAATTTGGGACTTCATACATTAGGGTTTTGAGTATTGTATCAGCTTTCTAGATAACTTGTTAGCCTATATAAAGGCATTAGGGTTACACATTAGTCTTTGTTCTTGGTTTTCCTTTGGTCAAAAGTCTGTAAATCATTGTTTCTATGAATGAAAAATGTTTGAACTTTGTGACGAATTCCAAGCACCACCTTTATTTTTTTGTTAATGTGTTAAGTTTTGATTTGAGGTTCCAAAAGATTGGTTTTTAAGTTTATGCAAGTTTGTTCAAAGGTTTTCAAAAATCTGATTTTTCCAAGTTTTGTTCGAACACTTGAACTTTTTGGATCAAAAGTTGATCATAGCACCCTGATAAGATACTTTTTAACACCCCCAAATTTACACGCAGCGGAATACATCTTTGGGTGCTAAACAATGATACTACAACACATAATTTATAAAGAACGACTCAAAAAGAGACGTTTTAGATTTATCGTTCCTAAAACATTTGTTAGAGTAGCGTAGTCCCAAGACATCGTAACCAAAGTACAACCAAAACAAAAGATTTAAATTGTTTTGAACAAAAGGAAAGACAAATATTCAAAGAGTTTATATTGCACAGTAGTGCACAACATTCATTCCCTTGGCTTCCAAGCTTCACCCTTCCTGATTCCCTGAAATACATGTGAGAAAATCATCAGCAAAAATGCCGAGTGAATCTATAGGTTTATATAATCATTTTGAACACAAGCAAAGATTATAAGTTTGTGGCATGCTTAAAGGCAACAAGCATCAAATAATAATTTGCATCAACAATAATAATTGTATATATCATAAATTGAAATAAGCTCATGGAACCGAGCCCTTAGACACTCCAGTTAGAGGTCTAATAAGACATGAGATTTATTAATTGTCGGTTACCTCCAGATTATTGGTACATTGCCGTATACCTGACTTCTCAATACAATATGTTTAAACAGTGTGGAGGTCGGGCCTAAGCTTCTATGACAAGTCCACAAAAATTGAACCGGGGCGGCTTCCCCCATAGATCTATTAATTGTACTAGCGGTTAACCCATCATAGGTTAATTAACGGTCCATAATTGAGGCTTTAACTAAGGCAATCACTTAATGCAATTTAAAGGCAACCACTGGTCCATTCATAAAGGGACAAGCATACCACAAAAATCTTGTGTTCTAAGTTTACAAAACATGTATTCCCCCTCGCAGGTTTTAAAATATTTGAATGAGCTCAAACGAGGCTATAGACTCACCTTAGTACTTATAGTAGTTGAAGACAATCGCCGACGATAGTAGATGCCCGGTAATCACGATATCCGCAACCTAGCAAATAAGGTGCGTACTTTAATAATAGACTAGAGAAATAAATGATACTTAATAAAATCAAACTCAAGTATAAAATCACGACAACTCGAGAGAAAACAATGCAAGTGGTTCTATTATACTCTCCTATATATTCATTTTATTATATGCCTTTAATAAAAATCTGCCGGAACATACCGAATGTCCAAGCCGTTTTCCCATACTTAAACATATCAAATTTTTATGATACTACTCAAAGAACTTACTTACTATATATAGAAAGTCCTCTCAAAAGCCCATTAAAATATTTTACTTCTAAAGTTCCCTGCCCGACTCATCTTTGAATCACAAAATCCGGACTGTTTAGCGACCTTGACTTACGAAACCATTTTGACCATTCTAAACAACTCTATTTGTAAAACCGCCACTTGATTCTAAAAATAGACTCAAAATGCTAAACTTGGAGCCTGGGAAAAGCCCTTGAATCATTTTGAAACTGATTTTATAGTCCTCGAGATTCGATCCAAATATCGACAACAATTTTCAGATTGTGTCGACACTCGTCTCCCGGTACACGAAAATCAAACTAGTGTATCTTCCACCTCGTTTGGAGTTGGAAGGCCTACTTTATATCAAATCGAAGCTAACGAAATTCTTTACGGCATAATCCCATAATAACAACCTATATTCAGACTTAAGATTTCCGAAATTGGTCTCGAACCTACTGCCCAAAATTGACTATTAAAATCTCTTACAAAATTATGTTTTTAATCAATTCCAACAACTTTTGTCATCAACCTAAGCCACTAATATCATCATAAACCATTCCTAACACTTGTATCATCATCAAAATCAAAAACCCAAAAATTAAAAATCAACTTTTTAACAAAAACATGGCATAAACACCATTTGATCATCACTACTAACACATGCATACAACAAATTTGGATCAAACATCACTAACTTTTCTTGAAAAAATTAATATGGTTGCATGTATGAAAATTTTATACCAAATTGTAGCCCTTTGAAAATCTAGGATGGAACTTTGCTTGATTTTGGAAGATTCAATGAAGAAGATAAAAAATTTGGAGGGTTTGTGGTGTTGAGGGTGTACGGCTAAAAACAACGGGAGAGGAAGAAAGTTGGTTGTTTTTGTTAAATGAATTTTTTAAAGGAAAAGTGCTAGTGGAAATGTTATATATAGTGTGGAGTTAGGGTAGTTTTTGCCAATTTGTGATAGTTTTGGTCCAAAATGTAAATATTAGTTAAAAAGCGGGAAATGACTAAAAGTCAATTTTACAAATATTCACGGGACTCGGGTTTCGTAAAAATACTTAAAAGTTTAAACGCACACGAAAAATAATAATATAACGACTCGATACGTAATTAAAACGATATCGTCGAAAATATTAAATATCGAAACGATTGATAATAAAATATAAAATTGTGGGCATCCGTCGGTATCGCGATCACTAGTAGTCCTCGTTGCTTGTCAAAATATTAAAATAAAATATTTAATATCGGTTTCAACTTAAACCGTTAAACATAATAATATTTAATATTATAAAATACTTCAAAAATATTTGAAAAGTAAGATTAAGTAATGACCTTATTTTGTGGGTTTTACATCCTCACCACCTTAGGAGAGCACCGTCTTAGGGCTTACTTCTCCTTAGGTCCGTCTACGAATAAATGCGGATACTTGCTCTTGAAGTAGTCCTCTCGCTCCCAAGTGTATTCGGGTCCACGTCGGGAATTCCATCGCACTTTCACTATCGGGATCCGACTTTTCTTAAGCCGTTTCACCTCTCGATCCATAATCTCCATCGGTTCTTCAATAAAATGCAGCTTGTCGTCCAGTTGAATCTCCTCAAGTGGAATTATCAAATTCTCGTCCGCCAAACACCTCTTAAGATTAGAAACGTGAAAAGTATTGTGAATAGCACTTAACTTTTCTGGCAATTCCAACTTATATGCCACAGGACCAACTCGATCAATAATCTTGAATGGACCTATATAGCGCGGACTAAGCTTTCCTCACTTGCCAAATCGAATTACTCCTTTCCAAGGTGATACTTTCAGCATAACCATGTCGCCAATATCAAACTCCAATGGTTTTCTCCACTTATCCGCATAACTCTTCTGCCTACTACGAGCTGTTAATAACTGATTCTTGATTTGCACGATCTTCTCAGTCGTTTCTCTAATCAATTCAGGACCCGTCAACTGACTTTCTCCAAACTCACACCAACCAACTGGTGATCTACACTCTCACCCGTAAAGTGCTTCAAAAGGCGCAGCCTTAATACTTGCATGATAACTGTTGTTGTATGAGAATTCCACCAAAGGTAAGTGTCGATCCCAACTACCTCCAAAGTCCATTACACACGCTCGTAACATATCCTCCAAGGTCTGAATAGTCCTCTCACTTTGTCCATCCATTTCCGGATGATACGCAGTGCTCATATCCAACTGAGTCCCTAGAGCTCGCTGAAGCGATTTCCAAAACTCAGATGTGAACCGACTATCTCGATCAAAAATAATTGACAAAGGAACCCCATGTCTACAAACAACTTCCTTCAAATACAACCGAGTAAGTTTGTCTAAGTCATCAATTTTCTTTATCGGCAAGAAATGAGCCGACTTAGTCAACCGATCAACAATCACCCAAATCATATCATAACCACTAGAAGTCTTCGGAAGTCCCGAAACAAAGTCCATAGTGATCTTCTCCCATTTCTATTCTGGAATTTCAGGTTGTTGCAGTAAACCTGAAGGTCTCTTGTGCTCAAACTTCACCTTAGCACACGTCAAGCATTTACTAACATAAGTAGCAATGTTAGCCTTCATATTCGGCCACCAGTAACATTTCTTCAAGTCTTGGTACATTTTATCCGATCCTGGGTGAATCGAATATTTAGACTTATGAGATTCGTGCATAATTAGATCTCTCAGTCCTCCATACACCTGTAACCACACACGATTCTCGAAATATCAAATTCCGTCATCACGAGTTTCGAATATAGGTGTCATCCTTCTACCCAAGTCTTCATCTCTCACATTCTCTTCCTCCATCGCCTTAGTTTGAGCTTTAAGTATTCGATTAGATAAATCAGAATAAGTTTTCATGGCTAAAGATCTAACCCTTTTGGTTATTTCTCTATCCTTCCTACTAAGTGCATCGGCAAATACATTCGCCTTGCCGGGATGGTAGCAAATTTGAATGTCGTAATCACTCAACAATTCTACCCATCTTCTATGCCTCATATTGAGCTCCTTCTGATCTAAAATATGTTGCAGGCTTTTATGATTGGTATATACCACACTCTTTGTACCGTAGAGATAGTGTCTCCAAAGTCTAAGAGCAAAGACAACAGCTCCTAATTCCAAATCATGTGTAGTATAGTTCTCCTCATGCTTCCTCAATTGACGAGATGCATACGCGATCACCTTCTCCCTTTGCATCAACACAGCACCAAAACCCTTACGTGATGCGTCACAATATACCACAAAGTCTTCAGCTCCGTCGGGCAAAGCCAAAATTGGTGCAGAACACAACTTCCGCTTCAAAGTTTGGAATGCTTCTTCTTCTTCTGAACCCCATTCATACTTCTTGTTTTTCTGTGTAAGTTTAGTAAGAGGTTTAGAAATTAAAGAGAACCCTTCAATAAATCGCCGGTAGTATCCAGCTAATCCCAGGAATTGTCTAACTTCAGTCGGGGTCGTAGGCCTAACCCAATCTCTAATAGCTTCAATTTTGGAAGGATCAACATAAACACCGCTACTATCGATCACGTGCCCAAGGAATTGGACGGAATCCAACCAAAAATCACACTTGGAGAATTTTGCATACAACTTCTCCCTCTTCAACAACTCCAAAATAATCTTCAAATGACCTTCATGCTCCTCCCGACTTTTGGAATAAATCAGGATATCGTCGATAAATACAATCACAAACTTGTCGAGGTATGGTTTACACACACGATTCATTAAGTCCATGAATACCGCAGGTGCGTTAGTTAACCCAAACGGCATTACTTGAAATTCAAAGTGTCCATAACGCGTCCGAAAAGCTGTAATAGGTATGTCCTCCTCTTTAACACGAAGTTGATGATAACCCGATCTCAAGTCGATCTTCGAGTACACACACGAACCTTGAAGTTGATCGAACAAATCATCGATCCTAGGAAGTGGATAACGATTTTTAATAGTTAACTTGTTCAACTCTCGGTAGTCTATGCACATTCAGAACGATCTGTCCTTCTTCTTCACGAACAATACTGGAGCTCCCCAAGGTGACGAACTTGGTCTAATGAACCCCTTCTCCATTAAATCCTTCAACTGATCTGCCAACTCCTTCATCTCAGACGGTGCCAAACGATAAGGTGCACGCGCCACCGGTGCAGCTCCTGGCACTAGATCAATCTTGAATTTGACTTCTCGCTGAGGCGGAAGCCCTGGCAAGTAATCGGGAAATACTTCAGGAAAATCACGAATAACCGGAACATCTTCCACACGCCTAACCGGTAGTTCTTTCTCCACTACTTGAGCCAAGAACAGGTGACAACCTCTTTCTACATATTTCTTCGCCTTGATACAAGATATCACCGTCAGACGAGATCTACCGACATCACCTTTAACTACTAACACCTTACCCTTAACCGGTATGTGGACAACTTTCTCCCCACATACAATTACCGCATCATGAGCAACCAACCAATCCATACCAACAATCACATCAAATGAACCCAACTCTATCGGCATCAAATCAATTTCAAACAAATGATTTGCTAATTTCAAAGGACACTTCTTAAATATAGTGGTAGTACTAACTAATTGTCCATCAGCTAACTCGACCTCATAACTAGCATTTAGGCTTGTTGGCTCAACATTAATTAAACGACTAAAGGAAGTGCTTATAAAGCTCCTATCAGATCCTGAGTCAAACAACACACTAGCATAACGATGGTTGAGTAAGAACGTACCCGTCACCACATTTGGACCTTGTGCCTGATCAACATCCTTAACAACATAAACTGCCCCAGCAGCTTCACCTGCCTTCTTGTTCTTCCATTTCG
Source organism: Glebionis coronaria (assembly GCA_025667525.1). NCBI lineage: Eukaryota > Viridiplantae > Streptophyta > Magnoliopsida > Asterales > Asteraceae > Glebionis > Glebionis coronaria. Next base: position 424,555 of record JANFOE010001351.1, on the reverse strand, counting down.
GACATTGAGGACGAAGATGATCACGTTCTCCACATTCAAAACAAGTCCTGATCGGAATAGCATTTGCTCCAGTAGTAGGGACCCTTGTCTTACATTTCTCTACAACATGACCAACCTTTCCACATTTAGTGCACCTTGGTGGACAATTAACAAAGTGACAAGCACCACAACTCTTACATTTCTGAGTTGGTCCCCTTTGGTCAACATTATCATTCTTGTTAGTTGCAGCTCTAGCCCCATCATTTCTCTTCTGATTGTACTGCCTATGGCGGTTACTACCTTGATTACCACTCTGCGAATTCTCCCATTTCCTTTTATTACCCTCAGCAGCTTTCTCAGCCCTATCTTGAACTTTCTGCCCCATGAGTGTATGAGCCATTCTTACAGTCTCAACAAAGTTCTTGGGTCGAGATGAAGTTGTCTCACCTTTAATGTACCCAGGAAGCCCTTTGATGTATTGATCCATCTTCTTTTTCTCAGTAACAAAAGCATCTGGACACAACAAAACCAACTCATTAAATCGGCTAGTATATGCAGCAATGTTGTTATCTTTCAGCTTCAGATGCCTCAACTCATCCTCCAAAGCAGATAACTCTTCTTCTGGACAGAACTCTTCTTTCAGCAACCTTTTAATTTCATCCCAAGGTTTCCTGTTTGCAGCTTCTAAACCAACTGTAGCAACTTGAGTCTTCCACCAGCTTAAAGCTCGATCCTTGAAAGTAGCAACTGCGAACTTAACCTTGTTCCTTTCTGAGCAATCACGAATCTCAAATGTTGTTTCTGTTTTCTCAATCCACCTGAATAATTCCAGTGCTCCACCAGTTCCTTGAAATGTAGTGGGTCCACATTTCATGTATCCAGCAAAAGTACATTCTTTAACCGTAGCAGCAGCCGGAGCAACCTCATCTGCAGGATTCTCAGCTACACCTGCCCCAACAGCTTCTGGTCCAGCAGGTTCACCTTCACCTTCAACACCCGCACCTCCAGAGCCACCTGCTCCTTCAGTGTTAACACGCGCAACTCTATCCGCAGCTAATGCTTTCGCAACCTCTTCAGCAACTAGCCTTGCAATGGCATCATTTGTCATTCTCCTAGGTGGCATGATTCTGTCACATCTCAAAGAGAAGATAAAATGAATGAGTTAATTGTATTCATGGTATAGTCATATCATGTACAAAATCAATCATCAAATGCATACACATTATCAATACAAGGATTCACAATCATTATAAGGATCAAAGGAAACTATTATTATCGATCAACAAGGAATGATCTTAAAGACAAATAGAGTACAACGACACAAAATAATAAACACTAGTCACGTAGGGATCCACATGGCTTAATTGACTGTGTCTCGCTTGCAGCAGTGAAACCTGCTTCCTCCTCATCGAAGACGTAATTTGACGGTGGTAAATTTCACAAAATAGGTATAAGGTCATAACAAAATGAAATAGGATAATTTCCAATAATTTAAATAAATGTAGAGAATCCTTCAAAATAATTGCAGGAAAAATTCCAAAAATTTATTTAAGTAAATCATTAATAAATGATAACTCTTATTGAAAAGTTTAACGATATCAATATATATATCGATAAAGGATTATATTATTTATTTAGAAATACTTAGCAATAAGGCATACATAATAATGTATACTAAAGTTGTAATCCTAGAAGTAGCTTGAACCTGAAGTCACGCGAAATCATGTGCACCGACTCTTTGAAAAATAAAACCGACAGTTATAGTTTAGGTTTTAGAAAAAGACCTAGTTCTCTATAACTCATGGCTCTGGTACCAATCTTTAACACCACCAAATTTACACGCATCGGAATACATCTTTGGGTGCTAAACAATGATACTACAACACATAATTTATAAAGAACGACTCAAAAAGAGACGTTTTAGATTTATCGTTCCTAAAACATTTGTCAGAGTAGCGTAGTCCCAAGACATCGTAACCAAAGTACAACCAAAACTAAAGATTTAAATTGTTTTGAACAAAAGGAACGACAAATATTCAAAGAGTTTATATTGCAAAGTAGTGCACAACATTCATTCCCGTGGCTTCCAAGCTTCACCCTTCCTGATTACCTGAAATACATGTGAGAAAATCATCAGCAAAAATGCCGAGTGAATCTATAGGTTTATATAATCATTTTGAACACAAGCAAAGATTATAAGTTTGTGGCATGCTTAAAGGCAACAAGCATCAAATAATAATTTGCATCAACAATAATAATTGTATATAGCATAAATTGCAATAAGCTCATGGAACCGAGCCCTTAGACACTCCCTTTAGAGGTCTGATAAGACAGGAGATTTATTAATTGTCGGTTACCTCCAGATTATTGGTACATTGCCGTATACCTGACTTCTCAATACAATATGTTCAAACAGTGTGGAGGTCGGGCCTAAGCTTCTATGACAAGTCCACAAAAACTGAACCGGTGCGGCTTCCCCCATAGATCTATTAATTGTACTAGCGGTTAACCCATCATAGGTTAATTAACGGTCCATAATTGAGGCTTTAACTAAGGAAATCACTTAATGCAATTTAAAGGCAACCACGGGTCCATTCATAAAGGGACAAGCATACCATAAAAATCTTGTGTTCTAAGTTTACAAAACATGTATTCCCCCTCGCGGGTTTTAAAATATTTGAATGAGCTCAAACGAGGCTATAGACTCACCTTAGTACTTATAGTAGTTGAAGACAATCGCCGACGATAGTAGATGCCCGGTAATCACGATACCCGCAACCTAGCAAATAAGGTGCGTACTTTAATAATAGACTCGAGAAATAAATGATACTTATTAAAATCAAACTCAAGTATAAAATCACGACAACTCGAGAGAAAACGATGCAAGTGGTTCTATTATACTCTCCTATATATTCATTTTATTATTATATGCCTTTAATAAAAATCTGCCGGAACATACCGAATGTCCAAGCCGTTTTCCTATACTTAAACATATCAAATTTTTATGATACTACTCAGAGAACTTACTTAATATATATAGAAAGTCCTCTCAAAAGCCCATTAAAAGATTTTACTTCTAAAGTTCCCTGCCCGACTCATCTTTGAATCACAAAATCTGGACAGTTTAGCGACCTTGACTTACGAAACCATTTTGACCATTCTAAACCACTCCATTTGTAAAACTGCCACTTGATTCTAAAAATAGACTCAAAATGCTAAAATTTGAGCCTGGGAACAGCTCTTGAATCATTTTGAAACTCATTTTATAGTCCCCGAGATTCGATCCAAATATCGACAACAATTTTCGGATTGTGTCGACACTCGTCTCCCGGTACACGAAAATCAAACTAGTGTATCTTCCACCTCGTTTGGAGTTGGAAGGCCTACTTTATATCAAATCGAAGCTAACGAAATTCTCTACGACATAATCCCATAATAACAACCTATATTCAGACTTAAGATTTCCGAAATTGGTCTCGAACCTACTGCCCAAAATTGACTATTAAAATCTCTTACAAAATCATGTTTTGATCAATTCCAACAACTTTTGTCATCAACCTAAGCCCCTAATATCATCATAAACCATTCCTAACACTTGTATCATCATCAAAATCAAAAACCCAAAAATTAAAAATCAACTTTTTAACAAAAACATGGCATAAACACCATTTGATCATCACTACTAACACATGCATACAACAAATTTGGATCAAACATCACTAACTTTTCTTGAAAAAAATTAATATGGTTGCATGTATGAAAATTTTATACCAAATTGTAGCCATTTGAAAATCTAGGATGGGACATTGCTTGATTTTGGAAGATTCAATGAAGAAGATCAAAAATTTGGAGGGTTTGTGGTGTTGAGGGTGTACGGCTAAAAACAAAAGGAGAGGAAGAAAGTTGGTTGTTTTTGTTAAATGAATTTTTTTAAAGGAAAAGTGCTAGTGGAAATGTTATATATAGTGTGGAGTTAGGGTAGTTTTTGCCAATTTGTGATAGTTTTGGTCCAAAATGTAAATATTAGTTAAAAAGCGGGAAATGACTAAAAGTTAATTTTACAAATATTTACGGGACTCGGATTTCGTAAAAATACTTAAAAGTTTAAACGCACACGAAAAATAATAATATAACGACTCGATACGTAATTAAAACGATATCATCGAAAATATTAAATATCGAAACGATTGATAATAAAATATAAAATTGTGGGCATCCGTCGGTATCGCGATCACTAGTAGTCCTCGTTGCTCGTCAAAATATTAAAATAAAATGTTTAATATCGGTTTCAACTTAAACCGTTAAACATAATAATATTTAATATTATAAAATACTTCAAAAATATTTGAAAAGTAAGATTAAGTAATGACCTTATTTTGTGGGTTTTACATACTTATCAAGGTGAGATGAAGCTTGTGGTTTGGGAAGATTCAAGGAGTGGGGTACAAGTTGGAAGAAATTTTCTTCCATTTCCATTTTTTTTATATAATCTGTTGTTCTTGACCTTGTTCATCTTAGCAGGGGTGTTTATTGGAAGCTAGTTCTTGTTCAAGCTAGAACTTAAGCTCTAATATTCAGGAGTGTGGATGTACATTCCTTAGGTTTGTATTTTCCTTGTTTAAACTGTAAAAAAAGTGGTACCAAGTGATTTGGGTTTATGCTGTTTTGTGATAATGTTGGTTACTTGAATCTTGCTAATTTGTTCATTGTGATGTTGTTATGATGCTAGTTTAAGGATTACTTGGTCATATAAACATTCTGCTTTGTTAAATATTGTTATAGTTTCTTAACTAGTGTTTGGGATTGCATGATAAGTGGTTTTAGTTAATGGTTGAGTAGGTGTTTGAGGTTGTTTTAAGTTTGTATATGATATTAAGGTGGTTGTGAGTTGATATTTGCTTGTCTTGTACTTTGAAACGCCAAATCTAAATCTTTGGCATAACTAGCTTGTTTTAGGATGTTTTGAGCTGAATTTTTGTGAACACCTAGATTGCATGTGTAACTAGGTCTATCAAGTGATAAAACAAAGTTTGTGCAACCTGAATGAGTGACTTGTGGCTTTAAATCTCACCATTTGGTCATATAGTTCAGCAAAAGTTTGTTTATGTTTATCACCAACATTAGTTAAGTAACATATGCTTGATTCTAGCTCTAATTTGTGAACAATTGCTTGAAACTAGTTTACTTGTGCTTCATTAAGTCTGTTATAACTGTTTTATGCATTTGGTGGATTTTGGCTAGCTTATTCTAGCTTAAACATTGCTTAATATCATCAGATCATGTTTGTATCATGTTTGTGCACCTTTTGAATTAACTGTATCATTTGGCTTGTTGGAAGTGTGTTTTCATGCTTATTCTTGACTCCCTACAACTCACTGGTTGTAGGGGTGCCCTTATTGTCCAAAAAAATAAAGTGAAACTCTCTAAAAAAACATTATATTAAAAGCAAGAAGTGGGAACTCTTTCCCACTGAAAGTTCCCAATGATAGTGTAATTTGGTCATCAGCTTATTAATAAGCCATTTCAGCTTATTCAAACGTGCAAAAACTTGGATTTTGTAATCAGTCTTCCTTATTTGACCCATTTACTTGATTTGGAGCTTTGTGGCCTTTGACTTTTAAGTTTGACATGAAAATGAATTGACTTTTGTTTTTCAAAATAGCTTATTGATTATTCCAGCTTATTGAGTGTGCTTATTTGAAATCTTTTTGTTAATTAAGCTTAATTTGGTCATTTCAATCCTTTTGCAACTTGAATCAGCTCTTGAAGTGGTCTAGAACTCAAAAACGACTATTTTGTCGTTTTCTGTAGAGAGTCTTGGCTTATTTCAGGCTTATTTCTGAGCTTGTTAATCCGATATCAATCCATAACACAAGATTTAGAAGAGATATTTAGAGAGAGAAAGAGAAGAAATGTAGAGAGAGAAACAAGAGAGATTTTTGGAAGGTTTATGTTTACTAGAGAGAGAAAGTAAAATGAAACAACACCCTCTTCCACACATGGAAGAGGGTATATATACCCTTGGCTGGTTGGGTCGTGGGTTTAAGTGACTTAGGCCGGGCTTGGCTTTGTTTTGGGCTTACGCCCCTAACTTATACAATATTAGCTTAAAGTCCAAGCCCGGTTTTCCCGACTAACCTATTACAATACAAGACCATTTAACGACTAAGATGACCTGTTACATTATTGTTCGACTATATAAAATATAGGGCTAACAATCTCCCCCAATGTATCGGTCATCTTAAAAGCTTAAAAAGCATAAGATGATTGTGTGAATACATTCTTATAGAGGAGATCTTCCTGCTTTGGTCTTGTATCTTGGTCTTGATCTTGTTTGAAACGGCTTTGTTCCTTCATGCCTTGTGATCTTTATCTTGAGCCTTTGTCTTTTGACTTTGAGTGCTAGAGATCTTCATCTGTGCTCCTTGTGACTAAGATGACCTATTTCGTTCTTACATTCTTAGGTATCTTGATTATCGCCATCTTGTGCTCTTGTGAATTCTGAATCGACATCGGTTAGTACACAGCTACGCCACCTTCTTGATATGCAGCAACATATATAGACACGAATAAAACGGCTTTGAGCATTTCATCCTAACTCGGTAGCGTTTTACCTCTGGTCGGTGAAGACCGTTAGACGGTATCAGATACCGTACCTGTGATCGGGTAGATTCGATTAAGAACCTCATTGACAGGGATTCCTAGCGGTAGTAGCCAGTTCTCTTTACTCGACCGTCTCAAAGCAGACTGTGAACGTAAAGAGTGAATCATAAGGATAAATTATCCGTCTGATTAGAGTCGTCAATTCAGAATTCCTGGAACAAGTTTGATTCTAAAAGAATCGCACCATTGTTGCTTTCTAGTTTGTCACAAGCTTGATTCATATAGAATCTTGCGGGTCACCTACCGCAGTGCTGTTTGATGTTGACACTGGAAGGATTTCCATTCGTCACTATGAACACTAATGAGTGTCACTCTGAATGTTCTGGTAAGATCACACGGATTTTACGAAGAAACCTGGAATCAAGTTTGAATCAATTAAGAATCGAAACTTAGTTGCTTTCCAGATCTCACAAGTTTGATTCGTGTAGAGTCGCACAAGTTACCTACCATGAGCTTGTTTAATGCTAGCTCAAGCAGGATTTCCATCTTTATTGTGAATCATGTCACTCAGATTTTCTGGCAATATCACAAGGATAATGCGTAGGACTCGATTGTGTCCTAATGAGATGATAGATTGATCTCTTTTGGCTCTAGACTCAATAAGTGCATTTTGGTAATCGGAGGCTGGAGCAGACTGCCACCTTTTCAATATTAACTAACTCGGAGTGAGAAAGTCAATAGATACGTGTTGATCTCCGTGACAATGAGAAAAGTTTCTTTTGAGAGAAACTCGAATGGCTGGGAAGGGTTGTGCATTGCATCACTGGGTCCATGATGGCTTGTCTTCAATAGATGTATTGACCCGGTTTCTGCCTAAGTTGCATAGAATATTCAACTCCTTCAATGCTTACCACTACGTCATCACTAGCACCTTGTTGTGATTGTTCCAGTGCTAACTTAAGTAGTTGGTCCGCATTCAGCTTCATTCAACTCCATCTTTCCTAAGGACGACTATTTCTAGCTATGGAATGTCCTTGGGTAGATCCCTCCGGTTCTGGTTGGATCATAGGACTTAGTTTCCTATCTTAGACCACCTTTTGACTCCAACATTCCTTCGTGGATAATAGGTTGTTTTGGGTATAGATCGTAACTATTAAACCATTGAAAACCATTCAAAATGCTTGATAAAAATCAAAACTTTTAACACTTTGAAAGTTTTACATTTCCAAAAAGCTCCCCCCTACACACATGCATCAATATACGAAATAGTTTGGCATGTGGAGGAAAGAGTTGCACTTGAGTCTTTAAGATCACATGTTGTGATATATTACATTTTAATCACATTTTCTCCCCCTATCTCTAATATAAAAATATAATATTAGAGATACCAATTGATTAAAATATGACAATTTTCTAAAAATCGACGGGAGAGAAACATGTGTGCACGCATGAATCATGGAACTTTTCAGTCGGGATGCTCCCCCTCAACAATATATGTGTGTCTTGAGTCAAAATTTGACAAATTTCTAGAGAAAGGACACCACAAAATATGTTGAGGTACGGAGATGAGATGCCTTTACCGATAATATATATGACAGATTTATTATCATTTTCGGAATGTGCTGGATACATAAAATATGACAATTTTAGAGATGTACCCAACAACATTAAAAGGCTTGATTTTAAAATGCTCCCCCTCAAAAATTGATCAAAATAACATATGACATTTTGAGATAAAAATCTATTATAAGGAAGGGAGTGTTGAACACACAATTTTGAAAGATTTAGAAAAACCTTTTGAGAAAGTCTTGAAAAATTGTGTTCAACGGTTTTAAAATAATCAGGATAGAAGACTTCACTTCTATTGCTTAGGGAAAGCGCACTGAAACGTACACTCCCCTTTCGGGTCCGTTTTTCATGAGCTCAAAACTTTGATTGTTTTGTGACTAGCTCAAATAAATTCCCCATTGTGAAGGATAAGTTATCATCCGTGGTAAACTTTCCTTAAGTTGAAGTTCGAGTTCTAAGCTGACATTTACTTAGAAATCGTTTTTCATGAACTTAAAAACTTTGAATGTTTTTATGAGAAGCTCATGACCGAGAAATATGAATTTCTCGTTGAGAAGGATAAGTTATCGTCCGAGATAAACTTTCCTTAGTTGAGATCCGAGTCCTAAGCTGTGATGCGCTTAGAAGTCATTATGAGAGAATATCAAGCAGCTTCATTTTCCAAAACCTCTAAGTCTTCTGGAGTCATGTACTTCATACCAAGACGGCCAACGAGATACTGAAACCTATTTTGTGATAGGGCTTTAGTAAACAAGTCTGCTATCTGGTACTCAGTTCTGACAAAGTATAATTCCACGATACCACGTTCCACTTGTTCCTTGATGAAGTGATATCTGACGGCGATGTGCTTGGTACGGGAGTACTGAACCGGATTGCATGAGATGGCTATGGCTGACTTTGAGTCACAATACATAGGTATTTTATCAAAGTGGAAGCCATAATCCGTGAGTTGAGTTCTCATCCAGAGGACTTGAGCACAACACGCGGATAGAGCCACATATTCTGCTTCAGCTGATGAAAGCGAAGTGCAATCCTGCTTCTTTGACGACCAGCTCACAAGCTTGTCTTCCCCTAGAAATTGTACGCTACCAGAAGTGCTTTTTCGACTATCAAGGCAACCTGCGTGATCAGAATCTGAAAAAGCTGTTAGATGAAAACCGGTTCCCTTCGGATACCAGAGTCCCATGTGAATGGTATTCTTAAGGTACCGAAAGATCCGTTTAACCTCTTTGAGGTGCTTTTGAGTAGGTCTGGCTTGATATCGTGCACAATAGCATGTGGCATGATGAATATCAGGCCTGCTGGCTGTAAGGTACATAAGTGACCCGATCATACTGCGATATCGCGTTTGATCTACGGGATATGAGTATAAGTCAGCGTCTAGGGATGTGGTCGACAATAGTGTACCAACGCGAGCACATGAGGTCATACCATGTTTTTTTAAGTATCCCTTGAGCATACTTAGCTTGGTTTATGAAGATACCACGTGGGGATTGATGAATCTGGAGGCCTAAAAAGAATTTTAGCTCCCCCATCATTGACATTTCAAATCTGTTGTGCATTAATTTTTCAAAACGTTTTGAAAGTTTTGGGTTCGTAGAACCAAAAATAATGTCATCAAGATAAACTTGCACCAGCAGTATGTCCTCCCCATATTTATTAATAAAAAGAGTAGGATCAATAGAACCTTTGGAGAATCCTTTCAAGACCAAGAAGTTGGATAGTTCTTCGTACCATGCCCTTGGAGCTTGTTTAAGTCCATATACTGCCTTCTTGAGACGATAGACTTTGTCAGGGTGATGAGGATCGATGAATCCTTCCGACTGATTCACATACACTTCTTCCTTCAAATGACCGTTGAGAAAAGCAGTTTTAACGTCCATCTGAAAAACCATGAAGCCCTTATGTGCAGCATAAGAGAGGAATATCCTGACAGCTTCCAATCGAGCAACTGGAGAGAATGATTCATCGTAGTCTATGCCTTCTTGTTGACGGTATCCCTTAACCACAAGACGAGATTTATTTTTGATGATGGTTTGTTCTTCATCCAGTTTATTTTTCCAGATCCATTTGAAATCTAAAATTGACATTCCATAGGGTCTGTCAACAAGTTCCCAAACATTTAGGCGTTCAAACTGATGAATTTCGTCTTGCATTGATTCAATCCACGCATGATCAGTCATGGCTTGCTTGATGTTTATAGGTACAGTTGAACTCACGGTGAGTGCATACATACACACATCGCCATCTGTGTTGAGTTGTTTTTGTGTTCGAACCGGTTGTGAAGGATTTACAATGACTTGCTCTAATGGATTATCACGTGTCCAATGGTGAGTGGATGGATATCGTTGGTAGAATGTATGCATGTTGGACTGATCAACAGGTTGAGTAGAAGACTCTCCGACTTCGCGTACCGGTGTACCGAACGGGTTGATAAATTCTTCTTCGTCGGGTTGTGCATCGACTGCTTGATTGTTGGTTCCTCCTTCAGCATTGACGGTTGGTGATGTTGGTTGTATGATGGTTTCTAGAGTTTGTTGAGTATCCAATGGAATAGTCTCTTGAGCAACGGTTGCTGAAGTAGAGGCAGTTGTGTCTTGTTGATTTTGTTCAGGTGCATCAGCATTATTGACAGCGGAAGGCTTTGACACAACTTGATTGTTTCCATAGTAATATTCATCAAACATTTGATCATATAAATCAACCAACTCATTCATATGTTTCGTATCCGTCGATTCTGCTGTAGGAGTATTTTCTTGACATTCTTGCACGGGACGTACACTGTTGTGTGTAGGTGCCATTGCTAGACAATGAGGTGCGGGACTTGAGCTGTTGTGTTCAAGTACCATTTGTGGAAATTCGTCAAAGTTCACATGAATTGTTTCGAAAATAATCTTTGTTCCCTTGTTATAGACCCGATATCCTTTCGAGAATGTCGCATACCCAACAAAAATACATGCATCACCTTTTTCTTTCATCTTGTCGAGATTCTCACCGTCTTCAAGAATGTAGCATAAAGATCCAAATACGTGAAAGAATTTTACAGTAGGTTTCCTGCCATTGATGATGTGGTAAGGTGTCTTTTCATGTCTAGGGATGACGAGAGAACGATTCTGAGTATAACAGGCAGTTGCAATTGCTTCAGCCCAGAAGAATAGCGGTAATTTTGAAGCAGAAAGCATTGTTCGAGAAGCCTCAACCAAAGTACGGTTCCGCCTTTCGACAACGCCGTTTTGTTCAGGAGTTCGAGCAATAGACGTTTGATGTTCGATGCCTTCTTCTTGAAATTAAGATTGCAAGTTCTTGTTCAAAAATTCAGTACCCCTATCCGTTCTTACGGTTAAGACTTGAGCTTGAAGATTGCGTTGTATCATCTTTAGAAAGTTTTTGAGAACCTCTGGTGTTTCATCTTTGGACCTTAAGAAGAAAGTCTATGTGTATCTAGAGTAATCATCAACAATCACGAGAATATACTTTTTCCCGTTAATACTCTCTACACGCATGGGACCACATAAATCCATGTGTAGTAGTTCCAATCGTCCTTTTGAGCTTGGGGTAGTATTTGATTTGAAAGACTTCCGTTTTGCTTTCCCCAACTCACACGATGAACAAAGATGGTCTTTGACGAATTTTAACTTTGGGAGACCGGTCACAATATCATTTTTCGAAAGCAAGTTGATGGTGTCAAAGTTGAGATGTGACAATCGTTGATGCCATAACCATGCTTGAGATGATGAAGCTTTAGCCATTAAGCAAATTGGATTTGTTGAAGATGTGTCTTGAAGAGTTACTGTGTAGAGATCAGAACCACAAGAACCTGTAAGAAGTTCATTCCCATCGTAGTCTCTAACATAGCAAGTAGATTTTCGAAAAGCCACTTCCAAATCCGCATCAAAAAATTGACCAACCGAGAATAAAATGTGATTCAGTCCCTCGACGTAATAAACCCGTTTGATAGTGAGATTTCCTTGAACCAAATCGCCATATCCAAGTATCGGTGCAAACTGATCATTTCCAAACCGCACCGTACCCAGAAACTTCTCCACAAAGTTAATGAGAAGCTTGAGATTGCCCGTCATGTGCTTTGTGCACCCGGAGTCCATTATGAATAGGATGATTTCGACGAGCTGTAGAAGAATTAGAAGACAATGTACCATTTGACAAACGGGATCCCTTGATAGAAACGAGTTCCAAAATAGTAGTGGGCCTAGATGTAAAGTCTACAGGCAAGCTGATATTCCTAGACCCAATCACTAAAGTGGTTAACTTAGGTACCCATTTGTATCTGGGTGGTGTAAATCTCGAATACCTTTGTGTACATGTCCTAATCATGTTCTCATATAGCTTCTTTAATCTGTTTTGTTTACGTAGAGTAGTGGAGTCTAACGCACTTAGTTTCTTAAGTGGTTGATCAGTGGATTGGTTCAAAGTTCTTCTGGGTTCTCTAGTACTAGTGGGCACAAGAATAGGCTTCCTAGTTCTAGAATTCACGCCAATATGATTAAGAGCACAAGCATTATGATTGAAAGTACGAACACATTTTCCACATTCAACACAAACAACTTCAACATTCGAGGTCTTAGCATTTAAACTGTCATTACAAGAAGTTACAGACGTTTTATTCTTAGAAAACTTAAAATTCCTACGGTGGTCTTCTACTTCCAACTTCTTTCCTTGACTATTGTTAGGCATGACCTTATCTTGCATTCTAGTGCTCTTAAGCTGTGGTCCGCTAACGCTAGTAGTGGGGATTACTCCTGTAGAAGAAGACACACGTTGGTTAGTTTTCCTAATATTATCAGGTTACCGCGATGTTCCAGTTTGAGTGGGCTTAGTGTTCATCTTATACATTCCTAGTGCTATCACATTTGTGCTCTTATCATTTCCTGTCTTAGGCAAAGTCTGTGGGGATTGTCCCAAAACAGAGGATTTAGGGCATTTAACCGCATTCGGTTGAAGAACGGCGCATGGTTTACCCAATACAGACTTTCCTTTCATTTTCTCAATGAGTTTTTGTAACTCACTGATGGCTATGTCCCTTTCTTGTAGTTGAGCTTTCAAATTAGTTATTTCAAAATCTTTTTCATTTAATTGTCAAAACGAAGAAGCTGCCATTTCTTGACATTTTTTATGATTACAAGATTTAAGTTCAAGAGAAATGGAGTGATTCTCAAGTTGGGAAAAACTTTTCGAAAGTTTGTTATATGACTGAATTTGTTTCAAAAGCTCTACTTCAAGATTGCGACATTTCTCGTCCGATTCTGACACAAGACATGCTACATGACAATATTGATCAAGATCGGTATACACACCAAGTATAGCATTCATATGGTCAGCATAAAAGTATTCCTTAGAAAGTCGATCAATTTCGTTAGAAAGTTGGTGTTCTTGTGTCTTTAATTTAATTTGAAGAAAATCAACTTCATCTTCAAGAGATTTGACATAGCATAAATCAGTTAACATTTCCTCAGTGAGAGCATTATAAAACATTTCCACATTTTTTGAAAGATCATCAATGGTTGGAACAATGCATTGTTGAATGACGACTTCTACTTGTGGGTTAGGTTTAATATTCCAAATGGTATCTCTAGAAACTTTTTCATAATCGGCGACACCTTTGTACAAATTTAAAACCGCTTGTTTTATAAACTAAAATTGCTGAACACTTTTGCTTTTCTCATCCCATTTACGTTTTTCATCCAAAATTTGTTTTTCTAACAAAATTAATTGCTTTTTGAAACTCCTTTTTAAAGAAACTTTCTTTTGGGGTTCATCACTTGGTGGTGGAACACTATTGTACATCTTTTGTTCTTTGGAAAGTTCTTTTTGAGGAACAAACTTAATATAATTATCAGAATCAGAAAGGTTTATTAAATCACTTAAGTTTGATCGAATTTCTTCTTGTTGACGAATGATTTCGTCGCAGTCAAGGGAAAGCATAAGAGCAAGATTATCAACATAACAACCGATATCATAAAGAGCAGGCTTGGTACTTTGAACTTTCTTGAGATATTCAGGCTTGACAAAACTCGTTTTCATATTTCTATTGAGCATATTCATAGTTTGAATAGACTGACCCATTTTGTAAACAATGTTGTTTAACGTGTCGACTCTCTTTTCCAAAGCAAGAATTTTTTCAATATCCTTTTCTTCACGAGTTTTATAAAGCTCAGTTTGTTCTTTGTTAACCGACTCTAATTCAGTAATTTGGAGTTTATGTAGCAGCAATTGTTCTTCAAGGTCCAATATCTTTTGTTTTGACATATGAATTTCATGTGTTACTTCAGAACAATATTGTTCATTGAGCACCTTACGTTCATATACCAAGCCATTAGCTATCGCAACCCGTCGATCAGCTTCTTTTACATAATCACACTCTTTAAGCCTGTCTATCTCCTCGGCTAAGGATGTGTTTGCTTGCTTCAAACGTTTATTAGCCTCTTTGTTTTCCTCAATTTCATGTTTTAAAGAATCAATAATAGACGCAAGCAAATCAGGTTCCTCATCCGAGTCAATATCCTGAACATCTTTTCCGTCATCATTACATATATGCTGTGAATCCGTAAAGATATTGCTATCCTCCGTGTCCATTACATATGTGTCATTGATGCTTTCGGGTTGCTCAGGATGACGTCGTTCATTAGCAAACACATTATAGTTATCATGTGATGGTACCTTTTCAAGTGGCTCAGTATCATAGATGGGTCCAGAAGTATCATCAGTCTCTGGGATCACTTCTTGAATCTTTGCCATGTACACACAATGTGCCTCCAACTCTTGATCATCAGCTTCATCATCAGTGTCATCACGCTAGTCAACTTCATCTGCTGTGAGTGGAATTCCTGCTTCTTCTTTCTTACACAACAGCATCTTTTCCTTGTGATATCCCGAATCCTTAACCCGTTTTGGCTTCTTGCATTCCCTAGCCATGTGCCCAAATCCCTTGCAGTTGAAGCATTGAATCCCAGTCTTTTGCACAACCGGAGTGCCTATAGTGTCTCTAGCCCCAACTTGATTCGGCATCCTCTGATTATCATACCTAGCATCAAGATCATACCGAGGTGCATGATCAACTTCCTTATATCTAGCATTGGATGATGATATGAGGTTGTTGTTGGTAGGTTTGTAGATCTTCTTATAAGTTGTGGTGATTAAAGACATGAGTTCTTCAATCTTCTTGTCCCTTGAAGTTTGTTCATCATCACTATCTCCATCTGACTCGGTGTCATACTTTGGAGGTGGAGTGGGGACAATTGCTTTTGCTTTATGTTTAGCAGCAGCTAGAGGTTTGGTGGATGAGCTTGATGACTTCGAGGAATGAGTAGGTGGTTGTTGACGAGGAACGGGTTTTGTTGAAATAGCAACCACAAAAGCAATAGAATTTGCAGACCGTTCTGCCTTTTCAGCCCTTAGTTCATTCACTTCATTCTGATGTTGTTTCAAGATATCATAAAGTTTGTATTAGGAGATGGTCTTGATATCTTTCCTTTGTTTAACCAAGGTCACAAACCTTTGCCATTCCGGTTTGAGTTGAAGTAGAAACTGAACATTGGCATGATGATTGGAGATGGTGCACTGATTTCTGACAAGCTCATTCATCATTTTGTAGAATCTCGAGTAATATGAGTCAATGGATTCACCATCTTCAGATGTGAATTTTCCAAACTCCCAAAGTAGATTAGTCTCGAGATCTTGAACATTAATCGACTCCCCTTGCTTCAATCGATGAATTGCATTCTACATTTCCATAGCATTAAGACATGCATCAACTGTGGAATAGATATCATTATCAATTCCACTGAGTATGAAGTTTACAGCATCAGCTTCAGCTTGGAGGAGTTTCTTTTTCTCAGTAGAACATGTGTCAAAATCCTCCATAGCTCGTATAGTTGATGAAGTACCATCCTCTGCCTGTGTTGTAATTGGTCTGAATTCAAAAACTGGAGGTGGATTCTCAAGGCAGTGACGAAGAGCAGTTCGGTTTTCTTTTCCGTCGAGAAATCTGAGAAAACGAGATCTCCATTGAACGTAGAAACCGGCAGTGAGCACAGGTGGATTACCGTTGCCACCTTGTTCCAAACGAATTTGATTAGCAGTTGCAATGTTGATGTTGTTGTTGTTAGACATGGTGAATACTTGTGAATGAATTGCAGATCTTAGTTGATTTGTTATGATGATGTGTGGTTAAAATTGAAATTCCGAAAATTCAAATTTTTTTTTTCAGTCCGAAAATAAGTTCCTCAGTCTGACAAAACGTTAAGCCGAAAAATTTTGTATCGCCAAATTTTGAAGTTGAGTTAGAAATAGCCAAAAACTAGTAGGGAAAAAATTTCATTTTACTTGACCTAAAAATTTTAACTCTTTTATTTTTTTTTAATCTTCGTGTAAACTATGTTCTGAAACTAGTCTAGAGAGTGGCTAAGTATGAAAAATACTCGAACAAAATTTCCATCGGAATGTCCATCGGAATACCTATCGGAATGACCTTGTCGGAATAAACCCTGTCGGAATACCCTGATCGGAATGTCCAAATCGGAATGTCCAAATCGGAATGTCCAAATCGGAATGTCCAAATCGGAATGTCCAAATGGGAATACTCAAATCGGAATGTCCAAATCGGAATGTAATAAATCGGAATACCCAAATCGGAATGTTACAGATCAGAATACCCAAATCGGAATACTCAAATTGGAATGCAGTCGGAATCCCTTGATCGAAATGTGATCGGAAAACTTAAACCCTTTTCCGATGATACAGATCGGAATAACTATTATACTCCTGAAACCCTTTTCCGATGAGTCTGATCGGAATATATCCCACTTTTCTCGGACAAAACTCAACCAATTCGAGATTTTAAGCCAAAAAATGATCAAAACACCCAAAAATTTTGTGTTTTTAGCCAAAGTAAATATACCAAATCTCTACCACAACTATGTAGAAGATTTGTATCGAGAAAAAACCATAAAAAAACACAAGAAATTTTTTTGGGACATGAGATATAGATCAAAATAACCACGAAAAATCAAGAACACAACACACGAATCTTCAATCATCTATCTACTATAGGCTCTGATACCAAATGTTAATCCCATATCAATCCATAACACAAGATTTAGAAGAGATATTTAGAGAGAGAAAGAAAAGAAATGTAGAGAGAGAAACAAGATATATTTTTGGAAGGTTTATGTTTACTTGAGAGAGAAAGTAAAATGAACCAACACCCTCTTCCATACATGGAAGAGGGTATATATACCCTTGGCTTGTTGGGCCGTGGGTTTAAGTGACTTGGGCCGGGCTTGGCTTTGTTTTGGGCTTACGCCCCTAACTTATACAATATTAGCTTAAAGTCCAAGCCCGGTTTTCTCGACTAACCTATTACAATACAAGACCATTTAACGACTAAGATGACCTATTACATTCTTGTTCGACTATATAAAATATAGGGCTAAAAGAGCTTTTTCATTGTTTCTTTTTACAAACTGCTTTATAAGCACAAGAGAAGGGTGTGTGTGAAATTTCGGCTTATGGCATTAGCTTATCGCTTAATAGGCCAAAAAGCCCATTAAGACTAAGCTGAATTCTATTAAGCTGTGATAACCACTCTTTCAGCTTTTGGGCCTTTAGAGTTTTTTGTTTAAAATCTGATTTTAAGCTTATCTGGAAATTTTGGGCTCATTTGGTTAACATTTTTCTTATTGGGCCTAAAAAGCCCATTTTGAGTAATGTTTACTGTTTTGGCCCATTTGGAGGCCCAGTAGGGGTATTTAGGTCATTTCACTTTCATTTATGGTTTTATTAAGTCAAAATAAATTAGTTTGCAAGTTTCTAGAATTTTTTATAAATTTTGAATTTTTAATATTATTTAAATATTTAATTTTAATTTTTGATCATTTTAATTAGTTTTAAATTTTGCAAAATACTTTTTAGTTTAATTAAGTTATTTTAGAGGTTTACAAATTGAAAAATCTTATTTTGGGATTTTTATTAATTAAATTGATTTTTAGGGCTTTAATTAGCATTAAAAAATTAATATTTAATTAAATAAAAGGTTTGAAAAAGTTTTGATTTTTGGTAAACTCTAATTTCATTTTTAGGGATTTATTGTGATTTCCTAGGAATTTTTAGAGTAATTTTTAAATTTCATCACGTTTGTACGTCTTACGTCTTAGCTTTCGTCGTAGTTTAATCTTAGTCGTAACCGTCATCATTTTCTTTCTCATTCTCTTTTCTCAATAGTAATCTCAAACTTAATCAAGTTTAACACACACACCAAGCCTCCTTGAGAACGAACTCACACAAGGGTCATAAGCACTTGATTTTCCTAAACCATTTTTTAATACTTACCGCTTTTGCCTCGTTTTCCTAAACGAGTGTCATTTTACCACTATCATTTTGGCACCGCTGCGGAGGAGGCATGTTGTGTTAAGTTTGAACAAATTTTGTTTTTGATATTATCCATAATAAGTATTTGTGTGATTAGCACTCTAATCATACGTATTATCGGTTTTTGTTTTTTGTGAAATATTATTACTATAGTGTATACGTATCACAATAAATTCACAAGTACTCCAAAAGCGTGAAAGCGTAACCTTAATTGGGATTTCATCACTCAATTATTGTATTCGAATCTAAAGCAAATGAAAAAGGCAAAATAGATAATTACTTTCGAGAAGCTTGATTTTAATTAACACAAACTATAAGGTGGGTATAAGGCGGTTGTATTTCACGACCTAAGGGAAAAAGACTCTTAAGTGCTTCGCTCCGCCTCGTTTCCCCCGCTTGCTTGTGCGTGTTAAGAGAAAAAGGGCTAATCGAGGGTTTGCCGACCAAAGTATTATCTACGTATCATATATATTTGCTTGGTTTCAAAGATTAAACCCTCTTGAACGTTTTGGTGTTCCTCCAACATTCTAAAGTCATCGAAGGCGTTCACTTAACGTGATCGTTTTCATTCCTTGAGGATCCTTTAATCGAGAAATCGATTCGAGGGGAGATTTGTAGATATGTGTCTACGTAATTCACAAAGATCCAAAAAAGTAAAAAACAATCAAAAGCACAAAAACAAATTTTTTTTTGGAAAAGGTAAAAACACCCAAAAGATTCTTCTTTTCTCATCCCCACGTTGTACGTGACGTTCATGCAAACTCGTCACCAAGCAAGACGTGCACGTAAACATAGAAACCGAAAGGAAGGAACACCTTCTAGTGAAGAATTTCCTATTGACGAACCCATCGTAGAACAAGAAGCACCCATGGCTAATCGTACTATGATGGAGTTACTTCAAGCACCCACCAAGGGTTATGGAGAAGCGATTGTGATTCCCGCTATCCTTGCGTAGAAATTTGAGGTTAAGACGGGTTTGTTGTCCATGATCTAAAACAACAAGTTTCGTGGTGACGAAAAAGATAACCCTCATAACCACATTCGCCAATTCAATCGTCTTACGGCAACTTGCAAGTTTAAGGACGTCTCGAATGACTTGATTAAGATGATGCTTTTTCCGTATTCCTTAGCGGGGCCCGCTAAAATTTGGTTAGAGAAAGAACCAATTTTTCCGGCCCTCTAAGACTACGCACTTGAAAAACGAGATTTCGAAGTTTTCACAAGAGTATAATGAGAGTTTTTAAACGACTTGGAATAGGTTTAAGGAAATGTTGCATGAATGTCCTCATCACGGTTTTTCCGACTTACATCAAATCGACACATTTTATAATGGATTGAATGATCATAAACGAGACTATCTCAATGCCACCGCGGGTGGTAATTTTTTTGTGTAAAACGGTCAAGGAAGCATTGTTGATCATTGAGAATAGGTCCAAGGTTTATAGCCCTCGCAGCACAGTGAGTGTTAACAAGGCTTCGTCTTCGCTTTCATTGACACATACCATCGATGCTTGCCAAATAGAGGCTAATTTGGAGAACAAGATATTTGATAAGCTTAAGGGACTATTGATTGAGTTTAAAGTTGGTGAACAACCCACTCTCGCTACGGCTAAAGCGGTTGAGATTTCTTGTGTTTATTGTGGTGGAGGTCATGATTTCTCCGAGTGCATTACCGCCGGTGGTAACACTTCAAGTGCCTACGCGGCCACGGTAACTTATAACCAAAACGGTCAAGTTACCCGCACTAATCAATTGACTCCACCGGGTTTTCCACCAAATCAAAATGCTAACAATTATCGCAACAATCAAGTTGGTTACCAAGGAAATCAAAGGAACTATTACAAGGGTAATAACTATGGGAATCAAGGGACTAGTAATCAAGTGCAAAACAAAAATCAAAACCATGATTTTCAAAACAACAACAAAGGTTTGCAAAACATGAAAGATCTTTCAAATGAATTTGTTGATTATGCAACGGCTAATGATGCTAAATTTGTTAATATGCAAAGGGAGATAATTAGCCTAAGATCCTAGCTTAAGAATGATTTGAAAAATTAGTTTGCTAATGAACTTAAGATTCATACAAACAAAATGGAGAGTAACGTGCAAAGGTTACAACAAAATCAACAAAAAAATGAAACAAGGCCAACATGAAATTAAACTAGAGATGCTTAAGGCAGATAAAAGGCAATCTAAGTTTGAGGATAGAAGGGCTGTTGTTCCCATTCAATCCATAACACAAGATTTAGAAGAGATATTTAGAGAGAGAAAGAGAAGAAAAGTAGAGAGAGAAACAAGAGAGATTTGGAAGGTTTATGTTTACTAGAGAGAGAAAGTAAAATGAACCAACACCCTCTTCCACACATGGAAGAGGGTTTATATACCCTTGGCCTTTTGGGCCGTGGGCTTTGTTTCCGTGGGCCGGGCTTGGCTTTGCTTTGGGCTTACGCCCCTAACTTATACAATATTTGCTTAAAGTCCAAGCCCGGTTTTCCCGACTAACCTATTACAATACAAGACCTTTTAACGACTAAGATGACCTATTACATTCTTGTTCGGCTATATAAAATATAGGGCTAACAATCTCCCCCAATGTATCGATCATCTTAAAAAGCTTAACAAGCGTAAGATGATTGAGTGAATACATTGTTGTAGAGGAGATCTTCCTGCTTTGGTCTTGTATCTTGGTCTTGATCTTGTTTGTAACAGCATTGTTCCTTCATGCTTTCGTGATCTTTATCTTGAGCCTTTGTCATTTGACTTTGAGTGCTTGAGATCTTCATCTGTGCTCCTTGTGACTAAGATGACCTATTACATTCTTACATTCTTAGGTATCTTGATTATCGCCATCTTGTGCTCTTGTGACTTCTGAATCGACATCGATTACACAGCTACGCCACCTTCTTGATATGCAGCAACATATATAGACACGGATGAAATGGCTTTGAACATTTCACCCTAACTCGGTAGCGTTTTACCTCCGGTCGGTGAAGACCGTTAAACGGTATTAAATACCGTACCTGTGATCAGGTAGATTCGATTAAGAACCTCCTTGACAGGGTTTCCCGGCGGTAGCAGCCAGTTCTCTTTACTCGACCGTCTCAAAGCAGACTACGAACGTAAAGAGTGAATCATAAGGATAAATTATCCGTCTGATTAGAGTCGTCAATTCAGATTTCCTGGAACAAGTTTGATTCTAAAAGAATCCCACCATTGTTGCTTTCCAGTTTGTCACAAGCTTGATTCATAGAGAATCTTGCGAGTCACCTACCGCAGTACTGTTTGATGTTGACACTGGAAGGATTTCCATTCGTCACTGTGAACACTAATGAGTGTCACTCTGAATGTTCTGGCAAGATCACATGGATTTTGCGAAGAAACCTGGAATCAAGTTTGAATCAATTAAGAATCGAAACTTAGTTGCTTTCCAGTTCTCACAAGTTTGACTCGTGTAGAATCACACAAGTTACCTACCATGAGCTTGTTTGATGTTGGCTCAAGCAGGATTTACATCTTCATTGTGAATCGTATCACTCAGATGTTCTGGCAATATCACAAGGATAATGCGTAGGACTCGAATGTGTCCTAATGAGATGATAAATTGATCTCGTTTGGCTCTAGACTCAATAAGTGCATTTTGGTAATCGGAGGCTGGAGCAGACTGCCACCTTTTCAATATTAACTGACTCGGAGTGAGAAAGTCAATAGATACGTGTTGATCTCCGTGACAATGAGACAAGTTTCTTTTGAGAGAAACTCGAATGGCTGGGGAAGGGTTGTGCATCGCATCACTGGGTCCATGACACTTATCTTCAAAAGATGTGTTAACCCGGTTTCTGCCTAAGTTGCATAGAATATTCAACTCCTTCAATGCTTACCAATACGTCATCACTAGCACCTTGTTGTGATTGTTCCAGTGCTAACTTAAGTAATTGGTCCGCATTCAGCTTCATTCAACTCCATCTTTCCTAAGGACAACTATTTCTAGCTATGGAATGTCCTTGGGTAGATCCCTCTGGTTCTGGTTGGATCATAGGACTTAGTTTCCTATCCTAAACCACCTTTTGACTCCATCGTTCCGTCGTGGATAGTAGGTTGTTTTGGGTAAAGATCGTAACCATAAAACCATTGAAAACCATTCAAAGTGCTTGATAAAAATCAAAACTTTTAACACTTTGAAAGTTTTATCTTTTCGAAAAGCTCCCCCTACACACATGCATCGATATACGAAATAGTTTGGCATGTGTAGGAAAGAGTTGCACTTGAGTCTTTAAGATCACATGTTGCGATATATTGCATTTTAATCACATTTTCTCCCCTATCTCTAATATAAAAACATCATATTAGAGATACTAATTGATTAAAATATGACAATTTCTGAAAACCGATTGGGAGAGAAACATGTGTGCACGTATGAAGCATGGAACATTTTCAGTCGGGTCGCTCCCCCTCAACAATATATGTGTGTCTTGAGACAAAATTTGAAAAAATTTTAGAAAAACGACACCACAAAATATGTTGAGGTACGGAGTTGAGATGCCTTTTTCGATATAATATATTATATTTGACAATTTCATATCATTTTCGGAATGTGTTGGATACA
The DNA here is from genome assembly GCA_025667525.1 of Glebionis coronaria. NCBI lineage: Eukaryota > Viridiplantae > Streptophyta > Magnoliopsida > Asterales > Asteraceae > Glebionis > Glebionis coronaria. Next base: position 401,418 of record JANFOE010001351.1, on the reverse strand, counting down.
TAAAATATGACAATTTTAGAGATGTACCCAACAACATTAAAAGGCTTGATTTTAAAACGCTCCCCCTCAAAAATTGAATAAAATAACATATGACAATTTTGAGATATAAAAACCACTTATGAGGAGGGGAGTGTTGAACACACAATTTTGAAAGATTTAGAAAAACCTTTTTGAGAAATTCTTGAAAAATTGTGTTCAACAGTTTTAAAATAATCAGGATAGAAGGCTTCTCTTCAATTGCATAGGGAAAGCGCACTGAAACGTACACTCCCCGTTCGGGTCCATTTTTCATGAGCTCAAAACTTTGATTGTTTTGTGACTAGCTCATGACCGAGAAAAATAAATTTCCCGTTGTGAAGGATAAGTTATCATCCGTGATAAACTTGCCTTAAGTTGAAGTTCGAGTTCTAAGTTGACATTTACTTAGAAATCGTTTTTCATGAACTTAAAAACTTTGAATGTTTTTATGAGAAGCTCATGACCGAGAAATATGAATTTCTCGTTGAGAGGGATAAGTTATCGTCCGAGATAAACTTTCCTTAGTTAAGGTTCGAGTCCTAAGCTGTGATGCGCTTAGAAGTCATTATGAGAGAATATCAAGCAGCTTCATTTGCCAAAACCTCCAAGTCTTCTGGAGTCATATACTTCATACCAAGACGGCCAACGAGATACGCAAACCTATCTTTCGATAGAGCTTTTGTAAACAAGTCTGCCAGCTGGTACTCAGTTCTGACAAAGTATAATTCCACGATGCCGCGTTCCACTTGTTCCTTGATGAAGTGAATCCTGACATCGATGTGCTTGGTGCGGGAGTGCTGAACCGGATTACAAGATATGGCTATGGCCGACTTTGAGTCACAATACATAGGTATTTTATCAAAGTGGAAGCCATAATCCATGAGTTGAGTTCTCATCCAGAGGACTTGAGCACAACACGCGGATAGAGCCACATATTCTGCTTCAGCTGATGAGAGCGAGGTGCAATCCTGCTTCTTTGACGACCAGCTAACAAGCTTGTCTTCCCCTAGAAATTGTATGCTACCATAAGTGCTTTTACGACTATCAAGACAACCTGCGTGATCAGAATCTGAAAAAGCCGTTAGATGAAAACCGGTTTCCCTCGGATACCAGAGTCCCATGTGAATGGTATTCTTAAGGTATCGAAAGATCCGTTTAACCTCTTTGAGGTGCTTTTGAGTAGGTCTGGCTTGATATTGTGCACAATAGCATGTGGCATGATGAATATCAGGCCTGCTGGCTGTAAGGTACATAAGTGACCCGATCATACTGCGATATCGCGTTTGATCTATGGGATATGAGTACAAGTCAGCGTCTAGGGATGTGGTCGACAATGGTGTACCAACGCGAGCACATGAGGTCATACCATGCTTTTTAAGTATCTCTTGAGCATACTTAGCTTGGTTTATGAAGATACCACGTGGGGATTGATGAATCTGGAGGCCTAAAAAGAACTTTAGCTCCCCCATCATTGACATTTCAAATCTGCTGTGCATTAATTTTTCAAAACGTTTTGAAAGTTTTGGGTTCGTAGAACCAAAAATAATGTCATCAACATAAACTTGCACCAGCATTATGTCATCCCCATATTTATTAGTAAAGAGAGTAGGATCAATAGATCCTTTGGAGAATCCTTTGGACACCAAGAAGTTTGAAAGTTCTTCGTACCATGCCCTTGGAGCTTGTTTAAGTCCATATACAGCCTTCTTGAGACGATAGACTTTGTCAGGATGATGAGGATCGATGAATCCTTCCGGATGATTCACATACACTTCTTCCTTCAAATGACCGTTGAGAAAAGCAGTTTTAACGTCCATCTGAAAAACCGTGAAGCCCTTATGTGCAGCATAAGCAAGGAATATCCTGACAGCTTCCAAACGAGCAACTGGAGCGAATGATTCATCGAAATCTATCCCTTCTTGTTGACGATACCCCTTAACCACAAGACGAGATTTGTTTTTGATGATGGTTTGTTCTTCATCCAGTTTATTTTTCTAGATCCATTTGAAATCTAGAATTGACATTCCATAGGGTCTGTCAACAAGTTCCCAAACATTTAGGCATTCAAACTGATGAATTTCATCTTGCATTGATTCAATCCACGCATGATCAGTCATGGCTTGTTTGATGTTTGTAGGTATAGTTGAACTCACGGTGAGTGCATACATACACACATCGCCATCGGTTTCAAGTTGTCTGCGTGTTCGAACCGGTTGTGAAGATTTCCAATGACTTGCTCCAATGGATGATCACGTGTCCAATGGTGAGTGGATGGATATGGTTGGTAGAATGTATGCATGTTGGACGGATCAACATGTTGAGTAGAAGACACTCTGACTTCATGTGCCGGTGTATCGAACGGATTGATAAATTCTTCTTCGTTAGGTTGTGCATCGGCTGCTTGATTGTTGTTTCCTCCTTCAGCATTGACGGTTGGTGATGTTGGTTGTATGACAGTTTCTTGAGTTTGTTGAGTATCCACTGGAATTGTCTCTTGAGCAACGGTTGCTGAAGTAGAGGCAGTTGTGTCTTGTTGATTTTGTTCGGGTGCATCAGCAGTATTGACAGCGGAAGGCTTTGACACAACTTGATTGTTTCCATAGTAATATTCATCAAACATTGGATCATATAAATCAACCAGCTCATTCATATGTGTCGTATCCGTCGAGTCTGCTGTAGGAGTATTTTGTTGACATTCTTGCACGGGACGTACACTGTTGTGTGTAGGTGCCATTGCTGGACATTGAGGTGCGGGACTTGAGCTGTTGTGATCAAGTACCATTTGTGGCAATTCGTCAAAGTTCACATGAATTGTTTCGACAATGATCTTTGTTCTCTTATTATAGACCCGATATCCTTTCGACAATGTAGCATACCCCACAAAAATACATGCATCACCTTTTTCTTTCATCTTGTCGAGATTCTCACCGTCTTTAAGGATGTAGCATAAAGATCCAAATACGTGAAAGAATTTTACAGTAGGTTTCCTGCCATTGATGATGTGGTAAGGTGTCTTTTCATGTCTAGGGATGACGAGAGAACGATTCTGAGTATAACAGGCAGTTGCAATTGCTTCTGCCCAGAAGAATAGCGGTAATTTTGAAGCAGAAAGCATTATTCGAGCAGCCTCAACCAAAGTACGGTTCCGTCTTTCGACAACGCCGTTTTGTTCAGGAGTTCGAGCAATAGACGTTTGATGTTCGATGTCTTCTTCTTGAAAGTAAGATTGCAAGTTCTTGTTCAAAAATTCAGTACCCCTATCCGTTCTTACGGTTAAGACTTGAGCTTGAAGATTGCGTTGTATCATCTTGAGAAAGTTTTTGAGAACCTCTGGAATTTCATCTTTGGACCTTAAGAAGAAAGTCCATGTGTATCTAGAATAATCATCAACAATCACGAGAATATACTTTTTCCCGTTAATACTCTCTACACGCATGGGACCACATAAATCCATGTGTAGAAGTTCCAATCGTCCTTTTGAGCTTGGGGTAGTCTTTGATTTGAAAGACTTCCGTTTTGCTTTCCCCAACTCACAAGAAGAACAAAGATGGTCTTTGACGAATTTCAACTTAGGAAGACCGGTCACAATATCATTCTTCAAAAGCAAGTTGATGGTGTCAAAATTGAGATGTGACAATCGTTGATGCCATAACCATGCTTGAGATGATGAAGCTTTAGCCATTAAGCAAATCGGATTTGTTGAAGATGTGTCTTGAAGAGTTACTGTGTAGAGATCAGAACCACGAGAACCTGTAAGAAGGTCATTCCCATCGTAGTCTCTAACATAGCAAGTAGATTTCCGAAAAGCCACTTCCAAATCCGCATCACAAAATTGACCAACCGAGAATAAATTGTGATTCAGTCCCTCGACGTAATAAACCCGTTTTATAGTGATATTCCCTTGAACCAAGTCTCCATATCCGAGTATCGATGCAAATTGATCATTTCCAAACCGTACCGTACCCAGAAACTTCTCCACGAAGTTAATGAGAAGCTTGAGATTGCCCGTCATGTGCTTTGTGCACCCGGAGTCCATTATGAATAGGATGATTTCGACGAGCTGCAGAAGAATTAGAAGACAATGTAGCATTTGACAAATGGGAGCCCTTGATAGAAACGGGTTCCAAAATAGTAGTGGGCCTAGATGCAAAGTCTACAGGCAAGCTGATATTCCTAGACCCAATCACTAAAGTGGTTAACTTAGGTACCCATTTGTATCCGGGTGGTGTAAATCTCGAATACCCCCGTGTACATGTCCTAATCATGTTCTCATATAGCTTCTTTAATATGTTTTGTTTACGCAGAGTAGTGGAGTCTAACGCACTTAGTTTCTTAAGTGGTTGATCAGTGGATTGGTTCAAAGTTCTTGTGGGTTAGTGATATCTTTGTGAGAACCGTGTTGGGGTTCACCTTGAACCTTTTTTGTGCTAGAGGGAAATATCTTTCCTGTAGGAACCCACCTAAGACCCATTGTTTTAAAGGTTCTACCCGTTGGTATCCACCTAAGACAGGATCTAGGAGTCATAGGTTTCTCATGCACAGCGGAAGACTTAGTTGGAGAAAACCTATTTCCTTTAGGGTTTCATCTTTGAGGTGCTCTAGCTTTTTGGTTCACCTTGTTCAGGACTTTAGTGATACAATCATCATGAATGGCATTAAACACGCATTTGTTACATTTCGTGCAAACAAAGTGCTTAGCATCTGAGAAGGCTCTAGACTTCCTAGGGTTGGCAGAATTGTGCACATCATAGAAGGGTCTAGAATTCCTAGATGTGTGAACAACGCTCCTAGGTTGTGGTTTGGTCCTATCTCTTGCTTGTGTCTTGTTTTTAGCATCCTCTAGATAGCTTTTATGACCCGTGTCATTTGAACTATGCCTAGGCATGTTCTTGGAGCTAGATCTAAAGTTGCTTGAAGCATTCATGTGATCGGGTTTTGCAGATGCAGTCTGGCTTAAGGAGTGTCTAGTTTATGGAGTGACTGGTTTAGGCAAATTGCTACGCACGTCAACTTGGGATGCAAACCTCGGATTCGACGTTTTGGGTCGTTCAGATTTAAACGCATTCGGTTGTCTAGCAACTGAGCGATTTTTGAATGATTGAGAAGGAGGTTTCCCCAAGACTGACTGTTTTGGTAACTTAGTATCCACACTATTTCCTTTTATCTTCCTTAATTCGTTGTTCACCGCTGTCAGTGCAAAAATCTTTTCCTGAATCTGAGCGTTTAATTGCTCATTTTGTAGAAGTAATTGAGCAACGCGTTGTTCTAACTTAATGTTCATATTATCAAATATGGCGTTATCAGCATTCGTATCATTACTTTCTACAGTGTCGATAGGTTGCACAGATAATTCAGTTAATGAAGCAGGCGGAGGACTTGGATTTGAGAAGCCAACTTTGATTCTAACAGATTTATTTGTTTCACAAAATGTTCTTTTTCCATGTTAAAATCTTGAATCTTACGATCCAATTTTTGTTCAAGAACAACATTTGGTATCAAGAGCCTATAGTGGATAGGTGATTGAAGATCAGTGTGGTGTGTTCTTGATTTTTCAATTACCAACATGCAAAACCACAATCCCTCTCTCTTGGCTCTCAATTGTGCCGTCCCATATCTCCCCTTAAACCACCACTTTTGATTAAATTTAACCATAAACCTCATGTTATTTCTACCTATGTTGAAGCCCTCTTGAAGCTCTCTTGAATGGTGGTGATTATAACATCCAAGGAGGAGTATTCATGGTGTCTTGGGGCTGATTTTACACAAGGAGTATATGAAGATTGGTGGTCTTGAAGATGGTCTTGGCTATGCACAAGTTTCTCCATCAAAATCCATGCTCAAATCACAACCTATATCAACATGGTGGTATAAAGATTGTCCTCCTCATCTTCTTGTTATTTTGATTATGTAAACATGTATTTTATTTCCTATTGTATATATATATGATGATTATATGATGATAAAAATGTTATGTGGGGATTTGGTGTTGATAAACATGCTTAAAAAGATGAAAAACTATAAGAAACAAGGCTAAAATCTTGTCTAAATTTGTTGGCTGTATAAAACAGTAAAGAAACATGACATGAACTGATAAAATGATGAAGTAGAATCCATTTACAGTAAGCTATGGGTCTTGTACACATGTGAGAGTTGGTCATGCAATGGAATCATTGTAATGAGTGAGATATGATCAAAACAAGTTTAAGATACAAATCTGAGTTCACTGTTTTGGACGATTTTTAGAAAATACTTAGAGGATGATTCAACAGTAGCTATAAAAGAGTTAAATGGAGCACATATCATGTAGTTTATGTGATAAAAATTTGAGCTTCTATCTCCATATAGAACTCTAGATATAGCAGTTTTGGTGAAAGTGAAGATAAAAATCAGATTTTTGAAATTAAAGTATAATACTATTATATAAGCACTCAAAATTTAATAGTATAAAATATAAATTAAAACCCACTAACTTATATAATACATTTATATAAATATGTACAATGGTAAATAAGTGGACATTTTATAAAAATGGTAACTTGTTAAGTTTTATAAGTTATAAAACTATAAACATGATTTTTACGACTTTTTCGGCTAATACCGTAAAATTAACGTTTTTGTTAAATAAAACTTAGATGGTTGGACCCGTCTAATGAAAACTTTGTAAAACTTATATACTGATATATAGACATGTATAACAAGTAAAAACCGATAAAAACCCGAACTATAGGACAAAACGACATTAACGAGCTAAGTAAACATATTGGACTAATAATTGGACTAAATAAGTTAAAACTCTTATAAAAAGAACTTATTGGGCTTAACCCATTTACGCCCAACTTGTAAAGTGTAGATACTGATAATATAAGTATAACATGGATTAATACAAGTTAATAAACTTATAATAGGCTTATTGGACCTAAAACACTAAAATAGGTGAAATTAGTAAACTAGTATAAACGTTACCGACACATAACACTAAAATGAGTAAACGAGAATATGTAAACCCACTTGATCATCATATATAAATAATCATCATATGTATACATAATTTTTATTTTTATAAAAGTCATTAGACATGAGTCTAAGACGAATATTATTTGTCTAGGTTTCCGTGATTGAAGCACGTACCGTACGTCCGAATTACCGATAACCCGCCTTCCCACATCAACGTGAGTTCACAGCCTCGCACTCTTTTAAATGTTTTTATAAATGTTTTATAAACCCGCGAGGGAGATAACATGTTAGTTTTTATAAAATAGGACACCATTTGTCCCGATTGTTTGTTTATTGATTTGGACCCGAATGATTGTATGACCCGAATGTATGACCTGATAAATGATTAAAGGACCCGATAGATGAAATCAAATGGATTATTAAAGTTAGGTTATGTCACTAAAAGTCCCATTAGCATGAATTATGAACTACCGGGATTTGGTAGACGGTTATGCATTTAATAGTACTATTTGGGGACGATCACCCCAGTTCGCGCCTTGACGGTTGATCCCCGTCGTGCCACATTGATTGGTAAGCGAATTTATGTATGAGAAGATTTCCATAGCGTGACCTTTGTGACGACACGCTACTTTAGATGGGCAAAATTTGGATCGGGTTAGCTACCCGTTGTTGGTTTAGTAAGGTAACAATGTCATGCGACTTATAATAATCCAAATTAACAAAATACTACTAGACGCTCCGAATTACGACGTATTGCCTGACTAGCAATACGGGGTCATACTATTGATATTATGTTCGTGTTTTGGTTTTCATAACCATATTCATATAACGGTTTTTATTTTCATACAACGTCATCAGACGTATTGTATGATGTTTTTACGACATTGGCTCGTATAATGATTTTTAAGGCAAATGCCTATATTATGATTTTGATAAAGATTTGTATAAAATGACTTTGGCTATTTTATGGCCTATTAAAATGATTTGTACAAAATGACTTTCGGTAATAATTTTATACCGATATTATATTGATGGTTTATTAAACTCTATGAATTCACTCGGCGTTATCGCTGACCTTTTCTTTTAACATGTTTTATCTCAGGTACTTGAAGGTAATTCTCGGGAAGACGACAAGAATTCATGGCCCCCACTTAAACAATATTTTTCCATTCAAATACTTTGTAAAACTTTGTATGAAATAATATGACTTGGGACCTATGTAAATTTGATATTTATGAATGGAAATGCTTTATTATTAAACAACGCGATTTTTATGCGTTGTCTATGATGTGAGTAATGTGCTATCCCGTAACACCAACTAGTCTTCCGTTGTATTGAGTTGTATAAATTTGGGGGTGTTACAGTTTGGCATCAGAGCTCTCATTATAGAGAACGAAAGATTTTTAAAACTAAGGTTTTGAATAAAACTTTTCAAAATCTTTTAACTATAAACATTTTTCTAAAAATGTCTAAAAATCTTTTGACTATAACGGTGCCGAAGAATTCCCGAGTTACCGACAAGGCCAGACTGAGAAGTGTTATTTTAATATATATATATATATATATATATATATATATATATATATATATATAACTTGGATTATATATATATTTGATGTAATTTTATTACATGATTGTTTGATGATTATTTTGATATTTATACGAGGTATTTATACGACGTAGATTGTCACAAGAAACCCTAACTTCCCTAGTAAATTAATCGAAGCTATTCTCGTAGGAATTCTAGCTATCCTAGATCTAAACCAAGTTGTGGATATTTATGATCCCGACAAATGGTTGATATTCGTAGAAATGTAGATATTAGTTGATTGTGATATTGAAAAAGAATTGGCGAGATTACATCTGATATCGATGTCATGACGATCTTTCCTTATAGAGTGGAGTTTGACAAAACGTTACCACCTAGAAAGATGTCATCTGATTCGTTGTCATCCTATTCTTAAATTGAAATCGAAAGGCTGAATGTTGCACTTGAGGCTGTCATTGGAACCATTACCCAAAAGCCTCATGCCACTAATACCTTTCCGAGAAGTCTAATTGAATGTATGAGTCATCTCATACTAGTGACTCATTTGATAATTGTTGTTGTAAGAACTATAGGATTGGAAATTAAGTGTTGATCATATCGAGCTTTTATTGCCCTTTCAAGGTGTAAGAATAAGATTGAAAGTATTGGAGAATGATGTAGGATATCGAATTGAGTATAAAATTGGTTAAGACTTGAATAAAGTAAAAATTTAACCTGTATGGAATAAGAAATTGTTACGAGGAAGTTGTTGAGTCCTGTGATTGAATTATAGGGTTTAATTGATTGTTGATTCGTGTTAAGTGTTGTTCCTAGGCCATTTTCCACTAATGAGGATGCCCAGTGTCCAAGAAATAAATTGAAGAAATCTTCTTCTTAATCGGGACCGATGGATCTTTTGGGACATATGGAAAACCTAATGACTCCTGTAGATTAGTATTCATTGTGGTATCTTTTAAAAATCCCTAACTTAACTGAGATATCAGTTGGTAGGATGAGTTTTGTAAATTGTATGACATAGTGACACGTAATGTGTTACGGTACAATTTGACTTGTTTGTGATTAATGGAAAGACTACCTTTGATTGCTAAATTCTACATGAATCGATGTTATCTATCCTTTATTGCTTCATCCTAATGTTCGCATTAGTTATGCAACCATTGAACAAGTACTCATCTCGGTTTGAGTTACGTTGTGAATCATCCTACGTGAGCGCCATCGAGGTCATGAACCTCATGATTACTTGGCTAAAGCTCATTTCCTATCATATTGTAGTTAGTTCTTTGTGAACAACTTCTCATCATTCTTTTGCAGATCACTCATTGTTTTTATAAGATAAAACAGTATCCTTGAGAAAAATTGAATTTTCATCACTAAAAGGAATTACTCAAAGTAAGATTTATAAGTGATTGTTATCGAAATGAAGTTGTTTATAAAACACTTTGGAAAACCTAATTGTTTTCATAACAAAGAAAATCTTTGTAAATTTATTTTTGATTCTTATTTAAGAATTAAGCATGAAAATATTTTTATTATAAACATGATGATAAAATTTTGACGAACAGAGTATTGCATCGTTAATCTTGAAATTGTATATAGTTGCGCGCCTACATACAATTTGGAATTGACCATGCAAGGCTGATTAGTAGTCATCATAAAACTGATTAATAAACGCTACATTTTCTTTGAAGATTGTGAAATATTAAATTTTATGAGATCTGCAAGAAGTGAAAAATAAGGACATAATGTTAGGGACACCTACATATGTGCCTGTAACACCTATTCTTCTGAGTCGAATTTACTCATCTATGGAAATTGTCTTATTTGACAATTGACAATTCTTTCTTGTCCAATTCTCCCGTATTGAGATTCTTAGGAAAAGTATCTGATTATCGAGTGTTGATACCCGACTGGATGTATCGACGTTCATATCATTTCTTTTGATTAGATTTCATTTGAATGACCTGGGTAACGATCTGAGGAGCTTTCGAATGGGTACTCAAATTATGAGAACATGGGATATATTCATATTCGTTAAATGTTTTCGTCTGTATCTGAATTGAAATTCTCTCGCATAGATTATGCGTTGACCTTACTCTTTTAAGGTTAGTTATTTATCCATATATCCTTGAACTTGTGAAGGATTATGAGTTATTATTAGTCTTTTGAGAAGTTCACATCTTATCGACGGCAATAAAACTGAAAAGTTGATAATTCCAGTAGAATGGATTGATTGATTATGACATAACGACATTGTCTTAATTGACGAGAACTCGAGTAGAATTTCCCTAAAAGATAAGATGTTGACTATCGAAAGTGATCTAAATAATTCTTGATGGATGATTTTATCATGCATTTAGACATGAAATTATATCGTGAATGGTTATGAACTAGTTATAGATATTGTAATCTAGAAGAACCTAAAATGAATTTATTAAAAGATGTTTATGTTATCTGAAACTTTGGGAGGTATTTATTGATGAATTACCTAGACTTTTGCCATTAAAGCAAGTTGAAATTAGTATTGATTATATTCCCGGTGCTGCACCTGTGGCATGTGCACTGTACGTCAGCACCATCTGAATTTAATGAATTACCGTACAACTGAGAGAGTTGTCGGAGAAAGATTTTATTCTACCAAGCCTGTCATCATGAAGAGCTATGGTGTTATCATTCCTTATATTTATAAATTACTGTGAACTGAGTAAATTGACAATCAAAAGCGATATCCATAACTCGAAATGGAAGATTTGTTCGATCATTTACAAGGTTCTAGCAATTTGATCCACGACATGGTTATCATCAACTTCACATCTGCGAAAAAGATTATGTATTCCAATCACTATATTCGGTACTTGTAATGAACATTATGAGTTTCATGTGATGTCGTTTGGATTGATCAATGCACATGTAGCATTCATAATTTGGTGAATCTCGTGTGTAGGCTATAATTTGATAAATTCATGCTCGTGATCATTAAGGACCATTTGTTTGTTTATAAGAATAAGAATGAGTTAATAGTTATTTATAGATTGCCTTGAATTGGCCGAACAATAAAAACATGTACCTTGAATATTTAACTGTGATTTAAGACTTAATCATTCACATTATTTGACCGTGTGATTAATAGATAATGGAATATAAATTGACTCTTCAAAATTTAGAAGTCATTTAAAACTTTGAGTTATACTAAAAAGAAAGTGCAAATATATTTTGACAAATGTTTTAACAAAGGATTTTAAGAGATTATTACCTTATAACCAAAACATTTAACTAAACTTCTGTTTAGGGGTAAATGTTTTGCATACCTTAAGACAATGTCAGAAGGGTTGAGTAAAACCATTTATACCATAACCTGAAAACTTAAAACGACAATTTTTGCTTTTCAAACAAAGAAAACTTTGACCAAAGTATAAACAAAGGTATTTCGAACATTTACGAATCCTATTAATTATTTTCGATAAATCAACAAAAATCGTGTTAATTAAATTCAAATTTATTTTTGATCATTTTATATAATTGGTCGAACTAAGAAATTTAAAACTTTTACGTTTACGCTTCATAAAAATTAACTAATAATTATTTAATTAATTATAATAATTATCGACGCTTTAGACGACAGATTGAGTAAAACGGATAAAAATGATAGTAAAGACGAAACTAAAACATAGAAAATATGAAGAAAGAAACTTTGAATAAATATAGTTATGATATTTATTTCATCAGGAAAATAAACGTAATTACTGAAACATTATGTATAAAAGATAAAGAATCCATTAGGACATGTTCCTTAATAATGAAGGTGCAAAATAAATTGCCGAACAATTTAAAATATAGCCGATGCTTATACAAAGGATAATATAGATAATAAAAGGTTTCACGGCTAATGTGAACCATTAAAATTGAGAAGCCAATAGCGTTAAATGTTTTAAAGGGCCATTTATGGTTGCCTAAATATGGAAGATTGTGAGATATAGATATGTTGGAATTTGTAAGTATAAGTATTCTATTTATGTCATTTATGACTAAAAGTATCTTTGTCTGAAGAAGTTGTACTAATGGCAATTATGAATGCAGACATCGCCTCATACATTGGTAAACGTCTAGCTATTGCAAAGGTCATCATCTGAATTTGATTCGATTTGGGTCATCGTCGACAGACTGACCAAATCTGCTAATATCATTCCCGTTAATGATAAACGCAAAAGAGTTATGTAAACATAGTATGCCTGTATCGAACATCTTTATAAAGATCCTCGCTTCGCATCAAATTTCTAGAGATTTGCTCAGGAATCAATGAGAACGAACCTTGATGAGAGTACTATGTACCACCCCAAATCGAAGGGACGAGATAAAGTAACGATACAAAGTAATATAAGTGCTATTTTATGTTTGAATGATTGACCTTTGGTAATAGACCGTATAATCATTTTCCTCTGGAGAGATTATCTTTGATAATGATCGTGTTAGGATTGAGATCGAATCTTGTTAGGATCTAAATATTAGAGCATCTGTAAGCAAGAGTTGAGATGGAGACATCCGACATACACCCATAGTGAGTTGGACACGTCTTTTAGGTTTAAGGTTTCCTATGATGGCGAACCTAACCTTACAAAATACCCGACCCGCGAGATCTAAAATGATTATTGAAATTAGGATCTGATTATTGACTGCCGGTAGTGGGCAAGAGGTTATGTGAATATGAAATGTAGATCTTGAAGTGCCAAATGGGTAGCGAAGTTATGCCACAATTTTTAACCTTGGAAAAATGAATTCATGATCTGACAAATCATGGGATATAAGTCCCCGTTGTATGGGACCATTGAGATGATGTAAAAGTTGGTATTGAAAGGCATATAAGCTGGATCTACCCTAGGACTTCAAGAGCTGCGTGAATTAGGTATCGTATATCAAACTTGATAAAATGCCTATCAAGTGAAAATCTGACTATTCCTTAGTAAAGCTTAGATCGGCGAAAAGTTGCATTCATCAGAAACCCGTGAACATCATGGATAGAGAAAGTAAGTCAACATTTAGCCTGATCTTATTCCCGTAGTTATGTTTGATGAAACTCGCGTATTGTAATGAATTACACTTGTGAGAAAAGACCGAATGTGGAGGAAGTACCCCACATGGCTTTAACTCTATAAGAAGCGAGTAGTAAGATGATCTTTGAGGACAAAGATCCTGTTTAGGGGTAAATGCTGTGACAATCCGTCAATTTATGGTTGATATTTTATTCTCGAATATTATTTAAGAACATTATTTTAATGTTACAATATGAACTCACTTATTTTTGGGAAGAAATTTAGATTTACGTCTTGGAGTAGCATCGACTACGTCTAAACCGGAGGATTCAACGTTACGTGCTTACGTTTACATACACCGTCTTTGGTGACAGTCCGACATTTCAAAAAAAATAAATTTATTCGTGAATATTATTTTGGAGTTTTAAATTTATGTTGGTTCATAAACTCACAAATTTACGAGAAGAGATTAGGACTTACGATTTTATTTTAACGTCCTTTACGACTAAACCGGAAACCCTAGGATTACGTATTTACGTTTTCGAACTCCGTTTTTGATGAGACAATTTTTATTGGATTCGTTTTGTGCCGTTGATTCATAATTTATAAAAACTTTTTTCGTAAAACGACCCGAGGGCATGCAAATCGAGGAAACTAGAATCGAGGAGTACCCGTAAATAAATGGGGATGAGACAAGTGAGACACTTGTCCCACCCCCATCAAAACCGGCCATATTAAGCCACTTACACCATGAGGTGTCAAAACCTCATAAACAAATACTCCACATGTTAGCTTATGCTTACTTTGTAAGCTAAGCTTACCACAAAACAAGAAACTCAAAACCACTTCTTCATTTACCAACATGCAAAACCACAATCCCTCTATCTTGGCTCTCAATTGTGTCGTCCCATATCTCCCCTTAAACCACTACTTTTGATCAAATTTAACCATAAACCTCATGTTATTTCTACCTATGTTGAAGCCCTCTTGAAGCTCTCTTGAATGGTGGTGATTATAACATCCAAGGAGGAGTATTCATGGTGTCTTGGGGCTGATTTTCCACAAGGAGTATATGAAGATTGGTGGTCTTGAAGATGGTCTTGGCTATGCACAAGTTTCTCCATCAAAATCCATGCTCAAATCACAACCTATATCAACATGGTGGTGTAAAGATTGTCCTCCTCATCTTCTTGTTATTTTGATTATGTAAACATGTATTTTATTTCCTATTGTATATGTATATGATGATTATATGATGATAAAAATGTTATGTGGGGATTTGGTGTTGATAAACATGCTTAAAAAGATGAAAAACTATAAGAAACAAGGCTAAAATCTTGTCTAAATTTGTTGGCTGTATAAAACAGTAAATAAACATGTCATGAACTGATAAAATGATGAAGTAGAATCCATTTACAGTAAGCTATGGGTCGTGTACACATGTGAGAGTTGGCCATGCAATAGAATCATTGTAATGAGTGAGATATGATCAAAACCAGTTTAAGATACAAATCTGAGTTCACTGTTTTGGACGATTTTTAGAAAATACTTAGAAGATGATTCAACAGTAGCTAAAGAGTTAAATGGAGCACATATCATGTAGTTTAGGTCATAAAAATTTGAGCTTCTATCTCCATATAGAACTCTAGATATGGTAGTTTTGGTGAAAGTGAAGATAAAAATCAGATTTTTGAAATTAAAGTATAATACTATTATATAAGCACTCAAAATTTAATAGTATAAAATATAAATTAAAACCCACTAACTTATATAATACATTTATATAAATATGTACAATGGTAAATAAGTGGACATTTTATAAAAATGGTAACTTGTTAAGTTTTATAAGTTATAAAACTATAAACATGATTTTTACGACTTTTTCGGCTAATACCGTAAAATTAACGTTTTTGTTAAATAAAACTTAGATGGTTGGACCAGTCTAATGAAAACTTTATAAAACTTATATACTGATATATAGACATGTATAACAAGTAAAAACCGATAAAAACCCGAACTATAGGACAAACGGACATTAACGAGCTAAGTAAACATATTGGACTAATAATTGGACTAAATAAGTTAAAACTCTTATAAAAAGAACTTATTGGGCTTAACCCATTTAGGCCCAACTGGTAAAGTGTAGATACTGATAATATAAGTATAACATGGATTAATACAAGTTAATAAACTTATAATAGGCTTATTGGACCTAAAACACGAAAATAGGTGAAATTAGTAAACTAGTATAAACGTTACCGACACATAACACTAAAATGAGTAAACGAGAATATGTAAACCCACTTGATCATCATATATAAATAATCATCATATGTATACATAATTGTTATTTTTATAAAAGTCATTGGACATGAGTCTAAGACGAATATTATTTGTCTAGGTTTCCGTGATTGAAGCACGTACCGTACGTCCGAATTGCCGATAACCCGCCTTCCCACATCAACGTGAGTTCATAATCTCGCACTCTTTTAAATGTTTTTATAAATGTTTTATAAACCCGTGAGGGAGATAACATGTTAGTTTTTATAAAATAGGACACCATTTGTCCCGATTGTTTGTTTATTGATTTGGACTCGAATGATTGTATGACCCGAATGTATGACCCGATAAATGATTAAAGGACCCGATAGATGAAATCAAATGGATTATTAAAGTTAGGTTATGTCACTAAAAGTCCCATTAGCATGAATTGTGAACTACCGGGATTTGGTAGACGCTTATGCATTTAATAGTACTATTTGGGGACGATCACCCCAGTTCGCGCCTTGACGGGTGATCCCCGTCGTGCCACATTGATTGGTAAGCGAATTTATCTATGAGAAGATTTCCATAGCGTGACCTTTGTGACGACACGCTACTTTAGATGGGCAAAATTGGTATCGGGTTAGCTACCCGTTGTTGGTTTAGTAAGGTAACAATGTCACGAGGCTTATAATAATCCAAATTAACAAAATACTACTAGACGCTCCGAATTACGACGTATTGCCTGACTAGCAATACGGGGTCATACTATTGATATTATGTTCGTGTTTTGGTTTTCATAACCATATTCATATAACGGTTTTTATTTTCATACAACGTCATCAGACGTATTGTATGATGTTTTTACGACATTGGCTCGTATAATGATTTTTAAGGCAAATGCCTATATTATGATTTTGATAAAGATTTGTATAAAATGACTTTGGCTATTTTATGGCCTATTAAAATGATTTGTACAAAATGAATTTCGGTAATAATTTTATACCGATATTATATTGATGGTTTATTAAACTCTATGAATTCACTCGGCGTTATCGCTGACCTTTTCTTTTTACATGTTTTATCTCAGGTACTTGAAGGTAATTCTCGGGAAGACGACAAGAATTCATGGCCCGCACTTAAACAATATTTTTCCATTCAAATACTTTGTAAAACTTTGTATGAAATAATATGACTTGGGACCTATGTAAATTTGATATTTATGAATAGAAATGCTTTATTATTAAACGACGCGATTATTATGCGTTGTCTATGATGTGAGTAATGTGCTATCCCGTAACACCAACTAGTCTTCCGCTGTATTGAGTTGTATAAATTTGGGGGTGTTACAGTTTGGCATCAGAGCTCTCGTTATAGAGAACGAAAGATTTTTAAAACTAAGGTTTTGAATAAAACTTTTCAAAATCTTTTAACTATAAACATTTTTCTAAAAATGTCTAAAAATCTTTTGACTATAACGGTGCCGAAGAATTCCCGAGTTACCGACAAGGCCAGACTGAGAAGTGTTATTTTAATATATATATATATATATATATAACTTGGATTATATATATATTTGATGTGATTTTATTACATGATTGTTTGATGATTATTTTGATATTTATACGAGGTATTTATACGACGTAGATTGTCACAAGACCCTAACTTCCCTAGTAAATTAATCGAAGCTATTCTCGTAGGAATTCTAGCTATCCTAGATCTAAACCAAGTTGTGGATATTTATGATCCCGACAAATGGTTGATATTCGTAGAAATGTAGATATTAGTTGATTGTGATATTGAAAAAGAATTGGCGAGATTACATATGATATCGATGTCATGACGATCTTTCCTTATAGAGTGGAGTTTGACAAAACGTTACCACCTAGAAAGATGTCATCTGATCCGTTGTCATCCTATTCTTAAATTGAAATCGAAAGGGTGAATGTTGCACTTGAGGCTGTCATTGGAACCATTACCCAAAAGCCTCATGCCACTAATACCTTTCCGAGAAGTCTAATTGAATGTATGAGTCATCTCATACTAGTGACTCATTTGATAATTGTTGTTGTAAGAACTATAGGATTGGAAATTAAGTGTTGATCATATCGAGCTTTTATTGCCCTTTCAAGGTGTAAGAATAAGATTGAAAGTATTGGAGAATGATGTAGGATATCAAATTGAGTATAAAATTGGTTAAGACTTGAATAAAGTAAAAATTTAACCTGTATGGAATAAGAAATTGTTACGAGGAAGTTGTTGAGTCCTGTGATTGAATTATAGGGTTTAATTGATTGCTTATTCGTGTTAAGTGTTGTTCCTAGGCCATTGTCCACTAATGAGGATGCCCAGTGTCCAAGAAATAAATTGAATAAATCTTCTTCTTAATCGGGACCGATGGATCTTTTGGGACATATGGAACACCTAATGACTCCTGTAGATTAGTATTCATTGTGGTATCTTTTAAAAATCCCTAACTTAACTGAGATATCAGTTGGTAGGATGAGTTTTGTATATTGTATGACATAGTGACACGTAATGTGTTACGGTACAATTTGACTTGTTTGTGATTAATGGAAAGACTACCTTTGATTGCTAAATTCTACATGAATCGATGGTATCTATCCTTTATTGCTTCATCCTAATGTTCGCATTAGTGATGCAACCATTGAACAAGTACTCATCTCGGTTTGAGTTACGTTATGAATCATCCTTCGTGAGCGCCATCGAGGTCATGAACCTCATGATTACTTGGCTAAAGCTCATTTCCTATCATATTGTAGTTAGTTCATGGTGAACAACTTTTCATCACTCTTTTACAGATCACTCATTGTTTTTATAAGATAAAACAGTATCCTTGAGAAAAATTGAATTTTCATCACTAAAAGGAATTACTCAAAGTAAGATTTATAAGTGATTGTTATCGAAATGAAGTTGTATATAAAACACTTTGGAAAACCTAATTGTTTTCATAACAAAGAAAATCTTTGTAAATTTATTTTTGATTCTTATTTAAGAATTAAGCATGAAAATATTTTTATTATAAACATGATGATAAAATTTTGACGAACTGAGTATTGCATCGTTAATCTTGAAATTGTATATAGTTGCGCGCCTACATACAATTTGGAATTGACCATGCAAGGCTGATTAGTAGTCGCCATAAAACTGATTAATAAACGCTACATTTTCTTTGAAGATTGTGAAAGATTAAATTTTATGAGATCTGCAAGAAGTGAAAAATAAGGACATAATGTTAGGGACACCTACATATGTGCCTGTAACACCTATTCTTCTGAGTCGAATTTACTCATCTATGGAAATTGTCTTATTTGACAATTGACAATTCTTTCTTGTCCAATTCTCCCGTATTGAGATTCTTAGGAAAAGTATCTGATTATCGATTGTTGATACCCGACTGGATGTATCGACGTTCATATCATTTCTTTTGATTAGATTTCATTTGAATGACCTGGGTAACGATCCGAGGAGCTTTCGAATGCGTACTCAAATTATGAGAACATGGGATATATTCATATTCGTTAAATGTTTTCGTCTGTATCTGAATTGAAATTCTCTCGCATAGATTATGCGTTGACCTTACTCTTTTAAGGTTAGTTATGTCTCCATATATCCTTGAACTTGTGAAGGATTATGAGTTATTATTAGTTTTTTGAGAAGTTCACATCTTATCGACGGCAATAAAACTGAAAAGTTGATAATTCCAGTAGAATGGATTGATTGATTATGACATAACGACATTGTCTTAATTGACGAGAACTCGAGTAGAATTTCCCTAAAAGATAAGATGTTGACTCTCGAAAGTGACCTAAATAATTCTTGATGGATGATTTTATCATGCATTTAGACTTGAAATTATACCGTGAATGGTTATGAACTAGTTATAGATATTGTAATCTAGAAGAACCTAAAATGAATTTATTAAAAGATGTTTATGTTATCTGAAACTTTGGGAGGTATTTATTGATGAATTACCTAGACTTTTGCCATTAAAGCAAGTTGAAATTAGTATTGATTATGTTCCCAGTGCTGCACCTGTGGCGTGTGCACTGTACGTCAGCACCATCTGAATTTAATGAATTACCGTACAACTGAGAGAGTTGTCGGAGAAAGATTTTATTCTACCAAGCCTGTCATCATGAAGAGCTATGGTGTTATCATTCCTTATATTTAAAAATTACTGTGAACTGAGTAAATTGACAATCGAAAGCGATATCCATAACTCGAAATGGAAGATTTGTTCGATCATTTACAAGGTTCTAGCAATTTGATCCACGGCATGGTTATCATCAACTTCACATCTGCGAAAAAGATTATGTATTCCAATCACTATATCCGGTACTTGTAATGAACATTATGAGTTTCATGTGATGTCGTTTGGATTGATCAATGCACATGTAGTATTCATAATTTGGTGAATCTCGTGTGTAGGCTGTAATTTGATAAATTCATGCTCGTGATCATTAAGGACCATTTGTTTGTTTATAAGAATAAGAATGAGTTAATAGTTATTTATAGAGTGCCTTGAATTGGCCGAACAATAAAAACATGTACCTTGAATATTTAACATGTGATTTAAGACTTAATCATTCACATTATTTGACCGTGTGATTAATAGATAATGGAATATAAATTGACTCTTCAAAATTTAGAAGTCATTTAAGACTTTGAGTTATACTAAAAAGAAAGTGCAAATATATTTTGACAAATGTTTTAACAAAGGATTTTAAGAGATTATTACCTTATAACCAAAACATTTAACTAAACTTCTGTTTAGGGGTAAATGTTTTGCATACCTTAAGACAATCTAAGAAGGATTGAGTAAAACCATTTATACCATAACCTGAAAACTTAAAACGATAATTTTTGCTTTTCAAACTAAGAAAACTTTGACCAAAGTATAAACAAAGGTTTTTCGAACATTTACGAATCCTATTAATTGTTTTCGATAAATCAACAAAAATCGTGTTAATTAAATTCAAATTTATTTTTGAACATTTTATATAATTGGTCGAACTAAGAAATTTAAAACTTTTACGTTTACGCTTCATAAAAATTAACTAATAATTATTTAATTAATTATAATAATTATCGACACTTTAGACCACGGATTGAGTAAAACGGATAAAAATGATAGTAAAGACGAAACTAAAACATAGAAAATATGAAGAAAGAAACTTTGAATAAATATAGTTATGATATTTATTTCATCAGGAAAGTAAACGTAATTACTGACATATTATGTATAAAAGATAAAGAATCCATTAGGACATGTTCCTTAATAATGAAGGTGCAAAATAAATTGCCGAACAATTTAAAATATAGCCGATGCTTATAAAAAGGATAATATAGATAATAAAAGGTTTCACGGCTAATGTGAACCATTAAAATTGAGAAGCCAATAGCGTTAAATGTTTTAAAGGGCCATTTATGGTTGCCAATGTTGGGAATAAATTATGGGTCAGTTCACTAGACGCTGATAAGAAGAATGTCAACGCTGATAGGATGACATTGGACGCTGACAGCCAAGCGTTGACATTGAAGATGTCAACGCTGACAGCCTTGAAGATTAGCACTGATGGAATATATCTTCATACGAATCTTTTTGTTTATTTGTTTCTTTATTTATGTATGGTAAAGATAAGCTCGACATTGTATTTTCCATTATTATCTTTACCTAGAATAGTTGATTCGTAGCTTATTGTACAAGACTTCTTGTTCTATAAAAGAAGATCTTTTAGGTTAAAGTTATATATCAGTTTTCATAAGTTTTCACAAGTTAAACCTCTTTCATTGTAATCAAGTTCGTTTATTCTAATACAAGTGAAAGTTTGTTTAACATCTTTGTGTTTTAGATCAAGTGTTAATTCCGCATAACACTTAGTTACTTTATTCATAAGCAAAGGTTTCTCTACGTGTTTTACTTGATCTAATCTCGTATACACAAAGCTTAATCGATCTAAGTTTGGGATCAACAAGTGGTATCAGAGCTTGTTGAGAAACTTTTGATCTTTAAGTAACGCAAGAACCCTAAAACACCAAACCCTAAAAACCCTAAATCTCTCAAAACCCTAAAAACATCATGTCTGGCACAAATCAGCCTTCTGCTTTGCTACAAAACAACTCCACAAACCCTAGTATCAAAATTCCCATGTTTGATGCCAGGAACTTCGAGCTTTGGAAGTCTAATTTTGAGCAATATATAGCCATCCATGACTACACTCTTTGGGAGATTGTTGAATATGGGAACACATTCAACAAAGCTCAAAAGATTGCTGCTGCTATTGCCGCAAGGGTAGCTCTTCCTAATTGTCCTGAAGCTGATAAGAAGGAAAAGCCTGAAGATGGAAGAGCTGTATCTGTTGAAGATATAGCCAAGAAAAGGGTGGACATGAAAATCTTGAACATCATGAAACACGCCCTAGGTCATGAGAATCAGCACAAGTACAAACGCTTTGAGTCTGCAAAAGAGCTTTGGGAAGCTCTTGAAGTAGCACATGGTGGCAATGCTGACACAAAAGATGAAAAGAAGAAGCAACTCATGCATGAGTATGCTGTCTTTAAGGCTCAACCAAATGAGAATCTCAGCAGTGTGAGAAGTAGATTGCTTGACATCACAAGTCAACTTTCCTTCATGGGAACACAGATTGATGACCCTGACTTGAATGCTACTTTTCTCAAAAGCCTTGGTGATGTATGGAAGATTGAGACAATATCCATTCTTGTCAATAACACCCACAAGACCTCCAGGTTTGATGACATCTTCAACAAACTAAGACTGTTGGAGAATGAATGGCTTTTGGATAGTGATAATAAATCTTCCAGTAGTAACATGGCCTTCTTCTCACAAAGTGAAGGCCAATTTGATTCCATGAACTTCTATGGACATCCAGCCACTGGATCTCAATGTGTCAACGCTGGATCTCAGTCTGTCAGCGCTGGATCATATCCTGTCAACGCTTTATACTCAAGCACTGACACACACAACTTTGGCGCTGATAGAATTAAACCTGCTGGTTTAGATTTAGATACTGTGTGTGCATTCATTGCTTCTTTGCCCAGTGATTCAAGGATTACATATGAAGATCTTGAGCAGATAAGTGATGAACAATTGGAAGAGATGGACATCAAGTGGACTATGGCTCTTGTAAGTTTAAGAGCAAACAGGTTTAATAAAAGGTTCAAGAAGAAGATGACCTTTAATGCTAAGGATGTTGCTGGATTTGACAAATCAAAGGTTGAGTGCTACAATTGTCATAGGATGGGGCACTTTATGAGGGAATGTAGATCTCCAAGAAGATCTGATGCTGGTAAGCCCTCAAGCCAAATGGTTAAGAGCCAAGATCCCAAGGCCATGGTTGTTGTTCAACAAATTGATGGCGTTGGAGGATGGGACTGGAGCTGGAACTTTATGGCTAAGGATGAGGAAGAGGACAGAGCTTTGGTTGCTGAAGTTAAAGAAGAGCACGTTGAATATGCTCTCATGGCACACTCCTCCTCTTCATCAGATAATGAGGTATATGATGATGCTTTCTGTTCTAAGGGTTGTCGTTTAAATACTGAAAAACTAAATCAAGAGATAGTAAAATTATTAGATGAGGCAAGTACTGAAAGATGCAAAGTATCTAATTATCAAATTGCTCTTACCTAAACAGAAAAGACAGTAGTTGAGTATAAGAAAATGGAGTTTGATTTAAAGGATCAAATAAATATCTTAAAACATGAGTTACATCAAAGTAAAGATTGTCAAGATATAGTAAACAGGGTTAATCTTGATTTAATAGCTCAGTTAGAGGAGGCTAACAAAAATAAAGATAATGTGAGTCTTAAAATCCAGAGATTTGATAAGGCCACACAGTCCCTAGGAGAGTGTGTTAGTAAACAAAGAGACTCTAAGGACATGAGTGGAATTGGGATGAAAGATTATACTGGTGTTCCACCACCAGCTGGGGATTTCTATGGTGTCCAATCAAAGGACTTACCTTGGACTGGCTTGCCATAACTCCAAGAGAAGGAATTCATTCCTCCACCTAGAGTGACTTCCCCAGTTGAAGAATACAAACAGAAACTGACTGACCTAGATGAGTGGAAGAAATCTAACCACACTTTGTTTGTTAAGGGAGGGTTGTTGTGTGAAAGTCCAAATGAGCCCACACCAATCATGAGCCATAATATTGTGGAGTCCAATGATCCTAAACCTATTAAAATCACACACCCTACCACTGGCAAAGCTGTTGATCTTGGCTCACAAACTGTTAGAAAACCTAGTGTTAAGTATGCAGAGATGTATAGGAATACTAGGTCACCAAAAAGCCAAGTTAGTAACCATGGAACAGGCTTCTTTGCTTCTAGACCTACGACTATGTCTAGAAAAGCTTGTTACACATGTGGTAGCTTCTCACATTTGGCATACAAATGTGTCAACGCTTCCAATGTCAACGCTGATAGGAACCATTTCAGCGCTGACAAAAGTCAACATAGGTCAAACACTGTCAGACTCAATACCTTTGTGAACAAAAGTTCACAAGTTGTTAGACCAGCCCCATTCTTTTCTAGAGGGTCTAACACACAAGGCCTAAGACCTTTCCAAAAGTCAAACACTTGGTCCAATAGGCAATGGGTTCCTGTAGCAAACCCTAGGTTCAACGCTGATAAAGGCAATCGGGGCGCTGACAAGAACAATTTCAGCGCTGATAGACACACTGCCAAACCTAGGTATTTGCAACCACAGGGAAATAGGTCTAAAGCTTCTACTAGCTTAACATGGAGACCAAAACAAGACCAAAACTCTAATTCTACTGGTGTTTCTATGACATGCAACAGGTTTCATTATATTTCAAAAGCAATGTCAACACCAATTGGGGTTAACTGGGAATTTCATTCAAAGAGGGATGAAAATGGGGTTGTTATGAGAACCAAGTCTGTTCTTGTTGAACAACCAGATGAATCCAAGTCTTCCAAGGCTTGGGTTCCCAAAGAAAACTAATGAGTTTTCTTTATGTGCAGGGCATTCAGAAGAAGATCAATGATTATGGATATTGGGATAGTGGATGCTCAAGGCACATGACAGGAAAGGAAGACTATCTGACAAACTTCACTCCTATTCAAGATGGTGATAAGGTATACTTTGGAGGGGGATATGGCACCATCACTGGAAAAGGAACCCTTGTCACCAATAATCTACGTTTTGATAATGTCTTCCTGGTAAAAGAACTGGATTATAATTTGTTTAGTGTATCACAAGTGTGTGATAACAAAAATAAGGTTCTTTTCACAGATACTGAGTGCTTGGTGTTAAGCAAAGATTACAAGCTCCCTGAGGAGAAATACATAGAATTTAGAACACCAAGGCATAAAGACATATATAATGTGAATCTTAATGGGATTAAGATAAATAATAAAATGATGTCATGTCTTTATGCTAAAGCCTCAGTAGATGAAAGTAATCTTTGGCACAGGAGATTAGGGCACATAAACTTTAAAAATATCAATAGACTTGTGAGACTTGGTTTAGTTGATGGTTTGCCTGAAAAAGCTTTCCACAATGACCACTCTTGTGTTGCATGTCTTAAGGGCAAGCAGCACAAGGTCTCATTCAGGTCTAAACAGGTGCACTCTAGTTCTAAACCACTTCACTTATTGCATATGGACCTCTTTGGTCCAACTAATATAGAAAGTTTAAAGGGTAAATCATATTGTTTTGTCATCACTGATGATTTTTCCAGGTTTACATGGACTTTCTTTTTAGCCAAGAAAAGTGAAACTGCCCAAAGTCTGATTAATTTCATTACCCAGATTGAAAAGAAGAATGGTAATGAGGTCAAAATTATTAGAAGTGACAATGGGGGTGAGTTTAGAAATCAATTGTTAGATGATTTTTGTGCCAAGAAAGGGATTACTAGGCAGTTTAGCTTAGCTAGAACCCCACAGCAAAATGGGGTTGCTGAAAGGAAGAATAGAACCCTAATTGAAGCAGCCAGAACCATGTTGGCTGATGCCCACTTTCCTATAGCCTTTTAGGCTGAAGCTGTTAACACAGCTTGTTATGTTCAAAATAGGGCATTGGTCAACAAAATACATAATAAGACACCTTATGAGTTACTTTGGGGAAGGAAACCAAATATTGGTTTTCTCAAGCCTTTTGGATGTCATGTAGTTGTTTTAGAAACTAGTGAGGCCCTAGGTAAATTTGACTCAAAAGGTGATGAAGGTACTTCATGGGTTATTCAGTGCAGAGCAAAGGATATAGGGTTTACATTAAAAAGGAAAAACGTATACTTGAAAAAGTACATGTTAGGTTTTTAGAGAGTAAACCTAGTGATCCTGAAAGTGGTCCAAATTGGTTGTTTGAATTAGAACCTTTATCTAGAGCTTTAAATTATATGCCTGTTACTGATCCAGACATTGTGAAGGTAACTTCAAGTGTTTTGGAAAAGAGAATTGGTAATGTTTCAGGTATACAGGTTGTTAAGGAGGATGGACCACCAGCAGTTGAATCATCTCCCACACAAGAATATGTTACACTTCCTATATGGACAGATGAGTATTATGCTGCTGCTGCTGCTGCTAGAAAAGATAATGGTGGTTTCCAAATACCACCAAATACAAACATGCATACTTCTTCAGGCGCTGACAAAGGGAAATCAAGCGCTGACAAGACCAACTCAGACGCTGATGGATCAGACGCTGACACCAACAGTTCAAGCGTTGTTAGCCCAAGCGCTGACAAAAAAGGATCAGACTTTGACAACACCTTTGCACATCTTTTCTCTTCCCATTTTGAACAAGGTGGACCTTCCAATGTCCATGAAGAGATTTCTGTTGATCAAAGAGAGTCTGATGAAGAAGATATTGGCAACATGGAGCGTGAAGTTGAGGACACCAGACTTTTTGAAGGAGGAGTTCTCACTTCCACAGCAAAGGATCACCCCACATCTCAGATCATTGGTGATGTTATGGCTCCAGTTCAGACAAGAAGATCCCATCAAAGTCTTGGTGGATTTATTGCCAATATACACAAGAAGGTTGATACCCCTCTTGTACAAGCATGTTTGTTTGCATGTTTTCTGTCACAAGAAGAACCCAAGAAGATTTTTGATGCTCTCAAAGAACCTAGTTGGGTGGAAGCAATGCAGGATGAGCTTCACCAATTTGCTATACAGGATGTTTGGGAGCTGGTTGATTGTCCTAGATATGTGAGACCAATTGGGACAAGATGGGTTCTAAGGAACAAGAAAGATGAAAGGGGCATTGTGGTCAGAAACATGGCACGTTTGGTAGCTCAGGGATATACACAAGAGGAAGGTATAGATTATGAAGAAGTTTTTGCACCAGTTGCACGAATTGAAGCTATAAGAATTTTTCTAGCTTATGCCTCTTGTATGAATTTTACTGTTTACCAAATGGATGTGAAGAGTGCTTTCCTCTATGGGACAATTGTTGAGGAGGTATACGTTATGCAACCTCCTGGTTTTGAAGATCCTGAAAATCCAGATAAGGTCTATAGAGTGAAGAAAGCAATGTATGGACTTCATCAGGCCCCAAGAGCATGGTATGGTACCTTGTATACATATTTGGTGGACAATGGATTCAAGAGGGGCACCATAGATCAGACACTATTTACAAAGAAGAAAGGAAAACATGTGTTGCTTGTGCAGGTCTATGTTGATGACATCATTTTTGGGTCTACTGATCCAAAAATGAGTGAGGACTTTTCCAAGCTCATGACAGATAAATTCAAGATGAGTGCAATGGGTGAGATGAACTTCTTTCTAGGGTTACAAGTTCAGCAGAAAGAAGATGGTATCTTCATCTCCCAAGACAAGTATGTAGCTGAAATTTTGAAGAAATATGGTTTTTCTCCACATGAAAAGGATGCTTCCACTCCTATGGATAGGGAACACCCTTGGGGAAAAATTGGAGCTGGAAAGGATGTGGATGTTAGGCACTATAGATCAATGATTGGTTCATTGATGTATCTTACAGCCTCAAGACCTGACATCATGTTTGCTGTGTGTGCTTGTGCACGCCATCAAGTGACTCCCTAAGAGTGTCACCTTTTTGCTGTGAAGAGAATTTTTAGGTACCTAAGATGTTATCCAGATCTTGGCTTGTGGTACCCAAAAGATTCTCCATTGGAGCTTATTACATATTCAGACAGTGACTATGGTGGTGACAAGTTTGATAGGAAATCCACAACTGGTGGATGTCAATTTCTTGGGAGCAGATTAATATCTTGGCAATGCAAGAAACAAACAGTGGTGGCAAACTCTACAACTGAAGCAGAATATGTGGCTGCAGCAGCATGTTGTGGACAAGTCTTATGGATTCAGAACCAGCTGTTGGATTATGGGTATAATTTTATGCATACCAAGATTTTTGTAGACAATAACAGTACTTTATGCATTATTAAAAATCCTGTACATCATTCTAAAACCAAACACATAGAAATTAGGCATCATTTTATAAGAGATTGCTTTGAGAAAGGTTTAATACAACCAGATAGGGTAGCCACAGAAGATAATGTGGCTGATTTATTAACTAAACCTTTTGATGCTGGAAGATTTCAATATTTGGTAACAAATATTGGAATGGTTAATCTCACTTAATATGTGTTTTGGAACCTTTTTGTAAAAGTATGTACAGGATAATGCATTGTTATTGGTCTTTGTGATGATTTAGATTTTTCCACTTTCTTTTTCTAACACTGACAAAGGTAAATGTAACGCTGTCAAGTGTTATTTTGCCATTGTTAGAAATATTATTGTCTAACGCTGACAAGAGTTCCTTCAACGCTGATAAGTGTTGTCAGGGCGCTGTCAGCAACAAATGTTAGTTTTGTGGTTTTCAATCTAAATGTGTAGGTGGTGGTAGCTTTATGCCATTGGATATAGAGTTGCTTATGGATCTTTGAAGAGCTATTTGGACATGTTTTTGTTTATGGATGATGGTTGGAATATTTATATTCCTATCTTGACATAAATTTTTAATGTTCATATATATTTTGAGACACTCATGTATCATAGTTTGAGGGGAGGTTTAAGGAACCTTTAGGACTCTTGGGTATTCTTATAATACTCTCATCACAATTCTAGATTGTGTCCACAGGTGAGTATGGGTTAGTTTTACTAAACCATGAGGCACTTTAGCATGCAAAGTTGATGAACTATGCATGCTGCCAAGACATTTTTGGCCTAGAATTGGTTGTGGTCTGATGGGGGACTTGGGAATAGTTTTGTTATGGGTTTACCTGGGAGTTACAAAGAATTTTGTGAAATAACTTTGTTGGTAAGTATTTTGGTTAGCAAGGGACACTAGAGGACATTTGTGTCTATCTTGCTTAAGCAAGTGTGCATAAATGGACAGTGCTTGCCGCCCAGTAATTATTATCAACTTGTAAGATATTTCCCTTAGGATAAATTACTTTGTTAAGGTCTTTTTCTTTTTAAATATTTTTATTTTTTAGACGCTGACAAGTTTTTCTCCAAACGCTGTTACGTCCAATCGTGACGCTGACAAGGCTTTAGGCAAACGTTGACAAGAAAATATAGCCGTTGGGCGCTGATGGGCTATTTTTGACCGTTGACACCTAGTGGGCCCTACCCAGTTGTTATTTTTGACTAATCTTTGGCCGTAATTTTGGGGAGTTGTTACTTTTAATTAATGCATGAGATAAGTTATATTTGATTCAATATTTTCATCATTGCTCTTTGAATATAACTGCCTCATTTTTGACCAATCAAAATCATGCATCTCTCCTATAAATTTGGCTAATCTTTTTATTCTGGGTATTCATATTTTCTTGTCTAACATTTTTCTCCTAGATTTTTCCCATATCACATAACCTAAACAGCTTTCACCATGGCACCCACGTTCAACTCAAAGAATTTAACATTGGAGTTCAAGAGCCAACATAATATGGTAGCTTACTTGACTGCTGATAATGATTTGTTCCCTCAGTATTCACAAATGGTGGCATTTTTAAATGCATCCTCCTTAAGGTATGCACTTTCTCATACACCATTAGTCCCTGTCGCACACATTAGACAGTTTTGGAACAATGTTAGTTCCACAACAACTAATGGAGTGACCACATTAACATCTATTGTTCATGGAAGAACATGGGTGGTCACTGAAGCTTTGGTTCGCCAAGCTTTGCGTCTTGATGACGCTGATGGTGTGACTACCCTTGCCATTGCAACAATAGAACAAGGTCTTAGGGAATTGGGTTATCCTATTCCTGCTGATGTCACTTTAAATAAATATCATAAGCAGGAATTTCCCTCTGACTGGAAATATTTGATACATGTCCTTCTCCAATGCTTAAGTCCAAAATGTACTTCTTTTAATGAAATAAACAGGTCAATTGCAAGTGCTTTGGTTTGTATAACACGTGGGCTTAAGTATAATTTTTCAAAAATGATTTTTGAAGGGATGTGTAAAAATAAGGGAAGTAAAATGACTTTGGCTTACCCAAGATTTTTGCAAATGGTCTTTGATTTACAAGAATATTGTTCTAGGGATCATGACACTTTTTATGAGATCCCTAAACAACAGAAAACCATTTTTGCTAAAATGAGCTCCACAAACAGATCCATACCTCTCACCCAAGCCATGCTTGAAGTAATTCAGGCTGCTCAACCACAACCAGAACCTGCACCCCAACTTGAGCCTATTCATGAACCATTACCTTCACCAGACCACATGGACATTGACCAACCCAACGCTGACACTCAAAATGTTGGCGCTGACACAGCCAATCCCAACGCTGATACCATCCCTGAACAATCCCAAACACCCCTTAACCAACCAACACCCACACAATCTACTTCATCTTCCACCCCATTACAATCTAGGTTGAATAAACGCCAAAGGACTACTGGAGTGTTCTCCTCTAGTGGTCCTAGCCTTGTAGCAGAGAGAACCACCTCCACAAGTGTGGCAGGTGCCATGGATGAGGCCGGGGCTATTGACACAAGCTTAGATGCTGGTCAAGACAGTCCCACCATTATTAAGACCTCATCCACGCCCTATGATTCTATTTTGGGAGGTCAAATCCCCATTCTAGCTGAGGGCAGATTGGAACCTATGACTTTGACTGAATTGACGGCTGCTGTCATTAGCTTGCAAAAGCAAAATGTCAGCCTTGTACAAATTGTCAACAACCAGGGCCGTGAACTCCAAGTATTGAGGGAGCGGGTAACTGTTTTGGAGAATCCAAGTAGCAGGAGTCTAATAGAGGAATCTTCCAAAGGGGAGGATGAAGAGGATGAAGAGGATGAGCTGATTCATACAGCTAGTGAGAAGAGTTCAGAGAAGAGTTCACAATTTAGTGAATCTTTACAGGTTGCTGAAGCACTCACCAACTTGAAGAAGCACCCAGTTATTGATACATCCAAGGTGACACCATTAAACTTGGAAGGATCTTTCAAAGAAACATTGGGCGCTGATACATGTTTGAACGCTGACACATTCAGCGCTGACAAAGGTAATCGTGGCGCTGATAGAGGTAACTTGAACGCTGATAAAGTTGCAGGTGGTGTTGATGTATTCCAGTCATCAACAATCATCAAAGATGTGTCCATACAGGTTTCTTCTTCTACTTTACCTATTATTGATCCAAAAGACAAAGGTAAAGGAAAATTGGTTGAAGAAGATGTTCCAAAGAAAGATGCAGCACAAATTGCATTTGATGAACAGTTGGCTGCACAACTTTTGGAAAGAGATTTGAAGAGGAGTGGTAGATCACCATTTGTTGCTACTTCTGAGAGTGAGGAAGAGAGTGGTGATGATAAAGAAGGAGATAGCTCAGATTCAAGTATTCAAATTATTGAAGATCCAGAAAGGCTTGAATATGGGGATGAGCTAGCAAAGGAAAGATTGAGTGATTTGAAGAATCAGATTGATTGGGACCTTCCTGAAATCACCAGAATGTACCATGCTTGGGAAGACAAGGTTATGGACAACCCAGGGATGAGTTTGTCAGATCAAATTTGGGGGTTGGAAGTTCTTCTCAGGGTACAAGATGATATAAAGGTGATTTTGAGGTTTAATGCACAAGAGGTCAAGACTTGGCTCAAAAGAGATAGAAGGCAGTTGTACTACAAGTTGCTTAGATGCCATCAACCTAGATGGACATACAAGAAGTTGCTGGCTTTATCTTTTGAGGAGCTAGAGTATAGGGCACATCCTATTTGGAGGAATGTGCAAGAAAATAATGTCTACCAGTTTCTTTCAGAAGAAAGGAAACAAGAGCTTGCTGAGGAAATGCAGATTCAAAAGGAAATGAGGATTGCTCAAAGACCAGTAAAGAAAGGAGATCCTTTTCAATTTCCCAAAGATATGGATGTGTATTTTCCAACTGAAGGTGTCATAAGGAAGCATCTCAAGCTTTCTCCATTGGAAGCTTCAGATTTGGTTAATGTAGTACCTCTAGATGACAGAAATCCAATCATCAGTTTTGATGAAGATGAGTGTGGATTTTGGAAGATTGGCAGGTTTGGAAAGGAGGTACATACTTTCACTTCAGTTATTTCTATATTTGCAAGCATAGACAGAGAAGACTTGGTGCATCTATGGAGATTGATAGAGGCCAAGTATACAGCTGAAGCACCTACTTCAACAAATGGAATAAGACTTTGGAACACATTTTTGACTTTGTGTGGTCCAAGAGAAGCAGATCCTGCCATATGGAAGGATCTTGAAGATGATCTCAGTAATCTTCATTGGAGGCTTTATTCTACTTGTGGTGTATTTCATTTGAGCTCTACAAAGTTTTCAGAATATCTACTTGTGGATGCTGACTATTTCTTGTCCAAAGAAGTGTTGGAGAAGATGCTAGAGACACCCTTGGAGATTGATTATACTAGTGACGTGGCCAAGGACTTGATTAGATATGTTTATCACCAACATAAGAAGTTTTTGCAAGATTCCTCCTAAGCCTTAAGTTTTTATTCAGAAACTTGATCATTGGAATAGATATCAAGTTTAGGGGAGGATTGTTGGGAATAAATTATGGGTCAGTTCACTAGACGCTGATAAGAAGAATGTCAACGCTGATAGGATGACATTGGACGCTGACAGCCAAGCGTTGACATTGAAGAAGTCAACGCTGACAGCCTTGAAGATTAGCACTGATGGAATATATCTTCATACGAATCTTTTTGTTTATTTGTTTCTTTATTTATGTATGGTAAAGATAAGCTCGACATTGTATTTTCCATTATTATCTTTACCTAGAATAGTTGATTCGTAGCTTATTGTACAAGACTTCTTGTTCTATAAAAGAAGATCTTTTAGGTTAAAGTTATATATCAGTTTTCATAAGTTTTCACAAGTTAAACCTCTTTCGTTGTAATCAAGTTCGTTTATTCTAATACAAGTGAAAGTTTGTTTAACATCTTTGTGTTTTAGATCAAGTGTTAATTCCGCATAACACTTAGTTACTTTATTCATAAGCAAAGGTTTCTCTACGTGTATTACTTGATCTAATCTCGTATACACAAAGCTTAATCGATCTAAGTTTGGGATCAACAGCCAAAATATGGAAGATTGTGAGATATAGATATGTTGGAATTTGTAAGTATAAGTATTCTATTTATGTCATTTATGACTAAAAGTATCTTTGTCTGAAGAAGCTGTACTAATGGCAATTATGAAGGCAGACATCGCCTCATACATTGGTAAACGTCTAGCTATTGCAAAGGTCATCATCTAAATTTGATTCGATTTGGGTCATCGTCGACAGACTGACCAAATCTGCTAATATCATTCCCATTAATGATAAACGCAAAAGAGTTATGTAAACATAGTGTGCCTGTATCGAACATCTTTATCAAGATCCTCACTTCGCATCGAATTTCTAGAGATTTGCTCAGGAATCAATGAGAACGAACCTTGATGAGAGTACTATGTACCACCCCAAATCGAAGGGACGAGATAAAGTAACGATACAAAGTAATATAAGTGTTGTTTTATGTTTGAATGATTGACCTTTGGTAATAGACCGTATAATCATTTTCCTCTGGAGAGATTATCTTTGATAATCATCGTGTTAGGATTGAGATCGAATCTTGTTAGGATCTAAATATTCGAGCATCTGTAAGCAAGAGTTGAGATGGAGACATCTGACATACACCCATAGTGAGTTGGACATGTCTTTTAGGTTTAAGGTTTCCTATGATGGCGAACCTAACCTTACAAAATACCCGACCCGCGAGATCTAAAATGATTATTGAAATTAGGATCTGATTATTCACTGCCGGTAGTGGGCAAGAGGTTATGTGAATATGAAATGTAGATCTTGAAGTGCCAAATGGGTAGCGAAGTTATGCCACAATTTTTAACCTTGGAAAAATGAATTCATGATCTGACAAATCATGGGATATAAGTCCCCGTTGTATGGGACCACTGAGATGATGTAAAAGTTGGGATTGAAAGGCATATAAGCTGGATCTACCCTAGGACTTCAAGAGCTGCGTGAATTAGGTATCATATATCAAACTTGATAAAATCCCTATCAAGTGAAAATCTGACTATTCCTTAGTAAAGCTTAGATCGGCGAAAAGTTGCATTCATCAGAAACCCGTGAACATCATGGATAGAGAAAGTAAGTCAACATTTAGCCTGATCTTATTCCCGTAGTTATGTTTGATGAAACTCGCGTATTGTAATGAATTACACTTGTGAGAAAAGACCGAATGTGGAGGAAGTACCCACATGGCTTTAACTCTATAAGAAGCGAGTAGTAAGATGATCTTTGAGGACAAAGATCCTGTTTAGGGGTAAATGTTGTGACAATCCGTCAATTTATGGTTGATATTTTATTCTCGAATATTATTTAAAAACATTATTTTAATGTTACAATATGAACTCACTTATTTTTGGGAAGAAATTTGGATTTACGTCATGGAGTAGCATCGACTACGTCTAAACCGGAGGATTCAACGTTACGTGCTTACGTTTACATACACCGTCTTTGGTGACAGTCCGACATTTCAAAAAAAATAAATTTATTCGTGAATATTATTTTGGAGTTTTAAATTTGTGTTGGTTCATAAACTCACAAATTTACGAGAAGAGATTAGGACTTACGATTTTATTTTAACGTCCTTTACGACTAAACCGGAAACCCTAGGATTACGTATTTACGTTTTCGAACTCCGTTTTTGATGAGACAATTTTTATTGGATTCGTTTTGTGCCGTTGATTCATAATTTATAAAAACGTTTTTCGTAAAACGACCCAAGGGCATGCAAATCGAGGAAACTAGAATCGAGGAGTACCCGTAAATAAATGGGGATGAGACAAGTGGGACACTTGTCCCACCCCCATCAAAACCGGCCATATTAAGCCACTTACACCATGAGGTGTCAAAACCTCATAAACAAATACTCCACATGTTAGCTTATGCTTACTTTATAAGCTAAGCTTACCACAAATCCAGAAACTCAAAACCACTTCTTCATTTACCAACATGCAAAACCACAATCCCTCTCTCTTGGCTCTCAATTGTGCCGTCCCATATCTCCCCTTAAACCACCACTTTTGATCAAATTTAACCATAAACCTCATGTTATTTCTACCTATGTTGAAGCCCTCTTGAAGCTCTCTTGAATGGTGGTGATTATAACATCCAAGGAGGAGTATTCATGGTGTCTTGGGGCTGATTTTCCACAAGGAGTATATGAAGATTGGTGGTCTTGAAGATGGTCTTGGCTATGCACAAGTTTCTCCATCAAAATCCATGCTCAAATCACAACCTATATCAACATGGTGGTATAAAGATTGTCCTCCTCATCTTCTTGTTATTTTGATTATGTAAACATGTATTTTATTTCCTATTGTATATGTATATGATGATTATATGATGATAAAAATGTTATGTGGGGATTTGGTGTTGATAAACATGCTTAAAAAGATGAAAAACTATAAGAAACAAGGCTAAAATCTTGTCTAAATTTGTTGGCTGTATAAAACAGTAAAGAAACATGTCATGAACTGATAAAATGATGAAGTAGAATCCATTTACAGTAAGCTATGGGTCTTTTACACATGTGAGAGTTGTACATGCAATGGAATCATTGTATTGAGTGAGATATGATCAAAACAAGTTTAAGATACAAATCTGAGTTTACTGTTTTGGACAATTTTTAGAAAATACTTATATGATGATTCAACAGTAGCTATAGTATAGTTAAATGGAGCACATATCATGTAGTTTATGTGATAAAAATTTGAGCTTCTATCTCCATATAGAACTCTAGATATGGCAGTTTTGGTGAAAGTGAAGATAAAAATCAGATTTTTGAAATTAAAGCATAATACTATTATATAAGCACTCAAAATTTAATAGTATAAAATATAAATTAAAACCCACTAACTTATATAATACATTTATATAAATATGTACAATGGTAAATAAGTGGACATTTTATAAAGATGGTAACTTGTTAAGTTTTATAAGTAATAAAACTATAAACATGATTTTTACGACTTTTTCGGCTAATACCGTAAAATTAACGTTTTTGTTAAATAAAACTTAGATGGTTGGACCCGTCTAAGGAAAATTTTATAAAACTTATATACTGATATATAGACATGTATAACAAGTAAAATCCGATAAAAACCCGAACTATAGGACAAACGGACATTAACGAGCTAAGTAAACATATTGGACTAATAATTGGACTAAATAAGTTAAAACTCTTATAAAAAGAACTTATTGGGTTTAACCCATTTAGGCCCAACTTGTAAAGTGTAGATACTGATAATATAAGTATAACATGGATTAATACAAATTAATAAACTTATAATAGGCTTATTGGACCTAAAACACGAAAATAGGTGAAATTAGTAAACTAGTATAAACGTTACCGACACATAACACTAAAATGAGTAAACGAGAATATGTAAACCCACTTGATCATCATATATAAATAATCATCATATGTATACATAATTGTTATTTTTATAAAAGTCATTGGACATGAGTCTAAGACGAATATTATTTGTCTAGGTTTCCGTGATTGAAGCACGTACCGTACGTCCGAATTGCCGATCCCGCCTTCCCACATCAACGTGAGTTCATAGCCTCGCACTCTTTTAAATGTTTTTATAAATTTATAAACCCGCGAGGGAGATAACATGTTAGTTTTTATAAAATAGGACACCATTTGTCCCGATTGTTTGTTTATTGATTTGGACCCGAATGATTGTATGACCCGAATGTATGACCCGATAAATGATTAAAGGACCCGATAGATGAAATCAAATGGATTATTAATGTTAGGTTATGTCACTAAAAGTCCCATTAGCATGAATTGTGAACTACCGGGATTTGGTAGACGCTTATGCATTTAATAGTACTATTTGGAGACGATCACCCCAGTTCGCGCCTTGACGGTTGATTCCCATCGTGCCACATTGATTGGTAAGAGAATTTATGTATGAGAAGATTTCCATAGCGTGACCTTTGTGACGACACGCTACTTTAGATGGGCAAAATTGGTATCGGGTTAGCTACCCGTTGTTGGTTTAGTAAGGTAACAATGTCATGCGGCTTATAATAATCCAAATTAACAAAATACTACTAGACGCTCCGAATTACGACGTATTGCCTGACTAGCAATACGGGGTCATACTATTGATATTATGTTCGTGTTTTGGTTTTCATAACCATATTCATATAACGGTTTTTATTTTCATACAACGTCATCAGACGTATTGTATGATGTTTTTACGACATTGGCTCGTATAATGATTTTTAAGGCAAATGCCTATATTATGATTTTGATAAAGATTTGTATAAAATGACTTTGGCTATTTTATGGCCTATTAAAATGATTTGTACAAAATGACTTTCGGTAATAATTTTATACCGATATTATATTGATGGTTTATTAAACTCTATGAATTCACTCGGCGTTATCGCTGACCTTTTCTTTTAACATGTTTTATCTCAGGTACTTGAAGGTAATTCTCGGGAAGACGACAAGAATTCATGGCCCGCACTTAAACAATATTTTTCCATTCAAATACTTTGTAAAACTGTATGAAATAATATGACTTGGGACCTATGTAAATTTGATATTTATGAATGGAAATGCTTTATTATCAAACGACGCGATTTTTATGCGTTGTCTATGATGTGAGTAATGTGCTATCCC
This sequence comes from Glebionis coronaria, assembly GCA_025667525.1. NCBI lineage: Eukaryota > Viridiplantae > Streptophyta > Magnoliopsida > Asterales > Asteraceae > Glebionis > Glebionis coronaria. The sequence goes on along the minus strand of JANFOE010001351.1, from coordinate 363,424 downwards.
GTAACACCAACTAGTCTTCCGCTGTATTGAGTTGTATAAATTTGGGGGTGTTACATATATGTTCTTTGTACTATCTATTAAGATTGTACTATCTGATTAGGCATAACGTTGGTGTGAGCTTTAATTGGATATCCGTGTTAAACAAGCAATTGCCTACTCCCAGGTGAGTTTACAGCCCCATATAAACTTTGATAAAACTTTCCCTTTTTGGGAAAGAAAATATGCAAACATATATTGGACATAACTGAATTGTATAAACTTGATTATGATTGGTTATTTTTGAAACTGTTAAATTATTGTAAATCGCCCGAATGTTATAAATAGATCTATTAGGGATTGACCATCCCCGTCTGTGTGAGTCATGATCACTGTGCCTTGGCCGGGACAACAGACCTATACCATGTTGGAACTGAAATGGGTGTCTTTTTGTAAGACACTACGTCCTCATCTATTGAGGACTATGGGGTTAAGCTTCAGTTTCTAATAATAAAAAAAATGTTATTTACATTTTAGTAAGAATGCTTTGTGCATTATTACTTCTATGATTATTGTATGTCCAAACTAATTAATTGTTAAAATCTGTAAATTCACCAACTTTATGTTGACCCCGTTAGTATGTTTGTCACAAGAATATGAAGTTAATACCTGGTGTGTGCATGGTCTCCAGCATCTTAGAAATCTGCATCGTATGACTCGTCAAGGGTTCTATTTGGGAAACGAAAACAATCACCTACTGTCTTGTTTAAAACAATTTTTATTTATTTGTTTGAATAAACATGTAATCTGATTTGACTAACTTTTTATCTTATGCTCTATGGACTATATGCTATCGATCCACCCTTGTGACATCTCCGTGGATATTTCCGCATATTTTGACCCTACCCGGGGTGTCACAACCGTCTTCTTCGGGTGGTCTTCCTAGTAACACCGTGTCAAACCCGAAGGGAGAGATGAAAGTGATTACCACACGTAGTGGTAAGACCTTTAAGGAACCGACTCCTCAACCAGTTACTCCTACGGAGGAGGAAATTGAGAAAGAACCCGAGGTGGTGGTCGAAAAGGAGCACATTACAATCCCACAAAGTACCGCTCAAACAACACCTACGGTTGACCCTTTACCAACATTGGAACCCGAGATTCCAAAGGCTATGCCTATGCCCTACCCAACCCCACCCTTACCTTACCCATCGAGACTTCGTAAGGAAAAATTGCAAGAACGAGACAATTATCAATTTGAGATTTTTATTAAGATGTTTCGTGATTTGCATTTTAACATAAGTTTTGTCGACGCTTTAATCATGATGCCTCAATTGGCGCCAACTTTAAGAGTATGTTAAACAACAAGGAGAAATTGCAAAAATTGTCTAGTTGTTCATCGGTTTATCTTAACCGCATTCTTCAAAAAGTCGATGACCCCGGTAAATTCTTAATTCCGATTGGTATTCAAGATATGGAAGAATGCTATGCCTTGGCCGATCTTGGTGCTAGTATCAATTTTATGCCTCTTGACATATTCAAGTCACTCAATCTTCCTAATCTTACTCCATAAGAATGTCTATCGAGATGGCCGATCATTCTACGATTCCCGCATATGGATTGGCCGAAGACGTTTTTGTGAAAGTGGGAAGGTTCTATTATCCGGTAGACTTTATCGTAGCCGATATTCCCACGGATCCTCAAGTTCCTCTTATTTTAGGTCGTTCGTTTTTAGATACGTCGAGAGCGCTTATTGATGTGCATGCAAGGAAAATCACCTTACGCTTCAACGACGAGGAACTTGTTATAAACGCAACTCAAAACTCTCAACTTTCTCATGTTTATTCTATCGCGACTTTAAACCATACTGGTTTAATCGATGTCGTTTGCGAGGAATTTTCACAAGAGATTTTAGGCTTTGTCGATGAAGCAAATAGTGGCAATCCCACTATGCTCGATGCTATCCTTGATAATTCGACACTATCTTTCACTCCATTTGAAGGAGGTGAGTTTACTTTGGAAGAGTTTGATGTCGACAATGATGAGGACTTTTCGATTATCAAGGATTTTCTTAAAGATTTCCCATTTCCTCCGTCGGTGGAGGTTATGAGTATCAAACCCAAATCTTCAATCGAGGAACCACAAATCCTCGAGTTGAAAGATCTCCCTCCTCATCTTGAATACGTATTCTTGGAAGGAGACGATAAGTTGACGGTTATTATTGTTAAGGATCTTTCGGCTGATGAAAAAACCGCACTTATCAATGTCTTGAAGGCTCACAAACGTGCAATTGCGTGGAAATTATCCGACATTAAGGGTATCGACCCAAAATTTTGTACCCACAAAATTTTAATAGAGGAAGACTACAAGCCCGCAATCCAATGTCAAAGGAGGGTGAACCACAAAATTCACGACGTCATCAAAAAGGAGGTCCTTAAACTCCTTGACGCGGGAATGATTTACCCTATTTCCAATAGCCCTTGGGTGAGACCCATTCATTGTGTCCCTAAAAAGGGAGGAATGACCGTTGTGCCAGACGATGACAACGAGTTAATTCCAACTCGACTCGTGACCGGTTGGAGGGTTTGTATTGACTATCGTAAGTTAAATGACGCCACTTGTAAAGACCATTTTCCCTTGCCCTTCATGGATCAAATGTTGGAGCGTCTTGCGGGAACGATTTCTATTGTTTTTTAGATGGTTTTTCCGGTTACTTTCAAATCCCCATCGATCCTCGTGATCAAGAAAAAACTACGTTTACGTGTCCATATGTAACGTTTGCCTATCGTAGAATGCCGTTCGGACTTTGTAATGCACCAGGAACTTTTCAACGGTGTATGATGGCTATTTTTCATAACATGATCGAGAAGAGGACGAAAGTCTTTATGGATGACTTTTCCGTGTTTGGTAGTTCGTTCACTTCGTGTTTAGGAAATTTTAAAAAAATGTTGAAATGTTGTGAGGAAACCAACCTTGTGCTCAATTGGGAAAAATGTCATTTTATGGTTAAAGTAGGAATCGTCTTAGCGCACAAGGTATCGAAAGCGGGGATTGAGGTAGACAAAGCTAAAATAGACGTCATCGCCAAATTACCTCATCCCAAAACCGTTAAGGGAGTTAGGGGTTTCCTAGGCCACACGGACTTTTATCGTCAATTCATCAAGGATTTTTCAAAGATATCTCGACCCATTATACACCTCCTCGAAAAAGATGCTCCTTCCGTCTTTAACAAAGATTGTGTACGAGCCTTTGAAATCCTTAAAAGGAAACTAACCGAAGCTCCCATTCTTTTTGCTCCCAATTGGAACCTCCCCTTTGAGCTCATGTGTGATGCAAGTGATTACGCTATTGGGGCCGTTTTGGGGCAATGTCATGATAAGCATTTCTTGCCTATCCACTATGCTAGTAAGACGATGACCGAGGCTCAACTTAAGTACACCACAACAGAAAAGGAATTCCTTTCCGTGGTGTATGCATTTGAGAAATTTCGACCTTATCTAGTCTTGACAGAAAGCATAGTGTATACGGATCATTCGATAATCAAGTATCTCTTGGCTAAACAAGATGCTAAGCCGATATTGCTTCGTTGGATTCTCCTCCTACAAGAATTTGATGTCACGATACTTGATAAAAAAGGAGCCGAGAATCTAGCAGCCGATCACCTCTCTCGATTGGAAGATCCTCACCAATGTGTGTACTAGAACAAGGAAACCACCGAAACATTTCCTCTCCAGACACTTGGTGTAGTGAATTCCAAGAAATATTCTTCCACCACATGGTTTGCGGACATCGCAAATTACCATGCGGGCAACTTCATCATTAAGGGTATGACGACTCAACAAAAACAAAAATTCTTTCGTGACGTCAAGTTATTCTTTTGGAACGACCCTTACCTATTTCGGACTTGTGCGGATCAAATTATTCGACGTTGTGTTTTTGGCACCGAAGCTACTAAAATCCTTAGAGCTTGTCACGAGGGACCGACGGGTGGTCTCCATGGTGCTTTTTGCCCTACTATTTACCGAGATGCGCACGTACTTGTCAAGTCGTGTGACTCGTGCCAACGTCAAGGAAAAGCCTCACAAAACGATGAAATGCCACAATATATCATCCAAGTGTGTGAGATCTTTGACGTGTGGGGCATTGATTTTATGGGGCCGTTCTCATTATCTCGTGGTAAGAAGTACATCCTTGTCGCCGTTGACTACCTATCCAAGAGGGTGGAAGCTAAGGCTTTGCCCACGACCGATGCTTGTGTGGTAGTCAAGTTTTTGAAGCAATTATTCTCTCGGTTTGGAACCCCTCGTGGTATCATAAGCGAATGTGGAACCCATTTTTGTAATGACCAATTCGATAAGGTTCTAAAAAATATAGGGTTACACATCGGCTTTCTACAGCTTACCACCCGCAAACGAGTGGGCAAGTCGAGGTTTCAAACCGAGCTTTGAAGAGAATTTTGGAGAGGTCGATAGGGGAAAACCGACAATCTTGGTCGGATAAGTTAGACGATGCTTTATGGGCCTTTTGTACCGCTCATAAGACGCCCATTGGGTGCACTCCTTACAAGCATGTGTATGGGAAGAATTGTCACCTGCCCATTGAACTCGAACACAAAGCTTAGTGGGCCCTAAAGCATTGTAATGATGACATTATGACCACGGGAAAACACCGGAAAATGCAATTGAATGAATTAGATGAATTGAGGGATATTGCTTATGAAAATTCATTGATTTATAAAGAGAAAACCAAAAAGTTTCATGATTCTAAAATTAAAAACTGGGTTTTTAACATTGGGGATCAAGTGTTGCTTTTTAACTCGATATTGAAAATACTTTCTGGCAAGTTGAAATCCCGTTGGTCCGGACCATTCACCATTCCCCAAGTGTTTCCTTATGGGACCATCGAGCTAGCTCAAAATGATGGTCCTAACTTTAAGGTGAATGGCCATAGGTTAAAGCACTATTTTGGTGGGGAAGTTCCTTCTTTGAACAACCTCGACCAAGTCACCTTCCCCAATGATAACTAGTATTGAGGGGATCGAGTCGAGCTCATGACTCGGCAATAAAAAACTAGGTGCCTCGTGGGGGAGTTCCCATGCTTATCCATGTACATATTATCGCTTTCTAATGTAGCTTATGTGAGGGGATTTGTGCCCTTCCAACCTTTGTTCCGTGGTTGTTTGCGAATTATGGCTTTTATATGATCATCTTCACGATTGGAGCCTCTCGTGTTCGTTTTACGTGAGCACTCGATCGTTTGCTTTGAAGAATTTCTCGATAACCTTATGATATATCCTTGATTGTTCTAACCTTAGGTCTTATTAGCACACTTCATAAACGGCTATAGATTTAATGGTTCCACCCTTCCATGCTAGATTAAGCATTCGAATTTGTCTCTAGTATGGGGGTATCTTATCCTTAGACTCGAAACATTGAGGACAATATTTAACTTTAGTATGGGGGGGGGGGGGGTGAATAGATACTTGCCTTGCTAAACCTTCACGCTTTCCAAAGTTTATCTTTTTGTTGCAAAATAAGGCTAAAAATGGCCAAATTTTAAAAATTTTCTCATGTTTTCATAAGTGTTTAAAGACACGAATGTAGATTTTCCGATGGCGAGAATAAGAGTAATTTTTGACTCGACCGTGCGTGTCGAGCACTTAGCTTCGATTCTTTAACTTCATATTAGGCTAAGTCTCTTAAATGAGGACGAGAAATGATAGAGTTAATTATAAGTTACAATGCTAAACGTAGAATACTCGTATTCTTTCAAAAACTCATGTGTTCTAATTGTTTGCTTATTCTCCCTTCACTTGTATATATATTTCGCTAATAAGTATTGGCTTAGCGGTTTAGTTTTGATTGTTGGCTTCTAGTCTTTTCTAGTAGCTTCCATGTAATTAAATTGGGAAAACATTAAGGTATCGTCATCGTCACGGTTTTGAAGTATTGGCACCCTGAATAATCGAAAACTTCACCCAATAATAAATTTAAGTGCTCACTCACCTAAATCAAGCAAAAAATTCGAAGCTCACAAGGCCGAAAAATCTATGCAAAATTGAAAGTGAAAGCCTAAAACTTTGAAGCTTTAAAGATCCAAAATTCGCTTTAGCGTGAGGATATAAGTCTTTGGCCATAATAAACACCTCATGGCGAGGTTAAATAAAAGCTCCATGGCAGAGTTAAATAAAACATGGAGGTAAACCTATGCTAATAAGGCCCATCCGTTAGGGGGCGTATAATAGTCTTGGTAATAAGTCTCATGTTCAAAACCGTTATAAAATGTGTTTATCGATCCTTCTTGTTGACTTAAGTTTTTGACATCATTGTCTATTAGGGGAGGTTATTAATTCAATGGTCTTGGTTACACCGTTATGACTCTATTTTTGGACCTTAATCTCTATCATCGCATAAGTCAAAACTGTATCATCATGATCATTCAAGACAAAAATAAAATATAAGAGATATCACTTCGGAATAAGGGAGTCTAAGTACGTGATTAGGGCATATGAGTAGTGTTAGCATTACTAACTTATAATGACAATGATCTCGTTACACGCTTGGCATAGAATTGGGTGAAAATCGAGGACGACGAAATTATTTCTAACTAAGCATTCACGTGTTCTTATTCTATGAACCTAAACGTCCCATTTTCTGATGAAGATCATACATTAGGTCTAAAACACACGTAGTAGCAAGTAGTAGTAATGTAGTAAGTTTATGATTCAATAAAAGTCCATAAAATTAATTTTGGAGGTGCTACGATACTTTATTCTAGCATTGCGTGAGGGCACGACAATGGTTTAGTATGGGGGAGTGATGAGACTGCTTTTATACATAGTCTCATCGTCCAAAACGGGCTTAAAACGATGAAAATATCATAAAGAATGCCAAATATATGCTTGTGTTTGTTCAGTGTGTATCTTAGGTACGGATATCGAGAAAATGACAAAAGATCACAAGAAACAAAGAAAAACGAACACGGGAAAAGAAGCCGCACAATGAACCGGACCCTAGAGTTGATTTTCCAAGAAAAGTCCTTGAAGAATTGAAGATTGTACAAGAAGGGTCCTTCATTATTGAAGAACTGACACTTTAAACCCTTGTATATTCATAATTACAAGTTTGGTCCCTAAATTTGTCAAATTTACAAAAAGGACCCTCAACTTTGAAGAATTGGCAAGAATGGTCCCTCAAAATTGAAGTCTTGTCACTTTTAGTCCTCCATGAAGACAAGAATACAAGTGAAGACCTTGAAGTATGAAGACATGCCAAGATCAACCCTTCAAATATCATTAAATTACAAAACAAGTCCTTTATAACCTTTTGGAAAGTTTTTGTGGCCAATGCGTGAAGTTTAAAACTTCAATAACAAAGGGAATTCAGTTTGGCTGTTTAAAACTTCAAGTGACACAAAGAAGGAAGAAGAGGGGTTAAAAATATGGCCGACACTAATACTTACCTTAACCAATCCTGGTCTACCACATCACCCCACTTACAAAACCAACCAATCACCACCCATCCTGCTGCCACCTCACACCCCACTAACCAGTTATATAACTAATAATTAATTAGTTACTAAACTGGCGCCTAACATGTTTTTAAACACAAAACAAGATCAAATCCCTCACTATTCACTCAAGAACACCATTTGGTTTTTCTTATCACTAAAAATTAAACCCTAATTTACTCCAGAATCTTGATTATGGGTCTAACAAACAAAACACAACCCATACATTGGCTGTCATCTCACTCCTTTAGTCACATGTTGCCTCCCCTGCTACAAACTGTTGGGAAGATGACAAAACATGTAGAGAATCAACGTACCAAGCTCATGCCTCATTCCTACGCATCAATAGACGCCCAAGATCATTTTTAACCAACTGGCATCACATGTTTCTTCACAAAAGTCCAAATTCAGTCAAGGATATTCAAATCACAAGGGAAAATTTGGGACTTCATACATTAGGGTTTCTAGTATTTTATCAACTTTCAAGATTACTTGTAAGCCTATATAAAGGCATTAGGGTTACACATTAGTCTTTGTTCTTGGTTTTCCTTTGGTCAAAAGTCTGTAAATCATTGTTTCTAGGAATGACAAATGTTTGAACTTTGTGACCAATTCCAAGCACCACCTTTATTAATTTGTTGTTAATGTGTTAAGTTTGTGATTTGAGGTTCCAAAATATTGGGTTTTAAGTTTATGCAAGTTTGTTTAAAGGTTTTCAAAAATCTGATTTTTCCAAGTTTTGTTCGAACACTTGAACTTTTTGGATCAAAAGTTGATCATAGCACCCTGATAAGATACTTATCAAGGTGAGGTGAAGCTTGTGGCTTGGGAAGAAACAAGGAGTGGGGTACAAGTTGGAAGAAATCAATTTCCATTTTCATTTTTTATATAATCTGTTGTTCTTGACCTTGTTCATCTTAGCAGGGGTGTTTATTGGAAGCTAGTTCTTGTTCAAGCAAGAACTTAAGCTCTAATATTCGGGAGTGTGGATGTACATTCCTTAGGTTTGTATTTTCCTCGTTTAAACTATCAAAAAAGTGGTACCAAGTGATTTGGATATATGCTGTTGTGTGATGATGTTGGTTACTTGAATCTTGCTGAGTTTTTCATTGTGATGTTGTTATGATGCTAGTTTAAGGATTACTTGGTCATATAAACATTCTGCTTTGTTAAATCTTGTTATAGTTTCTTAACCAGTGTTTGGGATTGCATGATAAGTGGTTTTAGTTAATGGTTGAGTAGGTTTTTGAGGTTCTTTCAAGTTTATATCTGATATTAAGGTAGTTGTGAGTTGATATTTGCTTGTCTTGTACTTTGAAACACCAAATCTAAATCTTTGGCATAACTAGCTTGTTTTAGGTTTTTTTTAGCTGAATATTTGTGAACACCTAGATTGCATGTGTAACTAGGTCTAACAAGTGATAAAACAAAGTTTGTGTAACCTGAATGAGTGATTTGTGGCTTTAAATCTCACCATTTGGTCATATAGTTCAGTAAAAGTTTGTTTGTGTTCATCAGCAACATCAGTTAAGTAACATATGCTTGAATCTAGCTCTAATCTATGAATAATTTCTTGACACTAGTTTACTTGTGCATCATTAAGTCTGTTATAGCTCTTGTATGCATTTGGTGGATTTTGGCTGGCTTATTCTAGCTTAAACATTGCTTAATATCATCAGATCATGTCTGTGCACCTTTTGAATTATCTGTATCATTTGGCTTGTTGGAAGTGTGTTTTCTTGCTTGTTCTTGACTCCCTACAACTCACTGGTTGTAGGGGTGCCCTTATTGTAAAAAAACATCAAGTGAAACTCTCTAAAAAAGCATTTCATTAAAAGCAAGCAGTGGGAACTCTTTCCCACTGAAAATTCCCACTGATAGTGTAATTTGGTCATCAGCTTATTAATAAGCTATTTCAGCTTATTCAAACGTGCAACAACTTGGATTTTGTAATCAGTCTACCTTATTTGACCAATTTACTTGATTTGGAGCTTTGTGGCCTTTGACTTTTAAGTTTGACTAGAAAATGAATTGACTTTTGTTTTTCAAAACAGCTTATTGATTATTCCAGCTTATTGAGTGTGCTTATTTGAAATCTTTTTGTTAATTAAGCTTAATTTGATCATTTCAAACCTTTTGCAACTTGAATAAGCTCTAGAAGTGGTCTATAACTCAAAAACGACTATTTTGTCGTTTTCTATAGAGAGTCTTGGCTTATTTCAGCCTTATTTCTTGAGCTTTTTCATTGTTTCTTTTTACAAACTACTTTATAAGCACAAGAGAAGGATGTGTGTGAAATTTCAGCTAATGGCATTAGCTTATGGCTTAATGGGCCAAAAAGCCCATTAAGAATAAGCTGAATTCTATTAAGGTGTGATAAGCACTCTTTCAGCTTTTGGGCCTTTAGAGTCTTTTGTTTAAAATCTGATTTTAAGCTTATCTAGAAATTTTGGGCTCATTTGGTTTTTTCTTATTGGGCCTTAAAGACCATATTAGGGACTGTTTACTGTTTTGGCCCATTTGGAGGCCCAATAGGGGTATTTAGGTCATTTTGCTTTCATTTCTGGTTTTATTAAGTCAAAATAAATTAGTTTGCAAGTTTTTAGAACTTTTTATAAATTTTGAATTTTTAATATTATTTTAATATTTAATTTTAATTTTTAATCATTTTAAATTGATTTAAATAGTTTTAAATTTTGCAAAAATACTTTTTAGTTTAATTAAGTTATTTTAAAGGTTTACAAATTTAATAATCTTATTTTGGGCTTTTTATTAATTAAATTAATTTTTAGGGCTTTAATTAGCATTAAAAAATAATATATAATTAAATAAAAGGTTTGAAAAAGTTTTGATTTTTGGTAAACTCTAATTTCATTTTTGGGGATTTATTTTGATTTTCTAGGAATTTTTAGAGTAGTTTTTAAATTTCGTCACGTTTTTACGTTTTACGTCTTAGCTTTCGTCGTAGTTTAATCTTAGTCGTAACCGTCATCATTTTCTTTCTCATTCTCTTTTCTCAATATTAATCTCAAACTTAATCAAGTTTAACACACACACTAAGCCTCCTTGAGAATGAACTCACACAAGGGGCATAAGCACTTGGTTTTCCTAAACCATTTGTTTAATACTTACCGCTTTTGCCTTGTTTTCCTAAACGAGTGTGAAAACACAACTATCAGTAGTTTTACCATCCAACCTTATTGGTAAGATAAAGTACCCCAGATCTTCTTTCTCAAGCATTAACTTGTTCTCACGAAGCATTTGTATAGCCACATCTTCATACTCCGGTGTTAATCCATCTTTAACTTTTAACTTGTCGAGCAAAACTCCATCAACAATCATTTTATATTTATCACTATATTTCAAAGTTTCAATGATGGGTCGATTCATGTTCAACAACATGACTCTTTCTTCAATATCTTCTTGTAATTCCTCCATTGATAGTTCTTCTCTAGTCAAAGGTTTGTTATTGGTGAGTGAAGGTCCTTCACCATTATAGTTCAAGTTGTAAGCGTGGGCGGGTTTCTTGCCTTTATTTCTTTTGTTTTCCCCATGCTACAAACAAATCTAGGAGCATCAATTTCCTCGGTTTCAATAGGTGCCAAATCATCAAAATTGAGGTTATCAAGTATTTCATCAATCTCTCCAAGATCTAAGCTTTCATGCACTTTTTGGCCATAAAGTAAGTATGCCACAAGTGATGTGAAGTTGTGCATTAGCTTGCTTTAGGAAAGATCTCCCAAAGATTACACACGGTTCACAATCATCCTGTTCCGGATTGACAAAGAATTCAACGAAAAACAATTCGTCTTTAATCATGACAATGAGCTTTTTATCTATCTCTTTGTCTCCATTACGATGAGTTTTGTAGGTTAAGCCAAGCTCAACAACAAATTCGTTACTAATCAAGCTTCTTTCCAATTCCAAAACTACTTGCCCATCATAAGCAAATTTTTCTTCCACATGACAAGGAATCAAATACTTTTCTCTAGGTGTCAATTCTTCCAAATGATAGAAAGTTAAGACCTTTTGGATCCCACATTTGGCTGAGTCCTTACATTCAGATCCTATCCATTCTCCTTCCGATTCAATTTTGTCATTGAGACTAATATGCTCATCCACTCCTAAGCATAGTCTACCCAAGCTAGTTTTTGGATCCATCTCAATCTTAAAACAATAACACATCAAAAGAAACATTAGTATGTTGGGAATAAAATTAGCTACATCACTATGCCGCTGACAAAGAGATTTCAAACACTGACAAAAGTAAATCAAACGCTGACAAATTGGACGCTGATAAGAAAGATTCAAGTGCTGATAATGCTGACAAGAGAAATCCCAGAATACTTAGTCAACACGTTTTGATATGTTATGAAGATATGCATTGTATATTTTATTTTTATAGTTATCTTGATATATCTTCCTAGAATAGTTGACAAGTTTGCTTATTGTACAAGACTCCTTATGTTATAAAAGGAGGTCTTAGGGTTTATGTTTGATATACGTTTTTACACTTTCATTGCACGCATCTATTAATCAATACAAGTGAAAGTTTGGTATACATTGTGTTTTGTTTTGTTCTCTATTCTAAGTGTTAATTCCGCATAACTCTTAGATTGTCATAAACACAAAGTTTCTCTACGTGTTATACTTGATTCAATCTCGATAACACAAAGCTAAATCGATCTAAGTTTGGGATCAACAAGTGGTATCAGAGCTTGTTGAGAAACTTTTGATCAAAAGAACATCAAAACCTTAATTTTTCAAAAACCCTAAAATCATCATGTCGACCACAGAAAACAAAGTTCAGGATCTTCAAACCATAACCTCAAAATCCCTATGCTTGACCCTGATAACTTTGAAATTTGGAAGTTTAATTTTGAGCAATATCTCCAAGTAGACAACTATGTTCTCTGGGAGGTTGTTGAGCTTGGAAACAAGTTCAATCAGGCTCAAAAGATCTTGGACTCTGTTGACAAAAGGAGAACAACTAATGCTAAGCCTGAAGATTTGATTCCTAGACCTAAAGATGGAAGAGCCACCTCTACTGCAGAGGTAGCAGATAGAAGGCTTGACATGAAGGCATTGAGCATTCTCAAACTAGCTCTTGGAAGCAAAAACCAGCACAAATTCAGAAAGTATGAATCTGCCAAAGAGCTTTGGGAAGCCCTTGAGATCATCTATGGTGGTAATGAGGACACTCTCAAATAGAGGAAGAAGAAGCTGGTAATTTAGTTCGATGTTTTTAAAGCTCGACCTAATGAAAAGTTGAGTGAAGTGAGAAGTCTTCTTCAAGACATTACTAGCAAACTGGCATTCATGGAAACTAAGTTTGAAGATGATGATGTTAATTTTACTTTCCTTAGAGCTCTTAGAGATGGTTGGAAATCCATGCCAATGCAATATTGGCCACACAAGCTTACAAGAATATGACCTTTGATGATATTTGCTGTAAAATCTATGATTTTACCATGATTTTATGAAATAAAGTTTAACCCATTAATCCTAGAACACATACTCATGTGTTATGTTCCTATAAGTTGTGAGTGAACTTGTCCATTATGTACTTATACCTTTACATTCATATTGATTGTAAATAAGTTACATAGCTTAAACCTTGTACTTAAAACTAGGGATAACAAGTAGTAAAATGTATAATCAATATTTGGAATATACAACACTTAACAAATTTGGAAATCTACTACAATTAGGTATTGTAGCTGTGTGTATGAGTGTAAGTAGACTAGGAGTGTACTTAACTCTTGGACTAGCCCAATAATAGATGCCATAAGCCTAACATAAGCCCAAGCCAAAGGCCCATTACTCCTTTTGGCTAGCTAGACACGGCACATAGACTTGTGTGGAAGGAGAAGAGTTGCCTTGGAAAGGCAAGGGAGGAAACTTGGCACAATATGTCTTACCAAGGTGATACATACCTTTTGTCATTCCCTTCCTCTCTCTTCTTTAAGCCGAAACACACACATACATCACACACACATTCTAATTCCACATGCATCCAATCTCACTCTTCTTGTTTCTCTCTCAAATCATTCGGCATTAAGCTATAAAACTCCAAAGTTGTTCATTAAATCAACTAAATATGTGTCCCATTTTGATTGCAAATCATTTCGTAGCATCATTTCTTTTGGAATCACTATAAACAAGCCCTAACCAAATCCTTAAGACCACGACTTGGTTTATTAGGGTTTTCTTCATCAACTAGATTAGATCTCTAATCTCCTTGTTCATCTAGATCATCTTTGGTACTTTTAAGCAAGAAAGGTATACACCTCATGCTCTTTCATTTCTTCATGCATGCATCATCATACATCTATAACACAAGTAAATAACATGTTAAAATCAAGATTTGATAAATCCATGACCATTATAGGTCACGACATATTTATGAAAATCATATTCATGATTAAAAATCTTTTAATAAGAAACCTATGGCTTGTATTCTATGTTTTAAACTTGATTAAAAATCATATGAACCATTTTATGAGTTTAAAATGTTGCATGGGTTACAAATCTTACTTTTGGGATATTGATTAACTAATAATCATAGATCTCATGAGTAAACATGTGTAACTCAAAAACCTTGAAAACTATGACCTAGAAGGTCACGGCATATTAAGTGGATTAACTAGGAGTTATGTACCATGTTTTAATAATGGAAAATGTATTATTACATGTGAAATGGAATACTAAAAATCACAAAATATAACTTATGTGTATATATGTAGCCGTGGGTTACATATGACCTAAAATGGGTTAGATGTACATGCATGCTTATATAAACCATAGATCTAATGATAGAGTTAACTTGAGCATAATAAACATAAAACAAGCTTATAAGAATCTTATGGGAACCTTGGGAAAAGATAATATAGCCGTGGGCTATATGTAGTCTTCTTAGAATAAAAGTAACCTTGGGAACATGCATGTAACATAGATAATCATGATGTATTTTTGTAAATATTTACAAGACATAAAATTAGCTAAAGTGTTCATCTTGGAAATACCTAGATTTAGAAATATAGCCGTGGGCTATATATGAGTGTACATGGATCTATGATTGATTTTTAGGTCTAGACATAGTTTAGATCTCATTTTGGACTTGTGACTTGTTTTCTTGACTTGTACATAGCTAGATCTTAATTTGGATACTTATAATTACATGCAACCTTAAAATAAGACTTGACTCATCTTAATAAGCTATAACTAATTATAGCCGTGAGTTATAAGCTCGTAATAGGTCTTATGACTTGCATACACCTTGTAACACACCTAGATCTAAATTGGAACATCACATAAAACAAACTATAAGTTTTATTCTTCTATTTAGATTTAAAACTAGATATGAATAAGCTCATAATAAACTTATAAGAATATCCTAAGTTAATACTTACATAAAATGTAAAGTAGTGTTAATGGACTAAAACCGTAACTTATGAAACTTGTTTTGATAAACTAGTAAGCACAAGGACTGAAAATGAAAATATCCGAAAGTCTAGGGTTTAATAAATACCATCCGTGGCAAATTAAACCCTAGGGTTCATTTTAGGAAGTTTCTAAAAGTTATTTTGTCATTTTATAACCCTAAGGACCATTCTTGTAATTAACCGAAACTTAAAGAAGCCCTAGGGGCTGTTTTTGTCATTTTAGTGAAGTTACAAAACCTAGATATAACTAGGGGGACTAAATCTGCCATAATCCAAAACTTTGACAAGCCCTAGGTACCAAATGTGTAATAATTCGAAAGTAATACTTGTTTAAAATATGGAGGGACTAGTTTTGCCATGTTCCGAAACATTAACAAGCCCTAACCCTAAAATCTATTTTAATTATAATAAAACATAATTAAAAACCTAGACCATAAGAATTAATGTATAAATTCTTAATTTTTAATTAATAAATTATTTTATAAATATTAAATAATTTATGGAAACTTTAAAGTTAAATAAAAAATTATATTGTAATTTTTCAAAATAGAATATTTATATTTGCTTTATGGAATAGATTATATAAACAATTACGAATATGTATTATTCATACATGAACTCATATACTTTTAGAAAATAAAATTTATATGAACGTTGGATAAATCGAATACTAATATTTAAGTAGAACACCTTACGTCTACTTAAAATATGAAACTTAATAGTAAGTTTAAATGAATGATTATAATACATGAACATGAACGTAAACTAATATTAAGTAGAACTTTTATGTTTACTTAATAATGAAACTTAATAGTAAATGAGTGATTATAATACATGAACGGAGAACATAAACTAATATTTTAAGTAGGACATTTTATGTCTACTTAAATAAGAAACTTAATTGTAAGTTGAATGGTTATTATAAATACATGTATGCTAACTGATATTAAAAGTTACACATTTTATGTTTACTTAGAAGTGAAACTTATATAGATAAGTTTAAATGAATATTGTTGATACTTGAACTACGGTTATTTAGATAAATACCGTAACATAAACAAACTGACTAAAAATTTGTATAAGCATACATATATGTTCTTTGTACTATCTATTAAGACTGTACTATTTTATTAGGCATAACTTTTGGCGTGAGCATTATTTGGATATTCGTGTTATACAGCTTTTTCCAACTCCCAGGTGAGTTTATAGCCCCATATACACTTTTGATAAAACTTCTCCTCTATGGGGGAGAAAACATGCAAACACTTAATGGACATAACAGAATTGTATAAACTTGACTATGATTGATTATTATTGGAACTGTTAAATTGTTGTAAATTGCCCGAATGTTATAAATAGATCTATTAGGGATTGACCATCCCCATCTGGGTGAGTCATGCTCATTGTGCCTTGGCCGGGACAACAAATGTACACCATGTTGGAACTGGGTTGGGTGTCTTTTTGTAAGACACTACGTCCTCATCTATTGAGGACTATGGAAGGTTAAGCTTCAGTTTCTAATAATAAACAAATGTAATCTAAATTTTTGTAAGAATGCTTTGTGCATTGTTACTTTTATGATTAATGTATGTCCCAACTAATTAATTGTTAAAACCTGTAAATTCACCAACTTTATGTTGACCCTCTAAGCATGTTTATCTCAGGGAAATGAAGTTAGAACGAGATATGTGCATGGACTCAAGCATCTATGTAATCTGCATTGTAGGACTCGTCAGGGGTTCTATTTGGGAAACATAAACAATCACTTTTTATCATGTTTAAGACAGTTTTTATTTATTTTTTTAATAAACATGTAATCTGATTTGAATAACTCTTTATCTTATGCTCTATGGACTATGTGTTATCGATCCACCCTAGTGACATCTCCGTGGATATTTCCGCATATTATGACCCTACCCGGGGTATCACAAAGAATGGTATCAGAGCATTAGTTATAAAGAACCAGATAAATTTTTAAATAAAATAAAAATAAAATGATTTTTCTTTTATTTATAACTGGACTATAACTTATAAAAATCTTTTGGGGATTTTATTTGGGACCGTATTTGTTAAGCATATAGATCTTAGGGCATTTTATGCTATGTGAACTAAGTGTGTACAAATTGTTACTAAACTTGATTCTTAATACTTTTTAGTGAAATATTGCTATGGAAAATGTTAGATATGCTAAACTTAAAATTTTACACTACTTAGAAAAATACTGAAATGAAAATATAGGTAATACTAAATCAAACCTTGCACTTACAAATTGTTAGATGAACTACTTAAATTATAACATATATATATGTATAAGTATTAATATATGTAACCTTAAAACATTATGATAATTGTTTAAAAGGGATATATTTCATAAAACATGTAATCTAAAATAATATTGTTCTTCGTTTGTAAGCTTATACTTACTTCAAACTTAAAATAATACTATTTTCAAGCATCATGACTCCGCCTACTGCACCTTCGACTCTTCTACCCGTAGTAGCTCCTACTCCGGTTGTTTGTTCATCTCCACGATCGACGCAGTGTGGATGGTTATCAGCCTCGGATTCAGAGGATGACCCAACTATGGAAGTTGTACTCCCAGAGGACCCTTTTTCTATCTCAGCATTAGCCATACTGGCCCCAACCTCTATGGAGGAGGACCAGGTTCTTCCTGGCATACCATCTTCTGTGCCTCCATCTTTACCGTCGGGCTATTTTTTCGGGTCCGTACCCGTCTCCACTTATGAGACCGGGGAAGGCTCCGGGGCAGGGCGTGTCGATTCCGTCCAGGCCCAGATCGCCGCACTGGCCGCACGCCAGGAGCGAGAGATATCCGACCTCCGCCGCCAGTTGACAGCCAGTCAACAAGGCCACGCCGTCATTTACGATCGTATCGACTCTCTTTCGCACTATGATAGGAGAATCTCGGACCGCTAAAGGCATCTAGGCTAGGACAGACGAGGCATTGAAGTGGTTATTGGAGGAGAAATACCGTCTCCACCAGCGCATTCAGGTCATGGAGGGTCTGCAGCATCAGACCCATGCTGCTCTTTCTGCTAAGGAGCAATCATTATCTATTTTCTTTAATCTCGCCACTGTCCGGCATGATGGGGTTACTGGGGAGATGGCTTATCTCCAAGGGGTCGTCGATAGACTCCGGAACCAGCTACTATCAACACTCCGTACGCTTAAGGATACTCGAACGATAGTTCGGACTTTATGGAACACCAGGAGGAATTCCGCAGCTCTACCAGCTCCATCAGCACCATCAGCACCGGCCTTATCTAGTGGACCATCTAGGCAGGATTAGAATAGATGTACTAGACTTCTTGTACGTCATGATAAGCTTACGGGTTGCATCTCGGCTATCATGACATAAGGCCTTTGTACTTTTATTTCTTTTCAGCTTTTGGTGATGTAATCCTGTACTCTATCTTTTTCTTTTCTTTTGGACATGTAACTTTGGGATGTAATGTTTTAAAGACTGCGTGTATCATTACCTTGGACAAGGCCGACCGGCCTATGACTTAGATTTTGTTATGCTAGATGAATCTTAAATTTCTTATGGAAATAACATGTAATCACTTTCTTTATTATAATTGTTGTGCAATGTATTATATTATGAGATCTTGAAAGGTTATCCAAATTTGTTATGAAATCAGTGCATGAATTTTTCCCGTGCAAATAATATAAAAAATGTACTAACGTTTGAACTAATAATCTCATTTTGTGTATGATTATAGACAAATGGTGATTACGCGATCAAACCCCAATAATGCAACTGCTTCCAACACCGCTAATACCGAAGTTCCTGAAGCTACTCATAATGTTACCGCTGCTAAACTCAGGGAGATGATTGGTGAAGGCATTACGGAAGCAATGGCAGCCAGAGAAGCTAATGTGAACGATGATCCAAACCACAACATGCGCAGAAACAACGTCAACAGGGGTTGCTCTTACCCCACTTCTTAAAGTGCAAACCCTCATACTACCGAGGAAAATAAGGAGTTGTTGAATTGATGCAGTGGTTTGAAAGACTAGAGACAGTTTTCTGCATCAGCGGTTGTGCTAACGAGAACAGACCTAAGTTTGCCACATGCACACTACTTGAGAGCGCCCTCACCTGGTGGAACTCTTTGGTCGCTACCCTTGGAAATGACACTGCCTATACTCTCACTTGGGCCAACCTCAAGGAGAGAATGACTGAGAAATACTGTCCCAGAGGAGAAATGAAGAAGTTGGAAGTCGAACTGTTGGATCTAAAGTGTAAGAACAATGTTATCCTTTGGTAAAACCTAAGATTTCAAGAGTTAAGCTTGATGTGCACCAGAATGTTCCCTCTAAGGAGTGACAAGATTGAGAAGTATGTCAGCGGACTCCCTGACAACATCTATGACAGTGTGCTAGCTTCACGACCCGCTACCGTTGAAGGTGCTATGGAATTTGCGACTGAGCTGATCAACAAGCGAGCCCGCAATCTGTCCGAGAGGCAACGGACAACAAGAGAAAATCCGATGAAAGCTATCATAGCCAGCACCAGCAGCCTTCCATAAAGCAAAACATTGGGCAAGTTGATGACACTACTCCCACAACCCGCACCAAGAACTACTCGGGATCCAAGCCCAAGTGTTCAAAGTGCAACTATCATCATGTCACTGGAGGACAATTACAAGGATGCTACAAGTGAGGCCAACAAGGCCATTTTGCTCGTGATTGTCAAACAAATGTTGCTACCCTGGGTCAACCCAATACCAATCTCGGAAATAGCAACAAGGGCAAGTCCAATGCACGTGGGAGTGGAAGTGGGCAGCAGGGAAACCGAAACCTCACAGGTGGAAGCAGTAGTGGACCAAAGAAAGCTGTGGTATGTTACGAGTGCGAAACCCCTGGGCATGTGAGACCTGACAGTCCCAAGTTGGCCAACCAGAAGAAGGACGACAAGGGAACTCCTTCGCAAGTGTACATTGCCGACAATGCCCCAGCAAATCCAAACTCCAACGTCGTCCCTGGTACGTTCTTACTAAATCAATGATATACATCAGTCTGGTTTGACACATGGGCATACCAAAGCATTATATTTTCTAGATTTAGTAAGGTATTGGAAATCCCTCCATTAGTTCTAGACCCCTATTATGTTGTAGAATTTGGCGACGGAAAAGTTATGATGGTTAACATCATCATTCGAGGTTGTTCCTTAAAACTTTCCAATCACCCGTTTTACATCAATTTGATTCCTGTAAGTCTTGGTAGCTTTGATGTCATCATCGGCATGGATTGGCTATCAAAGTACCGTGCAATCATCATATGTGATCAAAAATTAGTTCGTATACCTTAGGGAGATGAAACCTAGATTATACTAGGGGACGGAACCCCCGATATAACTAACACTAGACATAGTGTCATTTCTAGCACCAAGCAAGGGAATACCTGGTCAAGGGATACCCTATTTCTTTAACTTGTTCTCCCCCCTGCCTAAACCTGAAAGACACATCCAACTCACAATGGGTGTATTTTATAGGGTTATATCCGCCACTTAGGCAACCCTAAACCTGAAAGACACATCCAACTCACAATGGGTGTATTTTGTAGGGTTATATCCGCCACTTAGGCAACCCTAAACCTGAACGACACACCCAACTCACAATGGGTGTATTTTGTAGGGTTATATCCGCCACTTAGGCAAGCCTAAACCTGAAAGACACATCCAACTCACAATGGGCGTATTTTGTAGGGTTATATCCGCCACTTAGGCAACCCTAAACCTGAAATACACATCCAACTCACAATGGGTGTATTTTGTAGGGTTATATCCGCCACTTAGGCAACCCTAAACCTGAAAGACACATCCAACTCACAATGGGTTTATTTTGTAGGGCTAGGTTCGACATCCCTCGTAAAGAGACGTTGATTGTCCCATGTTTTTGGACATTCCTTTTTCCTCTTCTGGTCCAATTAGTTCGACAATACCATCATCCATCAGACTCTGGGAGGTGTAATTTCCTCTCTTTAGAAGTCAGAATTTGTGCAAATTTTGAACATGTAATAGTGAATGCATGACCCTTGTTACGGCGCCCCGCAAGGCGCACACTTCTTTATTCTTGGTATCTTCTTTTATTTCCACCATTTGAGGTACTTCTTTTCTGCGCCCCTCTCGCCCATCCCCGCGGAAAATGAAGCAGATTCTTTGCAACTTCTTACCCAATTTCCATCAACAATAATCATAACCTCTCTGTTGGGTAGAAACTTTAGTACTATTAACTAATGTTTGTATCCCACAAGCTTGAGGTATAATTGTAAGTCTTTTAATAAAGCTGTTGACATAGGTGGGGTTATAGTTAAAATATTTTATTCTATTTTACCTTCAACCCCAATTTTCATCATCGGATGTGGAGATATATCCTATGTCTCACCCGTGAAAAGGATGCAGATACAGTACATCCCCAGCTTTCCCAGCATATAAAACATGCTGGCATGTCCTCCTCATATCAGAAACCATTTGCAGTGCATTTGCCCTCCTAACCGAATCCACAACACCATTGGTCCTCTCCCAGCTCTTGAAAGTACATAACTACAACCCCCGTTGAAAGACCCGCACCTATCCATCCATAGTAGCAGTATCCTTTACTGCTCAACCGGATGTATAGTCAGATCCAGATAAAGATCTCTTTGCATTCCCTTCCTATCCATCCATAGTAGCAGTCCCCTTTACTGCTCAACCGGATGTATAGTGTGATGCGGATAAAGATCTCTTTGCATTCCCTCCCTATCCATTCATAGCAGCAGTCTCCTTTACTGCTCAATCAGATGAATAGAGCGACCCAGATAAAGATCTCTTTGCATTCCCTTCCTATCCATCCACAGCAGCAGTCTCCTTTACTGCTCAATCAGATGAATAGTGCGACCCAGATAAAGATCTCTTTGCATTCCCTTCCTATCCATCCACAACAACAGTCTCCTTTACTGCTCAATCGGATGAATAGTGCGACCCGGATAAAGATCTCTTTGCATTCCCTTCCTATCCATCCACAACAGCAGTCTCCTTTACTGCTTAATCAGATGAATAGTGCGACCCGGATGAAGATCTCTTTGCATTCCCTTCCTTTCCATCCACAGCAGCAGTCTCCTTTACTGTTCAATCGGATGTATAGCGCGACCTGGATAAAGATCTCCTTGTATTCCCTTTTATCCATCCATAGCAGCAGCCTCCATTACTGCTCAACCGGATGTATAAGGGTAACATAGGTGTAGACCATTTCGCATTCATGCCGCCATCCGTACCTAAGAGAGAGAGTCTGAAATGAATCATATACTTAGAACATCTTTCACTTAAAAGATAACTACGTTTTAGTAGCTTTGAGGACAAAGCTAAAATAACGGGGTGGTGTTGTAAAATCCATGATTTTACCATGATTTTATTAAATAAAGTTACACCCATAAATCCTAGAACACATACTCATGTGTTATGTTCCTATAAGTTGTGAGTGAACTTGTCCATTATGTACTTATACCTTTACATTCATATTGATTGTAAATAAGTTACATAGCTTAAACCTTGTACTTAAAACTAGGGATAACAAGTAGTAAATGTATAATCAATATTTGGAATATAAAACACGTAACAAATTTGGAAATCTACTACAATTAGGTATTGTAGCCGTATGTATGAGTGTAAGTAGACTACGAGTTTACTTAACTCTTGGACTAGCCCACGAATAGATTCCATTTATGTGCAAGCCCAACATAAGCCCAAGCCAAAGGCCCATTACTCCTTTTGGCTAGCTAGACATGGTACATAGACTTGTGTGGAAGGAGAAGAGTTTCCTTGGAAAGGCAAGGGAGGACACTTGGCACAATATGTCTTACCAAGGTGATACATACCTTTTCTCATTCCCTTCCTCTCTCTTCTTTAAGCAGAAACACACACATACATCACACACACATTCTCATTTCACATGCATGCAATCTCACTCTCCTTGTTTCTCTCTCAAATCATTCGGCATTAAGCCACAAAACTCCAAAGTTGTTCATTAAATCAACTAAATCTTTGTCCCATTTGGATTGCAAATCATTTGGTAGCATCGTTTCTTTTGGAATCACTATAAACAAGCCGTAGCCAAATCCTTAAGGCCACGACTTGGTTTATATTAGGGTTTTCTTCATTAACTAGATTAGATCTCTAATCTCCTTGTTCATCTAGATCATCTTTGGTACGTTTTAGCAAGAAAGGTATACACCTCATGCTCTTTCATTTCTTCATGCATGCATCATCATACATCTATAAACACAAGTAAATAACATGTTAGAATCAAGATTTGAAAAAGCCATGACCATTATAGGTCACGCCATATTTATGAAAATCATATTCATGATTAATAATCTTTTAATAAGAAACCTATGGCTTGTATTCTATGTTTTAAACTTGATTAAAAATCATATGAACCATCTTATGAGTTTAAAATGTTGCATAGGTTACAAATCTTACTTTTGGGATATTGGTTAACTAATAATCATAGATCTCATGAGTAAACATGTGTAACTCAAAAACCATGAAAACCATGACCTAGAAGGTCACGGCATATTAAGTGGATTAAGTAGGAGTTATGTACCATGTTTTAATAATGGGAAATGTATTATTACATGTGAAATGGAATACTAAAAATCACAAAATATAACTTATGTGTATATATGTAGCCGTGGGTTACATATGGCCTAAGATGGGTTAGATGTACATGCATGCTTATATAAGTCATAGATCTAATGATTGAGTTAACTTGAGCATAATAAACATAAAACAAGCTTAAAAGAATCTTATGGGAACCTTGGGAGAAGATATTATAGCCGTGGGCTATATGTAGTCTTCTTGGAATAATAGTAACCTTGGGAACATGCATGTAACTTAGATAATCATGATGTATTTTTGTAAATATTTACAAGACATAAAATTAGCTAAAGTGTTCATCTTGGAAAAACCAAGATTTAGAAATATAGTCGTGGGCTATATATGTGTGTACATGTATCTATGATTGATTTTTAGGTCTAGACATAGTTTAGATCTCATTTTGGACTTGTGACTTGTTTTCTTGACTTGTACATAGCTAGATCTTAATTTGTACACTTATAATTACATGCAACCTTAAAATAAGACTTGACTCATCTTAATAAGCTATAACTAATTATAGCCGTGAGTTATAAGCTCATAATAGGGCTTATGACTTGCATGCAACCTTGTAACACACCTAGATCTAATTTGGAACATCACATAAAAGAAACTATAAGTTTTATTCTTCTATTTAGATTTAAAACTAGATATGAATAAGCTCATAATAAACTTATAAGAATATCCTAAGTTAATACTTACATAAAATGTAAAGTAGTGTTAATGGACTAAAACCGTAACTTATGAAACTTGTTTTGATAAACTAGTAAGCACAAGGACTGAAAATGAAAATGGAAAGTCTAGGGTTTAATAAATATCATCCGTGGCAAATTAAACCCTAGGGTTCATTTTGCGAAGTTTCTAAAAGTTATTTTGTCATTTTATAACCCTAAGGACCATTCTTGTAATTAACCAAAACTTAAAGAAGCCCTAGGGGCTGTTTTTGTCATTTTAGTGAAGTTACAAAACCTAGATTTAACTAGGGGGACTAAATCTGCCATAAGCCAAAACTTTAACAAGCCCTAGGTACCAAATGTGTAATAATCCGAAAGTTATACTTGTTTAAAATATGGAGGGACTAGTTTTGCCATGTTCCGAAACATTAACAAGCCCTAACCCTAAAATCTATTTTAATTATAATAAAACATAATTAAAAACCTAGACCATAAGAATTAATGTATAAATTCTTAAGTTGTAATTAATAAATTATTTTATAAATATTAAATAATTTATGGAAACTTTAAAGTTAAATAAAATATTATATTGTAATTTTTCAAAATAGAATATTTATATTTGCTTTATGGAATAGATTGTATAAACAATTACGAATATGTATTATTAATACATGAACTCATATACTTTTAGAGAATAAAATTTATATGAACGTTGGATAAATTGAATACTAATATTTAAGTAGAACACCTTACGTCTACTTAAAATATGAAACTTAATAGTAAGTTTAAATGAATGATTATAATACATGAACTATGAACGTAAACTAATATTAAGTAGAACTTTTATGTTTACTTAATAATGAAACTTAATAGTAAATGGGTGATTATAATACATAAACGGAGAACGTAAACTAATATTTTAAGTATGACATTTTATGTCTACTTAAATAAGAAACTTAATTGTAAGTTGAATGATTATTATAAATACATGTATGCTAACTGATATTAAAAGTTAAACATTTTATATTTACTTAGAAGTGAAACTTATATAGATAAGTTTAAATGAATATTGTAGATACTTGAACTACGCTTATTTAGATAAATACCGTAGCATAAACAAACTGACTAAAAATTTGTATAAGCATACATATATGTTCTTTATACTATCTATTAAGACTGTACTATTTGATTAGTCATAACTTTTGGCGTGAGCATTATTTGGATATTCGTGTT
Source organism: Glebionis coronaria (assembly GCA_025667525.1). Lineage (NCBI taxonomy): Eukaryota > Viridiplantae > Streptophyta > Magnoliopsida > Asterales > Asteraceae > Glebionis > Glebionis coronaria. Next base: position 337,931 of record JANFOE010001351.1, on the reverse strand, counting down.
ATACAGCTTTTGCCAACTCCCCGGTGAGTTTACAGCCCCATATAAACGTTTGATAAAACTTCTCCTCTATGGGGGAGAAAACATGCAAACACTTAATGGACATAACAGAATTGAATAAACTTGACTATGATTGATTATTATTAGAACTGTTAAATTGTTGTAAGTCGCCCGAATGTTTTAAATAGATCTATTAGGGATTGACCATCCCCATCTGGGTGAGTCATGCTCTGTGCCTTGGCCGGAACAACAGATGTATACCATGTTGGAACTGGGTTGGGTGTCTTTTTGTAAGACACTATGTGACAATCCGTCAATTTATGGTTGATATTTTATTCTCAAATATTATTTAAAAATATTATTTTAATGTTATATTATGAACTCACTCATTTCTGGGAAGAAATTTGGATATACGTCTTGAAGTAGCATCGACTACGTCTAAACCGAAGCATTTTACTACGTGCTTACGTTTACATACACCGTTTTGGTGACAGTCTGACATTTCAGAAAATAAATTTATCCGTGAATATTATTTTGGAATTTTAAATTTGTGTTGGTTCATAAACTCACAAATTTACGAGAAGAGATTAGGACTTACGATAATAATTTAACGTCCTTTACGACTAAACCGGAAACCTTAGGATTACGTATTTACGTTTTCAAACTCCGTTTTTGATGAGACAATTTTTATTAGATTCATTTTGTGCCGTTGATTCATAATTTATAAAAACGTTTTTTGTAAAACGACTCGAGGGCACGTAAATCGAGGAAACTAGAATCATGGAGTACCCGTAAATAATTGAGGATGAGACAAAAACATGTTTTGCCCTACCCCCTACACATGGGACGGCCACTATATTATACCACACCAACTTTGTGTCAAGTTTTAAGCTAAGTTACTTACACTTGTAACTAGCTTAGCTTGTAAGCTTTCAAACCACAAAACCACTTGCAACAAACCATTACCTCATTTCCCACTCATGCAAACAACTCAAAACTCTCTCAACTCACCCCTATTGCCGTCCCACTTCACCCTTAAACACCTCATTTTGATCAAATCTAACCACAAATCCTATGTTATCTCTACATATGATGAATGACTCTTGAAGCTCTATTGATTGGTGGTCATTTTAACATCTAAGGAGAAGTTTTGTTGGTGTATTGGGGCTGATTTTCCACAAGATGTTCATGAAGATAGGTGATGTTGGTATATCACAAGTTTTGCCATCGAAATCCAAGCCTTGTTCATCAACCTCATCTTTTCATCACTATGGTGGTATAAGGATCATTCTTCCTATCCTTCTTGTTATTTTGATTATGTAATCATGTATTTTATTTCTTATTGTATATGTATATGATGAATATATGATGATAAAAATATTATGTGGGGATTTGGTGTTGATAATCATGGGTAAAAAGATGAAAAACTATATGTAAAAGTGGTTAATCTTGCTTAATTTAGTAGGCTGTATAAAAACAGTAAATAACCATATGATGAACTGATAAAATGGCATAGATTACTAAAGAAACAGTAAGGTATATGATTTTTACACATGTGGTGAGTTGGCCATGCAATGAAATCATTAGGATGAGTGAGATATGATCAAAACAATATTAGAGTACAAATCTGCATAGACTGTTTTGGACGATTTTTATAAAATACTTAGAGGCTGATTCAACAGTATCCATACGAGAGTTAAATGGAGCACATATTATGTAGTTTATTCCATAAAAATTTGTGCTTCTATCTCCATATAGAACTCTAGATATGGATGTTTTGGTGAACATGAAATTTAAAATCAGATTTGTATAATAAAAACTTATATAATATAAGCACTCACTTATATATTTATAAAATATATACACATGAAAACCCACTAACAATTAATAGTAATTATAAATAAGAATTTCATATATTATGATATAAAATAAGACATTTTTATAAATTACAAGTATAAAATATTTTCCAAGTTATACAACTATAAACATGATTTTTACGTCTTTTCGGCTAGTACCGAAAGATTAACGTTTTTATCAAATAAAACTTAGACGGTCGGACCCGTCTAATGTAAACTTTTATAAACTCACATACTGATGTATAAAAATATATAACAAGTAAAAACCGATAAACCCGAATCTTACAACATATAGACATTAACGGGCCAAAGTAGCCTTATTGGACTATAAACCCGACTAGTTAGTAAAACACTTATAAACTTATTTATTGGGCTTAACCCATTTGGGCCAAACATGTAAAGTATAATACTGATAATAAAAGTATAACTGAGCTAATGAATAGTATTGGGCTTGTAATAGGCCCATTGGGCTTCAAAATATAAACAAGATTGAACTAGTATAACTAGTCTTGAAAATTTCCAACACATAACACTAAAATAAGTAAATGAGAATATATAAACCCACTTGATCATCATATATATAAAATCATCATATGTATACATAATTTTTATTTTTATAAAGTCATTGGACATGAGTCTAAGACGAGTATTATTTGTCTAGGTTTCCGTGATTGAAGGACGTACCGTACATCCAAATCGCCGATAAACCGCTTTCCCACATCAACGTGAGTTCATAGCCTCACACTCTTTTAAATGTTTTTATGAAATGTTTTATAAACCCGCGAGGGAGATAACATGTTAGTTTTAATAAAATAGGACACCAGTTGTCCCGATTATTTGTTTATTGATTTGGACCCAAATGATTGTATGACCCGATGAATGATTAAATGACCCGATAGATGAAATGAAATGGATTATTAAAGTTAGGTTATGTCACTAAAAGTCCCATTAGCATGAATTGTGAACTACCGGGATTTGGTAGACGCTTATGCATTTAATAGTACTATTTAGGGACGATCACCCCAGTTCGCGCCTTGACGGTTGATCCCCGTCGTGCCACATTGATTGGTAAGCGAATTTATGTATGAGAAGATTTACACAAGCGTGATTATTGTGACGACACGCTAACTTAGATGGGCAAATTGAGTTTCAGGCTAGCTACCCGTTGTTGGTTATAGTAAGGTAACAATGTCATGCGGCTTATAATAATCCAAAATAACGAAATACTGCTATACGCACCGAATTACGATATATTGCCTGACTAGCAATACGGGGTCATATTATTGATATTATGTTTGTGTTTTGGTTTTACATAACTATATTCATATAACGGTTTTTATTTAACTCTACACGACGTTATAAAACGTATTGTATGATGTTTTTACGAAATTGGTTCCGTATAATGATTTTGAAGGCGAAAGCCTATATTGTGATTTTGACAAGGATTTGTATAAAATGTTTTTGGCCTATTTTATGGTCTACTATAAAGATTTGTACAAAAATGATTTTCGGTAATAATTATATACCGATGATATATTGATGGTTTTATTAAACTCTATGATATATACCGATGACCTTTTCTTTTAACATGTTTTATCTCAGGTACTTGAAGGTAATTCTCGGGAAGACGACAAGAATTCATGGCCCGCACTTAAATAACAATTTCCATTCAAATGTTTTGTAAAAATTGAATGAAATACTATGACTTGGGACCTATGTAAATCTGATATTTATGAATGGAAATGCTTTATTATTAAACGACGCGATTGTTAAGCGTTGTCTATGATGTGAGTAATGTGCTATCCCGTAACACCAACGAGTCTTCCGCTGTATTGAATTGTATAAATTTAGGGGTGTTATAGTTTGGTACCAGAGCTCTCGTTATAGAGAACGAAAGATTTTTAAAACCAAGGTTTTGAATAAAACATTTCAAAATCTTTTAACTATAAACATTTTTCTAAAAATGTCTAAAAATCTTTTGACTATAACGGTGCCGAAGAATTCCCGAGTTACCGACAAGGCCAGACTGAGAAGTGTTATTTTAATATATATATATAATTTGGATTATATATATATATATATATATATATGTATATATATATATATATATATATATATATATATATATATATATATATATATATATATATATATATATATATATATATATATATATATATATATATATATATATATATATATATATATATATATATATATATATATATATATACATATATATATATATATATATATATATATATATATATATATATATATATATATATATATATATATATATACATATATATATAATATATATATATATATATGATGTAATTTTATAACATGATTGTTTGATGATTATTTTAATATTTATACGAGGTATTTATACGACGTAGATTGTCACAAGGAACCCTAAATCCCCTAGTAAATTAATCTAAGCTATTTCCGTAGGAATCCTAGCTATTCCAGATCTAAACCAAGTTGTGGATATTTATCATCCCAACAAATGGTTGATATTCGTAGAAATATAGATATTAGTTGATTGTGATATTGAAAAAGAATTGGCAAGATTAAATTTGATATCGATGTCATGACGATCTTTCCTTATAGAGTGGAGTTTGACAAAACGGTACCACCTAGAAAGATGTCATCTGATTCGTTGTCAACCAATTCTTCAAATTGAAATCGAAAAGGTGAATGTTGAACTTGAGGCTGTCATTGGAACTATTACCCAAATCCTCATGCCACTAGTACCTTTCCGAGAAGTCTAATTGAATGATCGAGTCATTTCATACTAGTGACTCATTTGATAATTGTTGTTGTAAGAGCTATAGGATTGGAAATTAAGTGTTGATCATATCGAGCTTTTATTACCCTTTTAAGGTTTATGAATAAGGTTGAAAGTATTGGAGAATGAGATAGGATATCGCATTGAGTATTATTTGGTTGAAACTTGAATAATGTAAATTTTTAACTCGTCTGGAATATGAGATTGTTAAGAGGAAGTCGTTAAGTTCTGTGATTCAATTATAAGGTTTTAATTGATTGTTGATTCTTATTAAGGGTTGTTCCTAGGCCATTGTCCAATGATGAGGATGCCTAGTGTCCAAGAAATAAATTGAAGAAATCTTCTTCTGATTGGGACCGATGGATCTTCTGGGACATGTGTAACACCTAATGACTCTTGTAGATTAGTATTCATTGTGGTATCTTTTAAAAATCCCTAACTTAATTGAGACATCAGTTAGTAGGATGAGTTCTTAGAATTGTATGACATAGTGACACATAATGTGTTACGGTACAATATTGACTTGTTTGTGATTAATGAAAAGACTACAATTGATTGCTAAATTCTACATGTATCGATGTTATTTATCTTTTATTGCTTCATCCTAATGTTAGCATTAGTGATGCAACCATTGAACAAGTACTCATCTCGGTTTGAGTTACGTTGTGGATTATTCTTTTCGAGTGCCATCGAGATCATGAACCTCATGATTATTTGGTTAAAGATCGTTTCCTATTATATTGTAGTTAGTTCTTGGTGAACAACTCTTCATCACTCTTTTGTAGATCACTCATTGTTTTTATAAGATAAAACAGTATCCTTTGAGAAAATTGAATTTTCATCACTATAAGGATTATTCAAAGTAAGATTTATAAGTGATTGTTATCGAAATGAAGTTGTTTATAAACAACCTTGGAAAACTTAATTGTTTTCATAACAAAGAAAATCTTTGTAAATTTATTTTTGATTCTTATTTAAGAATTAAGCATGAAAATGTTTTTATTATAAACATGATGATAAAATTTTGACGAAATGAGTATTGCATCGTTAATCTTGAAATTGTATATAGTTGCGCGCCTACATACAGTTTAGAAGTGACCATGCAAGGCTGATTAGTAGTCACCATGAAATTATTAATAAACACTAAATTTTCTTTGACGATTGTGAAAGATTAAATTTTATGAGATCTGCAAGAAGTGAAAAATAGGGACATATTGATAGGGACACCTACATATGTGCCCATACTATTTATTTTTCTGAGTCGAATTTACTCATCTAGAGATATTGTCTTAATTGACAATTGATATTCCCTTCTTGTCCAATTCTCCCGTGGTGAGATTCTTAGGAAAAGTATCTGATTACTGAGTGTTGATACCCGATTGGATGTATCGACGTTCCTATCAATTTTTTTGATTTGGTTTCATTTGAATGACCTGGGTAACGATCCGAGGAGCTTTCGAGTGCGTACTCAAATTATGAAAACATGGGATATATTCATGTTCATTAAATGTTTTCGTCTGTATCTGATTTGAAATTATTTCGCGTAGATTATGCGTTGACCTTACTCTTTTAATGGTACTTGTGTCTCCATATATCCTTGAATTTGTGAAGGATTATGAGTTATTATTAGTCTTTTGAGAAGTTCATATCTTATCGACGACAATAAAACTGAAAAGTTGATAGTGCCAGTAAATGGATTAATTGATTATGGAATGACGACATTGTCTTAATTGATGGGAATTCGAGTAGAATTCCCCTAAAAGATAAGATGTTTATTATCAAAAGTTATTTAAATAATTCTTGATGGATGACCATATCCTGCATTTAGACTTGAAATTATAGCATGAATGGTTGTGAATTAGTCATAGATAATATAATCTAGAAAGAACTTAAAATGAATGTATTAAAAGATGTTTATGTTATCTGAAACTTTAAGAGGTATTTGTTGGTAAGTTACCTAGACTTTCGCCATTAAGGCAAGCTGAACTTGGTATTGATTATATTCCCGGTGCTGCACCTGTGGCTTGTGCACTGTACGTCAACACCATCCGAATTAAAAGAATTACCGTACAACTGAGTGAGTTGTCGGAGAAAGCTTTTATTCTACCAAGCTCGTCATCATGAAGAGCTATGGTATTATCATTCCTTATATTTATTAATTACCATGAACTAAGTAAATTGACGATTAAAATCTATATTCACTACCCAAGATAATAGATTGTTCGATCATTTACAAGTTTCTAGTGTATATTCAGGAATTTGATCCACGACATGGTTATCATCAATTTCGCGTCCGCGAAAAGGATTATTTATTCCAATCACTACATCCATAACTTGTAATGAACATTATGAGTTTCATGTGATGTTGTTTGGATTGACTAATACACATGTAGCATCCATAAGTTGGTGAATCACGTGTTTAGGCTGTAATTTGATAAATTCATGCTTGTGATCATTAAGGACCATTTGTTTATTTATAAGAATAAGAATGAGTTAATAATTATTTGTAGAATGCCCTGAGTCGGCCGAGTATTGAAAACCTGTACATTGAATATCTAAATATGAGACTTAATACTTAATCCTTTACATAAAATGACCGTTTGATTAATGAAGGTAAGATATATATGTATATATTGACTCTTAAAAAATTAGAGCCATTAAGGCTTTGGGTTTTACCAAAAAGAAAATGGAAGTATGTTATGACAAATGTTTTAACAAAGGATTTTAAGGGATTATTCCCTTATACACAAATCATTTAACTAAACTCCTGTTTAGGGGTAAATGTTTGTGTATACCTCAAGACGAGTTAAGAAGAATTGAGGAAAACCATTTACACCATGACTTGGAATTTGAAACAACAATTTTTGCTTTTCAACTAAGAAAATTGACCAAAGTATAACCAAAGATTTTTCAAACATTTACGAATCTTATTAATTATTTTCGATAAATCAGAAAAAATCGTGTTAATTAAATTCAAATTTGTTTTGAACATTTTATTATAATTGGTCGAACTAAGAAAATTAAACTTTTAACGTTTACGTTTCATAAAAACTTAATATTTATTGTTAATTTACGTGTAATAATTATCGACGCTTTAAAACGTCGTATCAAGCAAAACAGATAAAAATAATAGTTGAGATAGAACTAAGACTTAGAAAATATGAAGGAATAATTTATGAATAAATACGGTCATGATATTTATTTCATCAAGGAAGGTGAATGTAATTACTGACACATTATGTAGAAAATATAAAGAACCAATTTGGACATGTTCCTTAATAATGAAGGTGCAAAATAAATTGCCGAACAATATAAAAATAAACAATGCTTGTAAGAAGGATAATATAGATAATAAAAAGGGGTTCGCGGCTAATATGAACCATTAGAATTGAGGAGCCGATGGCGTTAAATGTATAAAAAGCCACTTGTGGTTGCCTAAATATGGAGATTTTGAGATGTAGTCATGTTGGAATCTCGTAAGTATACGTAATCTATTCCTGTCATTTCTGATTAAATGTATCTTTGTCTGAAGAAGCTGTACTGATGGCAAATTATGAAGGCAGACATCGCCTCATACATTAGTAAACGTCTAACTATTGCAAAGGTCATCATCTGAATTTGATTCGATTTGGGTCATCGTCGACAAACTGACCAAATCTGCTAATATCATTCCTGTTAATGATAGATTCTCGATGAATAGATTGACTCTTTGTATTTGAAGGAGTTGTGTAAACATGGTGTGCCTGTATCGATCATCTCTATCAAGATCCTCGCTTCACATCAAATTTCTAGCGATTTGCTCAGAAGTCATTGAGAACGAATCTTGATGAGAGTACTGTGTACCACCCCAATCGAAGGGACGAGGTAAAGTAACGATACAAAATACTATAAGTGCTGTTTTATGTTTGAATGATTGACCTTTGGTAATAAACTTTAAAATCGTTTTCCTTTGGAGAGATTATCATTGATAATTATCGTATTAGGATCGGGATCGAATCTTGTGAGGATATATATTAGAGCATCTGTAAGCAGGAGTTGGGATGAAGACACCCGACATACACCCATTGTGAGTTGGACATGTCTTTTAGGTTTAAGGTTTCCTATGATGGCGAACCTAACCTTACAAAATACTCGACCCGCGAGACCTGAAATGATTGTTGAAATTAGGATCTGATTATTGACTGCCGGTAGTGGGCAGGAGGTCATGTGAATATGAAATGTAGATCTTGAAGTGCCAGATGAGTAGCGAAGTTATGCCAAAAATATTAACCATGGAAAAATGAATTGATGATCTGAAAGATCATGGGATATAAGTCCCCGTTGTATGGGACCATTGAGATGATGTAAAAGATTGGTTTGAAAGTCATCTAGGCTGGATCTACCCTAGGACTTCAAGAGCTGCGTGAATTATGTTTCGTATATCGAACTTGATAAAATGTATATCAAGTGAAAATCTGATTGTTTCTTAGTAATGTTTAGATCGGCGAAAAGTTGCATTCATCAAAAACCCGTGAACATCATGGATAGAGAAAGTAAGTCAACATTAAGCGTGATCTTATTCCCGTAGTTATGTTTGATGAAACTCGCGTATTGTAATGAATTACACTTGTGAGAAAAGACCGAATGTGGAGGAAATACCCACATGGCTTTAACTCTATAAGAAGCGAGTAGTAAGGTAAGATGATCTTTGAGGACAAAGATCCTGTTTAGGGGTAAATGCTGTGACAATCCGTCAATTTATGGTTGATATTTTATTCTCAAATATTATTTAAAAATATTATTTTAATGTTATATTATGAACTTACTCATTTCTGGGAAGAAATTTGGATTTACGTCTTGAAGTAGCATCGACTACGTCTAAACCGGAGGATTTTACGTTACGTGCTTACGTTTACATACACCGTTTTGGTGACAGTCCGACATTTCAGATAATAAATTTATCTGTGAATATTATTTTGGAATTTTAAATTTGCGTTGGTTCATAAACTCACAAATTTACGAGAAGAGATTAGGACTTATGATTATAATTTAACGTCCTTTACGACTAAACCGGAAACCTTAGGATTACGTATTTACGTTTTCGAACTCTGTTTTTGATGAGACAATTTTTATTAGATTCGTTTTGTGCCGTTGATTCATAATTTATAGAAACGTTTTTCGTAAAACGACCCGAGGGCACGTAAATAGAGGAAACTAGAATCGAGGAGTACCCGTAAATAATTGGGGATGAGACAAAAACAAGTTTTGCCCCACCCCTACACATGGGACGACCACTATATTACACCACACCAACTTTGTGTCAAGTTTTAAGCTAAGTTAGTTACACTTGTAACTAGCTTAGCTTGTAAGCTTTCAAACCACAAAACCACTTGCAACAAACCATTACCTCATTTTCCACTCATGCAAACAACTCAAAACTCCAACTCACCCTCCATTGCCGTCCCACTTCACCCTTAAACACCTCATTTTTATCAAATCTAACCACAAATCCTATGTTATCTCTATATATGATGAATGACTCTTGAAGCTCTATTGATTGGTGGTCATTTTAACATCCAAGGAGAAGTTTTGTTGGTGTCTTGGGGCTGATTTTCCACAAGATGTTCATGAAGATAGGTGATGTTGGTATATCACAAGTTTTGCCATCGAAATCCAAGCCTTGTTCATCAACCTCATCTTTTCATCAATATGGTGGTATAAGGATCATTCTTCCTATCCTTCTTGTTATTTTGATTATGTAATCATGTATTTTCTTTCTTATTGTATATGTATATGATGAATATATGATGATAAAAATATTATGTGGGGATTTGGTGTTGATAATCATGGGTAAAAAGATGAAAAACTATATGTAAAAGTGGTTAATCTTGCTTAATTTAGTAGGCTGTATAAAAACAGTAAATAACCATGTGATGAACTGATAAAATGGCATAGATTACTAAAGAAACAGTAAGGTATATGATTTTTACACATGTGGTGAGTTGGCCATGCAATGGAATTATTAGGATGAGTGAGATATGATCAAAACAATATTAGAGTACAAATCTGCATAGACTGTTTTGGGCGATTTTTATAAAATACTTAGAGGCTGATTCAATAGTAGCCATAGAAGAGTTAAATGGAGCACATAGTATTTAGTTTATGCCATAGAAATTTGTGCTTCTATCTCCATATAGAACTCAAGATATGGCTGTTTTAGTGAACATGAAATTTAAAATCAGATTTGTATAATAAAAATTTATATAATATAAGCACTCACTTATATATTTATAAAATATATACACATGAAAACCCACTAATAATTAATATTAATTATAAATAAGAATTTCATTTATTATGATATAAAATAAGACATTTTTATAAATTACAAGTATAAAATATTTTCCAAGTTATACAACTATAAACATGATTTTTACGTCTTTTCGGCTAGTACCGAAAGATTAACGTTTTTATCAAATAAAACTTAGACGGTCGGACCCGTCTAATGTAAACTTTTATAAACTCACACACTGATGTATAAACATATATAACAAGTAAACACCGATAAACCCGAACCTTACAACATATAGACATTAACGGGCCAAAGTAGCCTTATTGGACTATAAACCCGACTAGTTAGTAAAACACTTATAAACTTATTTATTGGGCTTAACCTATTTGGGCCCAACATGTAAAGTATAATACTGATAATAAAAGTATAATTGGGCTAATGAATAGTATTGGGCTTGTAATAGGCCCATTGGACTTCAAAATGTAAACAAGATTGAACTAGTATAACTAGTCTTGAAAATTTCCAACACATAACACTAAAATAAGTAAATGAGAATATATAAACTCACTTTATCATCATATATATAAAATCATCATATGTATACATAATTGTTATTTTTATAAAGTCATTGGACATGAGTCTAAGACAGGTTTTATTTGTCTAGGTTTCCGTGATTGAAGCACGTACCGTACATCCAAATCGCCGATAAACCGCTTTCCCACATCAACGTAAGTTCATAGCCTCGCACTCTTTTAAATGTTTTTATGAAATGTTTTATAAACCCGCGAGGGAGATAACATGTTAGTTTTAATAAAATAGGACACCAGTTGTCCCGATTGTTTGTTTATTGATTTGGACCCGAATGATTGTATGACCCGATGAATGATTAAATGACCCGATATATGAAATGATATGGACTATTAAAGTTAGGTTATGTCACTAAAAGTCCCATTAGCATGAATTGTGAACTACCGGGATTTGGTAGACGCTTATGCATATAATAGTACTATTTACGGACGATCACCCCAGTTCGCGCCTTGACGGTTGATCCCCGTCGTGCCACATTGATTGGTAAGCGAATTTATGTATGAGAAGATTTACACAAGCGTGATTATTGTGACGACACGCTAACTTAGATGGGCAAATTGAGTTTCGGGCTAGCTACCCGTTGTTGGTTATAGTAAGGTAAGAATGTCATGCGGCTTATAATAATCCAAAATAACAAAATACTGCTATACGCACCGAATTACGATATATTGCCTGACTAGCAATACGGGGTCATATTATTGATATTATGTTTGTGTTTTGGTTTTACATAACCATATTCATATAACGGTTTTTATTTAACTCTACACGACGTTATAAAAGGTATTGTATGATGTTTTTACGACATTGGTTCGTATAATGATTTTGAAGGCGAAAGCCTATATTGTGATTTTGACAAGGATTTGTATAAAATGTTTTTGGCCTAGTTTATGGTCTACTATAAAGATTTGTAAAAAAATGATTTTCGGTAATAATTATATACCGATGATATATTGATGGTTTTATTAAACTCTATGATATATACTGATGACCTTTTCTTTTAACATGTTTTATCTCAGGTACTTAAAGGTAATTCTCGGGAAGACGACAAGAATTCATGGCCCGCACTTAAATAACAATTTCCATTCAAATGTTTTGTAAAAATTGAATGAAATAATATGACTTGGGACCTATGTAAATCTGATATTTATGAATGGAAATGCTTTATTATTAAACGACGCGATTGTTAAGCGTTGTCTATGATGTGAGTAATGTGATATCCCGTAACACCAACGAGTCTTCCGTTGTATTGAATTGTATAAATTTGGGGGTGTTACACACTACGTCCTCATCTGTTGAGGACTATGGGAGGTTAAGCTTCAGTTTCTAATAATAAACAAATGTAATCTAAATTTTTGTAAGAATGCTTTGTGCATTGTTACTTTTATGATTAATGTATGTCCCAACTAATTAATTGCTAAAACCTGTAAATTCACCAACTTTATGTTGACCCTCTAAGCATGTTTATCTCAGGGAAATGAAATTAGAAAGAGATATGTGCATGGACTCAAGCATCTATGTAATCTGCATCGTAGGACTCGTTAGGGGTTCTATTTGGGAAACATAAACAATCACCTTTGATCATGTTTAAGACAATTTTTATTTATTTGTTTAATAAGCATGTAATCTGATTTGAATGACTCTTTATCTTATGCTCTATGGACTATGTGCTATCGATCCACCCTAGTGACATCTCCGTGGATATTTCCGCATATTATGACCCTACCCGGGGTGTCACATACAATCAATTGAAGGTTATGGAACCCGAAGTTCTGCTTAATCAAGGAAGTAAAACACCTTCTTGAAGCATGGCTTTTATTTCCCACCATGACACTATAGACGCTAACAAATCTTGCTTTGTTAGCGGACAAACTTCTCTTGACAACGGCTCATCAGACATTGACACATACAATCTGTTGGGTCAAAAATTTGATGTGGCAGAAAATCAAAAACTAACATGAAGATATTGTCTAAGCGTTGTCAAGAGCAATCCAAGCGTTGACAAGAGCAAACTAAGCGTTGATGGCTCAAGAGTTGTCATGAGCAATCTAAGCATTGTCACATGCAATTCAAGAGTTGACAGATACGTAGACAAGAAGCCTATGGAAGCTTCTATTTGGATATATATGCAGGATATATTCTGTATATGTTTATCTAAATAAAAGATTTACTTGTTTATTCATTATTATCTCTTGTAAACCCTAATCCTTACACTATAAAAGGAACCAAGGGTCTTACGTTTTATTCATAAGTTCATTCACAATGTAAACCTAAAGCGTATGTCGACTAGACGTGGGATTCAATGTATACACGTCTAGTGATTGTTAATTATTAATATAGTTAGCAATCCAATTGTTTTATTCATGTGTTTTGTGCTTAAACACCTTGTTAATGTGTCATGTTCTAATTCCGCTTTGATTATCTAATCATATGAACATGATGCATTCCTAGTAGCTTAAAAGATCCGGAAACCAAGGTTTCAACAATTGGTATCAGAGCCTCGTGGCTCGTGATGCTAGGACCAACAAGGTGTTCGTGTATGGTGAAAAGAAGAAAAATCCGTCTAGGGTTTTTCTGGACGTTTTTGTGTGCGCAGTAGTATTCAGAAGGTCATAACTTTTGATTGAATTGGATCGTCACGAAATTTCTTGTGTGTGTTTTATACACATATATCTAGACATCCACCGGAGGGATTGTCAAGTTTTATCCCCAAGAAAATGTTATTAAGCGTCAAAGTTAGCAGTAGGATGAATGCAGTTTTCTGTAAACAGCCATGTTCAAAACACGTTTTCTCCTTCGTTAACCGTTGGATCTTCATGATTTTTGAACTGTAGATTCTTAGAACTTGTGTCTAGAATCTCACCGAAGGGATTTTCGATCTGAGCCCTAATGATGAAGATATGCAGCATCGAAATTCACTGTTTAAGATGAACAGAAAAGGCTGTTATGGTTCAGAAGCTATTAGCAGCAGGTATTAAACCTATGATTTGGTACATGGGCTGCTAATACTCACGTCACATAGAAGCAGGTTGCACGTTTTGATTTATTAAAAACATCAAGATATGCTGCCAAGAAAGATCATGTGAAGGTGTTTGCCTGCACTGTTGATGTCAATATCAAAGACGTGGGATGCTAAGCTTCAAAAGATAGTACTGATGTTTCAAGGTTAGTACGAATGGAGGTATTCTTAATTGCAAACAGCAGATGCGAGATTTTTAAGGATATAGGTTGGTTGTGATCCTACTTTGTAGGATATGTAGCTGACTTCCTTGGGTATACATATCTCCTATAATTCGTTTCCTATGTTTGGATGTGATTGCAACTGACATAATCTCTGCCTGATGTTTCGCCATATTCCTCCATATAAGTCAAACGTATACAAAAGTTAATTTTGTATCATTCATGTGAGACATGAAAAGATCTGATGATGACTACGGTATAAATACAAATGTGATATCACGTGGTACAACAAGTTCCAAAAGCAGATATTGACGAGAGAATTTATTTCTCATTGGTTAATATTGTTTGTAAAACTTTACACGTAATAAGCATGGATGCATGGGAGTGCATGTTGGATGCAATGATCAATAATATTCAAGCACTGTCAAAGCATAGACAAGACGCTGACAAGGTTTAAAGTTGACGCTGACGTTTGTTATTTTGACGCTGACAAGAATAAGTCGAACGCTGACAGAGAGCGTTGACATGAGTTGTCCGAGAAACGCTTGCTCAAGCGTTGATAGGTTTTGTCCGATATCTGACAATGTGTGTTTAGGATATTGGACAATGAAGGTTCTCGGATGACAAAAGAATGGCTGCTGTTGAGAAAATTGGTACGTTTTTAGCACACAAAAAGGAGGAATTTACACACGAAGGTACATGGAATCTCCGTTTTATTTAGAATATCAAGTTGATATTTATGGCTCGGATATTTTTAAAAGGGATTAATAATCTTAATGCGAGTTAGCAACTATTCGTGGGAATTTGATGGATATTTTAAACTATGTAATCGGGATAGCCTTGTGAAAGTGTTATCCAATCTGTGCTTTTACATATGGTATTAAGATGTTATTCCATTAAAATTCGTCATGAAGAGGTGTTGGCTTAAGGGGAAGAATTCTTATGGTAAGTTTGATTATTGAAGAAGATTTTCGCGAGTTTGTGTTCTATCATATCTTAAAGTCGTGGATACCATACACTAACTTTAAAGATAACTTGTTCGTGCTTTACATGGTTGGTGATGAAGACTTGTCATATATAGCAAAGCTAGATTGCTATCACTTGAAGGAGTTACATTATCGTGCTCAGTGTCTCACAGAGGATGAGGATTTTGACAATGGGATCGAGGTCTACTTATATTTTCTCTATCTGGTATAAGTTCTTCATCACATGGATAGTACAAGACATGGAACACAAGGTTGGGTTATTGTACTTCTACATCAAGATTACTTTATGTTATTTTCTTCAAGATCATTATACAGAACCTACATTTGGAGAATCTTCAAGATTGCATACATTATTTACTTCCCTGTTGATGTGACAAAAAGGGGAAGATACACATGCTACACTTGAGGGGAAGCAATTTGAAGATCATGTACAACTTACAAGAGATACACAAAGAGTTTTGCCGACATCAACTAGGGGAAGATTGTTGGGTCAAAAAGTTGATGTGGCAGAAACTCAAAAACAAAGAAAACATGAAGATATTGTCTAAGCGTTGTCAAGAGCAATCCAAGCATTGACAAGAGCAAACTAAGCGTTGATGGCTCAAGAGTTGTCATGAGCAATCTAAGCATTGTCACATGCAATTCAAGAGTTGACAGAAACGTAGACAAGAAGCCTATGGAAGCTTCTATTTGGATATATATGCAGGATATATTCTGTATATGTTTATCTAAATAGAAGATTTACTTGTTTATTCATTATTATCTCTTGTAAACCCTAATCCTTACACTATAAAAGGAACCAATGGTCTTAGATTTTATTTATAAGTTCATTCACAATGTAAACCTAAAGCGTGTGTCGACTAGACGTGGGATTCAATGTATACACGTCTAGTAATTGTTAATTATTAATATAGTTAGCAATCCAATTATTTTATTCATGTGTTTGGTGCCTAAACACCTTGTTAATGTGTCATGTTCTATGTCCGCTTTGATTATCTAATCATATGAACATGATGCATTCCTAGTAGCTTAAAAGATCTGGAAACCAAGGTTTCCACAATACAATCATGTTTCACCAAATCTTAAACCAGCAGGAATAGATTTGGATACTGTATGTGCCAATATGGCTTCTTTGCCTAATGGATCATTAATTTCTTTTGAAGATCTTCGGCAAATTAGTGATGTTGATCTTGAGGAGATGGATATCAAGTGGAATATGGCTCTTAGCAGTATAAGAGCCAGTAGGTGGAACAAAAGATTTGCAAGAAAAATGACTTTCAATAGCAAAGAGACTGCTGGATTTGATAAATCCAAAGTGGAATGTTACAATTTTCACAGAATAGGACACTTTGCTAGAGAATGTAGATCTCCCAAAAGGAATGGGGGTGAACAGAATTCTAGACAGATCATCAAGGTTGAAGATGCTAAGCCTAAAGCCATGGTAGCAATGCAAGGAATTGATGGCGTTGGATTTGATTGGAGCTTTCTGGACAAGGATGAAGTGGAGAATCAAGCATTGGTTGCTGAAAAGGATGAAGAGCATGTTCAGTATGCTCCATGGACAGATCTTCTTCTTCATCAGACAATGAGGTATATGATGATGCTTTTTATAGTAAAGATTGTAGGCTTAACCCTCATAAACTTAATAAAGAAATTTTAAAGCTACAATATGATATTCTTAGGTTGAATATCACTATTTCAACCTACAAAAGGGGGCTTGCACAATCAGATGGAATGGTTCAAGAGTATAAGGACATCGAGTTTAACCTAAATGAACAAATAACTGTTCTTAAAAGGGATCTAGCACTTACTTCTGAAGCTAAGGCTTATTACATAGAAGCTAATAATGAACTAAAACTAAAGCTAGATGAGGCCATTCAAGCTAGAGAGAATGTAGGGCTTAAAATTGAAAAGTTTGAAAAAGCTAGTCAAACCCTAGATAAGGTCTTAAGTGAACAGAGAAACCCTAAAGACATATCTGGGATTGGGATGAATTCTAATGAGTATGCTGCTGTTCCACAGTAGGTTACTTCTATGGGTTCTTAATAAAGACTTGTCTTGGACTGGTATCCTAGAGCTCCAAGTGGAGGAATTTACTCCTCCACCACGTGTGCTCACACTAGTTGAGGAGTACAAGCAAAGGGTGACTGACCTTGACCTTTGGAAGAAGGCTAACCCTCCTCTCTTTGTTAAAAGAGGACTTCTTAGTGATGAAAAGACTGACCCTAAACCAATAATAATCACAAACCCTACTACTGGCTAACCTATTGAATTTGACTCACAATCTAAAAGCAAGTCTAGTGTTAAGTATGCAAAAATATATAGAAAAATAGATCACCAAAAAGTCAAGCTAGTGTTAATGGGACTGGATTTTTTGAACCTAGACCTAAGGTTATGTATAGAAAGGCTTGTTGTACATGTGGGAGCTTCTCACATTTGGCTTATAGATGTGTCAGCGGATACAAACCAACCGTTGACAATAAGTCAACCATGGTTAACCCAAATCCTTATGTTCATACTAGACCACATGCCACTAGACCAGCTACTTATTTCACTAAGGCAGCTAACACCCAAGGCCAAAGACCTTTCCAAAAGACAAACACTTGGTCTAACAAACAGTGGGTTCTTGTAGCAAACCCTAATTCAAACGCTGTCAGGAATAATTCATCCGCTGACAGGGCAAAATCAGCCGTTGACAGAATTAGGTTTGGTATGAAAATGCCATAATTAGCAGCTGTCAGACCCAGTAATAACAAGTATTTACAACTTATAGGAAATGGATCTAAGGCATCATCCAACCTAACATAGACCTAAACAAGACCAGTCATCAACTTCTATTGGTGTCTCTATGACATGAAATAGGTTTAAATATCTTGAAAAGCATGTTGGGACAAACTAGGTGTTTAATGTTAAAAGGGATGAACAGGGGGTTGTTAGAAGAAAAAAAGTATATTCTTGTCGAACAACCAAATGGATCCAAGTCTACTCAAGCTTGGATTCCCAAAAAAACTGATTTGTTTTCTTTATGTGCAGGGCATTCCAAAGCAGTTTAATGATTATGGATATTGGGATTCTGGATGCTCAAGGCACATGACTGGAAAGGAGGACTACTTAACAAACTTTACTCTATTCCAGATGGTGATAAAGTATACTTTAGAGGAGGATATGGCACAATATCAGGCAAATGCATTCTTATCACCAACAACTTGCATTTTGATGAAGTTTTTATAGGTAAAAGAACTTGACTATAACTTGTTTAGTGTGTCACAAGTTTGTGGCAACAAAAATAAAGTTCTTTTTACAGATACTGAATGCTTAGTCTTGAGTAAAGACTATGTGCTACCTGCTGATAAGTTTATTGAGTTTAGAACACCTAGAAATAAGAACATTTATAATGTCAACTTAGAAGGGATTAAAATGAATAATAACTTGTCATGTCTATATGCTAAAGCTTCAGCAGATGAGAGTAACTTATGGCACAAAAGGTTAGGGCACCTTAACTTTAAGAACATGAATATACTTGTGAGGCATGATCTTGTAATAGGATTACCCTCAAAAGCATTCTACAATGATCATAATTGTGTTGCATGTCTTAAAGGCAAACAACACAAGTCCTCATTTAAGTATAAGAGTTTTCAATCTAGTTCTAAACCTCTACACCTGCTTCACATGGACTTATTTGGACCTACTAATATAGAAAGTTTAAATGGAAAGTCGTATTGCTTTGTGGTTACTAATGACCACTCCAGGTTTACATGGACTTTCTTCTTAGTTAAAAAGAGTGATACTACCAAAACCCTAATTAATTTTATTAATCAAATAGAAAAGAAATCAGGGTTTACAGTTAACATTCTTAGAAGTGATAATGGTGGAGAATTTAGGAATGACCTATTAGATGCCTTCTGTGTGGATAAGGGGATTACTAGGGAGTTTAGCATAGCTAGAACTCCATAGCAAAATGGTGTAGCTGAAAGGAGAAACAGAACTCTTATTGAGGAAGCTAGGATCATGTTAGCAGATGCTAAGTTACCCATTTCATTTTGGGCTGAGGCTGTGAATACTGCTTGTTATGTTCAGAAGAGGGCCTTGGTCAACAAGATTCATAACAAGACCCCCTATGAGCTCTTTTAGAATAGAAAACCTAATATAGATTTTCTTAGACCCTTTGGATGTCATGTAGTGATTCTGAATACTAGTGACAACCTAGGTAAGTTTAATTTAAAAGGTGATGAGGGTTATTTTGTGGGTTATTCTATGAACAGCAAAGGGTATAGGGTTTATCACAAGAGAGATAAGGTCATAACAGAAAATATACATGTTGACTTTTTGGAGAGTAAACCTAGTGATCCTGCTAATGGACTAGACTGGCTTTTTGATTTAGAGCCATTGTCTAGGTCTATGAATTATTTTCCTGTTACCAATCCAGTTGTCTTGGAGACTTCTCCAAAGATCGTGGAAGAAACTTTTGTTGATAATGCAGTTATACAGGCTACAAAGGTGGAAGGATCACAAGCAGATGAGTTTACTCCCACACTTTCCTTTGTGGAATTCCCTATTTGGAGTGAAAAATTCATTAGAGCATATGCAATTGAAAAGGAAGTGGAGAGAAATCTACAAGAAGAGCAAGTCAGTGAAAGTGTGTCATCCGCTGACAAAAGTAATTCAGCCGTTGACTCGCCTGATCCAGCCGCTGACAGCTTGCTTTCATCCGCTGACAAAGAAGTGTTTGAATCATTTGAAGATCCCATATCTAACAAAGATGTCAGCATCATCAATCCAGATGCTGACAGCATGCCTTCTAGCTCAAGTGGATATGGAAATCATAATGATGGGAATGATGACACCTTGGAAACTACTGTGCAAGAAAACACATTGCTTTGGGAGGAATTCTCACTAAAGTATCAAAAGTTCATCCTCCCTCACAAATCATTGGTCCCATCAATACACCAGTTCAAACAAGAAGGAAGAAGAATTCTCAAGAAGGATTCATTACAAACATTTACAAAAAGGAAGATACCCCTTTGGTTCAAGAATGTTTATTTGCCTGCTTTCTATCACGAAAAGAGCCCAAAAAGATTTTTGAGACACTCCAAGAACCAAGCTGGGTTGAAGCAATGAAGGACGAGCGTCACCAATTTGGAATACATGAGGTTTGGGAGCTTGTGGATTGTCCCAAGAATGTGAGACCTATTGGAGCACGTCGGGTTCTAAGAAACAAGAGAGATGAGAGAGGTATTGTGATTAGAAACAAGGCAAGACTAGTTGCTCAAGGTTATACACTAGAAGAAGGCATTGATTATGAAGAGGTTTTTGCACCTGTTGCTATGATTGAAGCAATAAGGATTTTCCTAGCATATGCATTTTGCATGGGTTTCATAGTCTACTAGATGGATGTCAAGAGTGCTTTCTTATATGGCAGAATTCAAAAGGAAGTATATGTGATGCAGCCTCCCGGTTTTGAAGATTCAGAGCTCCAAACAAGGTTTATAGAGTTAAGAAGGCTATGTATGGTCTTCATCAGGCCCCTAGAGCTTGTTATGGTACTCTTTCCACATACTTAGTAGAAAATGAATTCAAAAGGGGCACCATAGATCAAACATTGTTTACAAAACAGGAAGGGAAGGATTTTCTTCTTGTGCAGGTCTATGTTGATGATATCATCTTTGGTTCTTCTAACCAAAGGATGAGTGATGACTTCTCCAAGCTAATGACTGATAAATTTCAAATGAGTGCTATGGGAGAGATGAATTTCTTTCTAGGTCTTCAAGTTCAACAGAAAGAAACAGGTATCTTCATCTCACAAGACAAATATGTAGCTGTAATTTTGAAGAAATTTGGTTTTCCCCTCATGAAATACGGGCTAGCACACCCATGGATAGGGAACATCCCTGG
Organism: Glebionis coronaria; assembly: GCA_025667525.1. NCBI lineage: Eukaryota > Viridiplantae > Streptophyta > Magnoliopsida > Asterales > Asteraceae > Glebionis > Glebionis coronaria. Next base: position 316,370 of record JANFOE010001351.1, on the reverse strand, counting down.
GGAAAGATTAGAGATGGAAAGGATGTTGATGTCAGGCACTATAGGTCAATGATTGGATCATTGATTTATCTTACTGCCTCTAGACCTGATATCATGTTTGTTGTGTGTGCATGTGTACGTCATCAAGTGACTCCCAAAGAGTGTCATATTCATGTTGTCGAAAGGATATTTAGGTATCTTAGGTGCTATCCTACTTTGGGATTATGGTACCCTAAAGATTCTCCATTGGAGCTTGTATGCTATTCAGACAGTCATTATGGAGGAGACAACAATGATAGGAAATACACAACTGGTGGATGGCAATTTCTTGGGAGCAAGCTTATATTTTAGCAATGCAAGAAGCAAATTGTGGTAGCCAATTCAACAACTAAAGCTGAGTATGTAGCAGCTGCTGCATGTTGTGCACAAGTGCTATGGATTCAAAATCAGCCTTTGGATTATGGGTACAATTTTATGCATACTAAGATTTTTGTAGATAATAACAGTACTTTATGCATTATTAAAAATCTTGTACATCATTCTAAAACTAAACACATAGAAATAAGACATCATTCATTCACAATGTAAACCTAAAGTGTGTGTCGTACTAGGCGTGGGATTAAATGTATACACGCCTAGTGGTTGTTTGTTAATCATTAATACAAGCAATCGTTGGGAGGAAATTCATCTTGTTAAACATCTTGTTGTTAATATTCTAATTCCGCTATGAATGTTAATTAATCCTAGATTATGGTCTTATCAACCATGAGTCTAAATATCATTATATAAGGTATTGTTTTGAAAAAGGTTTAATACATCCAGATAGAGTGGACACAGAAGAAAATGTGGCTGATTTATTAACTTAACCTTTTGATGTTGGGAGGTTCTAGTACTTGGTAACAAGTATTGGAATGATCAATCCATAAATTATGTGTTTTTGAGGTTATTGTATAATATGTACAGCATATGCATTGTCATTATCTCATTTAAAAGTATTAGATTTTCCACTATATTTTCTAACGCTGACAAAGGCATTTTATCCGCTGACAAGAGGATTTTGGCCGCTGACAGCCCATGTTAGTTTTTGTGGTTTTTTTATCTAATCATGCACGCATTTATGAGCATCTTGCAATAGGAAACAGAGTTTCTTATGGACTTCATATCTTGAAGAATTTTTATTTATGATGGTTGGAATATTTACATTCCTATTTTGAAATAAAAGTTTATCATCATTATTTATTTGCAATCTGTGAAAGTTTACGGGGAGGTTTAGGAAACCTTTAGGTATTTGGGTACTTATAGAGTACTCTTATCACAATTCTAGATTGTGTCCACTGGTGAGTAGGAGTTAGAAATAATGAAGGCTTTTCTTTTTAAGAATTGTTGGAATTTCTAGTTCTTGAGGCACTGTAGCATGCAAAGTTGATATACTGTGCATGTTGCCAAGACTTTTGGCCTAGAATTAGGATTGGTTGGTTGGGAGAATTGGTGTAAATAAAAATGGGCTTACTTGGGAGTTACAAAGGGTTTATATGAGATTTCTTCACTCTTAAGGACTTTGGTTAGAAAGGGACACTTGAGGACAATTATGTCTATCTTGCTTATGTAAGTGTGCATGATTAGACAGTGCTTGCCAAACTTCAGTCATTTTTAGAGTATGAGTTATCTTCATTAGGGTAAACCTCTTTATTAAGGTCTTTTTATTTTATTACTTTTTATTTTTGGCCATTGACACATAGTGGTTCACCCATGACAAGCACATTTTCAAACACTGACATGGCAAATTTACACGCTGACAAAATATAGCCGTTACCCGCTGACACTAACATTTTGACCGTTGAAGAACACTGGGTCCCACCTATTTGTTACTTTTATGATATTTTGGGCTGTAATTTTATGGGATTTGGTAAATTCTTTAATTTCTAAGAGATAAGTTATTATTTTTAAAGATTTTCATCATTATATTTTGAATAACTTACCTCTTATTTCAACCAATAGTGTCCTAGTTTCAATTCTATAAATACGGCTCATACTATTTTAAACATGGTAACTTGCTTGATTGTCTTATATTTTCTCCAAAACCTTCCATTATCACTTTCATACTTTTTAACCTTTCACAAACAAGTTTTCATGGCTCCTTTATTCAAACCTGCTGGTGCTACTTTGAGCTTTAGAGATCAACATAACATGATCGCCTACCTTGAGACTGATGACACACATCATCCTCAATACACAGGAATGATTGAGTATCTCTTGGCTTCTAATTTAAGGTATTCTTTAACTCATGCTTCTCTCATTCCTATCACACACATCAAATAGTTTTGGAAGACTGCCAGTTCTGAAACAGTTGGTGGAGTGATTACATTGTCAGGGACTATTCATGGGACACAATGGGTGGTCAATGAAGCACTTATTCGTCAAGCCTTAAGGCTTGATGATGTGGATGGTGTGACTACCCTTCCTCAAGAACAATTAGAAGAAGGACTTAGAGGCTTGGGTTATGAATTTCCCCCTGAGGGCAAAATTAATAAGTATTCAAAACAAAAATTTCCCCCAGCCTGGAAGTTCCGTATACATGTCCTCTTGCAGTGTCTTAGTCCTATGTGTAATTCTTTCTATGAAATCAATCATTGTTTTGGTTGTATTCTTGTTTGTTTGGCCAATAGACAAAAATATAATTTTTCCCATATGATTTTTGAGGACATGTTGATAAACAAGGGTAACAAGATGACTCTTGCTTACCCTAGATTTTTGCAAATGGTTTTTAGCACCAAGGTTATTGTCGTAAGGATCATGATATTTTTTACAAGATCCCTACTCAAAAAGCAAAAAAATTTCTTTCCATGAATACTAGACCTTTCAGACTCTTACCCTCGACACTCTCCATGTTGGTTGTTATTGAAGCAGCCAACAACCCTCAACCTCAACAAGAACCTGAACCTGAACCACAACAACAACCACCTTCACCTCACCAAGATGACCCTATGAACATTGACCCTTCAGCCGCTGACACACCCATTTCACCCGCTGTCACCTCACCACCACAAAATCATATTCACCAATCCACTTCATCTTCTGAACCTGGTGATTATAGAATGAAGAAACGACAAAGGGTCACTGGAGTCTTCCTCTCTAGTGGTCCTAGCCATACAGCTGAGAGAACTATGCCTGATGAATCCATCTTTGGGAGTCAAATCCTAATTATGGAGGAGGGCAGTCTGCACCCACTAAATAATTTGGAATTGACGGCTATCTGCTTAGGCTTGAAAAATTCTAATGTAGAACTTGTATAGAAAGTCACTGATCAAGGCCTTGAACTCAAGAAATTGAGGGAGAGGATCGTTGTTTTGGAAGCTGCTGGCTCAAGGAGAAGGAGAGCCATGGTTTTGTCCTCTGAAGATGATTCTTCTAAAGGGAGGATGAACCTAATCGGAGTGATAAGGGGTCCCAAGGTTCGTATGGGACTAAGGAGATAGCTGAAGCATTGATAGAGATGAAGAAACAAGCTACTCCCTTTTTGATCACTCCCATGACGCAGTCTTTTACTGAGATGATGTTATAAGCTAGTGGATTATCAGCTGCTGACAAAGGCAACTTGAATGCTGACATGCCTATTTCAGACGCTGACAGGATTCCAAGTGTGATTGGTGTATCCCAACTACCACTCATGATTCAGGAGCCTTCCTCCACTCAGGTACAGTCTTCTACTTTGCCCTCTATTGATCCATTAGATAATGGTAAAGCTGTGTTAGGAATAGAAGATGTCCCAAAAGATGTAACCCAACAACAATTTGATGAAATGATTGCTCGTCAACTGCAAGAGCAAGAAAAGAAGGGGCTTAAGAAGGGTAGTATTGAAGCACAGATTCTCTCATCAGAGTCTGAAGGTGATAAGAAGGATGAATCTGGTGATGAAGAGGAGGAGAGTGATCATGGGTCTAATATTTTGGAAGAAGACCCAAAAAGATTAGAATATGGTGATAATGATGAGCTAGCTATGAAAAAGCTCAAACAAATGAAGATGCGGGTAGATTTTGATATGCATGAGGTTGTTGCCATGTATTTCAAATGGGAAGAGCAGGTTACAGAATATCCAGACATGACTTTGTCAGAGAATATATGGGGTTTGGAGATTCTATTGAGCGTTCAAAGTGATTGTAAGATCATTTTGAAGCATATAGAAAACAAGGTACTTTATGAGAGGAAAAGGGAAATAATAGAGCTTTATTACATGCTTCTTAGGTGTCATCAAACAGGATGGACATATGCTAAATTGAAGAATCTTTCTTTTGATCAGTTGGAGTACTATGCATTTCCCATTTGGGAACGTGTTTGTTAGGATAACATATTTAGGATGCTGTCTATGGAAAGACAGGAAGAGATTAAGGAGGCTATGCAGATTGAAAAGGCTTCCATTGTAACAAAACCAAGAAAGAAGGGATCCAATCTTAAGTTTCCAAGTCTTAATCAGTTGCATACCCATGAGGTTGTTTTGAAGAAGAACATGACGCTTTCTCCTTTGGAGGCATCAGATATGACTGTTGTTGTGCCTATTTACTTCAAGAATCATATCATCAATGAGGAGGATTTTATTGGTTTTTGGATGATTACCAAGGCTGGAGAGAAGGTACATACTTTTACTTCATTTATTTCTTTGTTTGCCATCCTAGATAGAGAGGATGTAGAAACTTTTTGGAGTTTGTTAAGGGAGAAGTATGAGGCTGAAGCTCCTTCTTCCTTGAATGGAATAATGATTTAGACAACATTCAGAAGAATGTCTGCCCATGATGATGCTGATCCAATATGGTTGGATCTGGATGATTTGAGTAGATTGAAGTGGCATTTGTATTCAGCTGCTGGGGTGTTTCATTTAAGCACTACAAATTTTGCAGAGTTCTTGTTAATAGATGTGAAGTATCCATTGTCACAAGATTTATTGAAGAAGTTGATCACCACCAGACTTGAGGTTGACTACACAAGTGATGTTAGCATGGACTTTATGAGATTCATATATTCTCAAATTTAGGAGTAGGTTTTATTTGTAAGAATCCTCTTTGTATTTTGTTTTATTCAGAAACTTGAACATTAGTATAAGTATCAAGTTTAGGGGAGGATTGTTTGGTATAAAATTAGCTACATCACTATGCCGCCGACAAAGGGATTTCAAACGCTGAAAAGAGTAAATCAAACGCTGACAGATTGGACGCTGACAAGAAAGATTCAAGCGCTGACAATGCTGACAAGAGAAATCCCATAATACTTAGTCAACACATTTTGATATGTTAGGAAGATATGCATTGTATATTTTATTTTCTATAGTTATCTTGATATATCTTCCTAGAATCGTTGACAAGTTTGCTTATTGTACAAGACTCCTTATGTTATAAAAGGAGGTCTTAGGGTTTATGTTTGATATACGTTTTTAAACTTTCATTGTACCCATCGATTAATTAATAAAAGTGAAAGTTTGGTATACATTGTGTTTTGCTTTGTTCTCTATTCTAAGTTTTAATTCCGCATAACTCTTAGATTGTCATAAACATAAAGTTTCTCTACGTATTATACTTGATTCAATCTCGATAACACAAAGCTAAATCGATCTAAGTTTGGGATCAACATAGTATGTTAGTGCCATAAAATCCAAACGATATTTCATACCCTAAAGTTCTCAGGCAACCCATTTTCAATGAATATCTCCATTTGAGTGCGTTATAAGCAATTTCACTTTTCAGTTTTTCTAGTTGTGTGGCGCACAATTGATAAGTGCGGCGCACTTTTGCGCGACATAGAAAAGCCGGCAGACATATGAGATGTGCGGTGCACTTTCTGCGACTAGAAGTATTTTTCACAACTTTATAATTTGTAAGCCAATCAAACCAAGTTATAAGACATTTTCCATAGCAATTTCTTAACAAATAGTCAAAATAAGAAATCATGACCAAGTTTAGAAATACGTCCATAAGTATTTTGCAAGAATAAGCCATTTTTTCATTTTCGTTTGTTTTCTCATTTTTTTGTATTTTTATTATAGCTAAAATTTCAGAAAAATTATCACAAATCATGATAAATATCAAACAAGACATACCAAAGCAAATTATTCTACCAAAGAGCAAATAAAATAGAAAATAAAATTTTGAAAGCAAATATTTTTGGTTTTTCTTCAAATGTAATATTAACAAACACAAAAGCTCAAAAAGCATAAGTACACACAAAGAAATTTTCATGTTTTCAGTAGTAAGTGTTGAGAGTAAAAGGTTTTGGTGGTGTTTTGCGATTGTTTCTACCAACATTTTTGCAAATTCGACACAATTGTGCGGCGCACTTTTGTACTGTTTTGTTAAAAAAACCAGATTGCCAGAAATCTGTACGGTGTGTTTAGAAATTTTTGTTTACCAATTATTTCAGAACGTTTTAAACTAATAACAATTCAATCCCTGACAGCAGCGCTAAAACCTTGATGTTCGTTCGCAAGTCTTAAATTTTTATTACAAGATATTACCACACAATTGATTAGAAACACTAACACAGGCAAGTATACCCTATCATGTATAGCATAGTGTTAAGGTAAGTCCAGTTCGTTCTACGGGATTGTTGTTATAGAATATAAAACAATTACCTCTATAGTGTCACAAGTTCTAAGATATACTTATCAAAGGGTTTTAAGGGTGCGTTTGGTTAAGGTCACAACCATATGAAAGATAGATAGCAATGATTAATATGAGCACATAAACAGTGTAAGACAACATACCGATTACTAGTCGTACACGCAACATCTAATTAATATAACAAAAATCCGACTAAAGATCATGTCATACCAAAAGCATTAAGAATGGTTTATGCTTGATTTCAATAACTAAAGTAATAGATGAGATTATGTAAGAGTTTTTATATGTTTTATTCCACTAATCGCGACAAAAGTGAATAACAAGATTCATTTACTAGATGACAAGAAATCTATCCATTCACATGAGTACTAGTCATGATCATGAATAAACCCAACATATAACAATGGTATTACATAATAGCATATAGTATAAAAGCATCTAAATCATACTCATAATCACGAACCAAAGAGGAAAGTGCGCCTCACAAAACAAATTATGCGCCGCACTTTACCCTCGCAAAGCAACATAAATATATCAAATCATAAGGTTGTTAAGCCTTAACCATTTGCATAATAAACTACTCAATAATAGCAGTAAAAATAATCATCTCAACAATATATAAATCAAAGGAAATGAATAACATGAATGAAATGATAATTATACCAAAAAAAGTGTTAATCAATACTTACTCTAAAAATTTATAAGCTTTGTTCCAACTTATTACAATCAACAAGCAAAGTTTTCAGTCCCTTGCTACATCAACAATGGGCATGAACCAACTAAGGTTCACCTTGTACTAGTAACAATGATCAAGGATTGAAGGAATCCTTGATTATATGAAAACCCTTATAACAATGGAGTATGGAGGATGGAATGTATCTCTTTTGTCTGCCTTTTGGTCCCTCATATAACATATAATTTGTATCTTAAAAGTCATGGAGCTAGCCAAAAGTTTTCTTAATAATTGCCATGCATAATGGCACTTAATATGTGTAACTGCAGCAAATGTGCGCCGCACTTCTGAGATGTAAATGTGCGACGCACTTTTCCTTCTGTGCACCGCACTTTTGATAGTTCTCCAAATTCGTAGTACATTGAATGTGCGCCGCACTTTTGAGATGTGCACCGCACTTTGGCTATTTTTCAGCACAATTTATTCTTTAATCCTTTTCTTTCCATTTCTTCACTTCTTTTCTTCATAGTTTCATTCCTTCAATACAATTAAAACAATACTTATTATTAGTAACAATTCAACACATAATTTATTTATTTACATAGCAAACAAGGACAAATGTATCATTACAAACAAGTATAAATGAGGCGTTATCATACTCTCATAATGAGCTCTCCCTTAGCCACATCTATTAAGGTTCTCCCAATTCTTAAGAATGGTCTCCCAACAATAAAGGAACCCTAGGGTCCATATCATAATCCACAACAACAAGATCTGTAGGAGATGTGAACTTGTCTACCCCAAAAACACATCAGCAGCTATCCCCACTGGATAAGCAACCGTGAGGTTAGCTAACTCAAAGGTCATCTTAGTGGGGGTAAGCTAATGAAGAGATAATTTCTTCCACACAAATAAAGGCATTAAGTTAATACTGGCTCCCAAGTCTACTAAGGCCATACAGTTTTCTACCCTAGGAAAGTTACAAGGTTTGAGTCTCACAAGGTCACCAGGTTTAATGGATATATTCTTTAAAAGGAATACAAATCAATTTTCATTCAAAGAAGTATTGCCACATTGTTGCGTCCACTGGATATGGATCTTGCAGCCTGTTAAGGATGGTGAACGGCTTTTGTAATTACAAGTCTATTCACAGAGAGACTCTAGATAACACACACAGTATAAGTGCGGAATACAAATACTATGAACAAGAAGAAACAAAATAACTATAATGACTTGATCCTTACTAAGGATTTCCAATATTAATATGAAATAAATAATGTTTGATGAAGGTGTCTAACCCTTCTGCCAATTGTTCCTTTTATACTACAAGGAAACCCTAATACAACATTAAACCAAAACGTGTAACTTCTGATATGCATATCCTTTCCTAACATATCTCATGCATATCCTAACAAACTACTCAAAATAATAATGTTTGACTTTCTAAAGACCAGGAGCACGTGTTGCTCCTACTACTACTAGGACCAGGAGGAACTACATACCTCCTAGCATACCTATTACAAATGTCTATTACAGAGGTCCTAACAATCCTCCCCTAAACTTGAATTTGAATTATTGAGTTCAAGTTTCCTGGTAGATCTTGCAAAACAGCTTGAGGATTGGAACAACAACACAAACAGCAGCATCATGACCATCAGCATGAACAACACAAACACTGCTGCAACGAGTAACACCTAAAAGCTTCTTGAAAGCTTGAAACAGATCTGCACCTTGTTGAATCTTTACAGCAACATGAGTAGATTTGATGAGCCTTTACCAAGTAGCTGCTCGCTCCTGGGCTAGCTAGTCTTTGTGGTGGAATACGCATCACCTTGGGAAACCAGAACCCAGCCCAACTCTTAGAACGTGAATCAATGGTGAGTGGGGGTACCCTAATGATTTTGGGCAAATCATCACAACTGTCAACAGATTTGATATGAGTCTTTACCAGAAGTCGTACCCTTCCGGACTAGCCAACTCTTAGCAATAAAGCATCGGTGAGCTGAAAACCCTATAGCTTTGAGCAAGCTATTACAGCTATCAACGGATTTGATATAGATTTTACCAAGAGCCGTACCCCCTTGGACTAGCCACTTTTCGGTCTAGGACCAAGGCAAGTGAAAACCATCCAGTTTTGGGTAACCTGGCAACCATCAACGGATTCGATAATCACACCAGAGTCGTACCCTCATGGTGAATCAACTCTGTCTTGTTTATTAAACATGGTGAGTTGAGCAACATTTGTTGTGTGTACTAGGTCCAACACCAGAAGTACCTCTTAAAACAGCCCAAGTATGAAAATGTCAAGTGAAAAGCAACGTCATGATGGAAAAGTATAAGCAAATATTATATTATGTACAAGTTTGAAATTCCATCACATGTTTAAAGTATAAGCAGATATTATATAAAAAGTAAATTTTTTTTATTTTTTTTCAACTATAATGTGAATCACCAATCACTGTACACATTGGTGAAAAGAATTTTAGTATAACACAAGAATAGAAGAACCATACCAATCACTTACCAGAAGCTGCAACCTTGTCCACATGCAACCGGGCCTGAATACCTTCAACCAAGGTAGTGGCCATGGTAGACTCATTACCAGAAGGAGCATTGGATACCTGCAGATGACATTCTAGCATAGCTTCCATGGTAGCAATTGTCAATCGATACTCCATATCCGTAAGCATAAATACAACGGCACCAGTCTCAAGCTCTAAGATATGAACACCATAACCAGCATACAATTTCCACCTCCTGATCACCCATCGAGGTTGATCCTTCCATACACCAGCATGGGGAGAATCAGGAGGGGAATCTAACATCAACTTCAAATCACCCCAAATAGTCAATCCATGCCAGTTGGGAAGCTCACTCGGAGATTGAGGAATCTTAGCATCCACCAAACCATATAACAACATAAGATCACGACGCTCCACCCATGTCAAAATGTTTTACAATCCCGAGACATAGCAAGCGTAGCCATCACTGGTCGTAATCTTATGATTAAAGGTACCACGAACAATAGGGCAAGGCCGAACCTCCCAAGCGACAATCCAACCCTTGCCCATGTGCAACTCTGTCTCACTATCGGAAGCAGCATCAATGAGATTTGCAGGATCTCTCTTCTCAAACGAGACAGACTTACCACGAAGAGCCTTCTTCTTTCTAATAGAGCGGCGAGGTGAAGAGACACCAGAAGAAGATTCAACCTTGACCTTTCCAGCAGCAGTAGCATCAGCAGTAGTAGACACAAAGTCCTTACCAACAATAGGATCAGATTTAGCTGCACCAGTGGATGAGGTAGGAAGTGGTTCAGTCACCGGTGTGGATGTTGGCTTCACATCATAAGTAACAGGAGTGGGATTAGCAGCAGGAGTGGTAGTAGCTTCAATGGTGTTGGTAGTATCAACCTGAGAGTGAGTGGGATGAACAGTCGAAGTGGTGGTGGTAGGAACAGCAGTAGAAGGAGCACCAACAGATGGAACGCTAGAAGTATCCTTGGGAAAACCAGACGAAGAGGTGGGAGCAGCAGCAGGCTGAGAAGTGAGGACAACACTTGGAGTTGGGCGATAAATAAAGCGTTCAGGGACCGTTGTATTTTGACGCTTGATCATATTTGTGTAATGATCTTTAAGCTCATCAAAGGACAACCTCCTCACCCTTTTCCCATGTCCATCAATTGTGAAAGTAAGCAGCCGATTGATTCTTAACATATTGCTGCATCAACTTTCTCTCCTCGGCACGCGACAAAGGTCGGTTACGGCACTTTTCACGAAGCTGGGCAGCAAGGGACAACTGTTGTTTACGCTTCAAAGCCATTGCCCGTTGAACACAATTGCCTTGATTCACATCAGCACCCAACAAATCTATGAACTACGAGTAGTCAGAAGTAAGTATGGTAAGCACCCTCATCCAGTCATTGTCATCCCAATGCATGGTATCATGTCTCAACTGCTCACGTCTTTTCTATTGAAGGGCTTCATCCTTAGCCCTAGCTTGTTGGTCAAGCTCCTCTTGCAATCGCTAAGCAGCCTCTTCCCCTAACCTTTCTTCCTCTACTTGTCTGTGAGTACGCTTCCTGGGAGGAGAGGGTGCATCAGTCATAGGGGCTTTGCCCTTGGGATCATGAGAAGAACCAGCAGGAGGACCAGCAGAATCATCCATTGGCTTGGGATCAACAGTCTTAGGAATGCAAGAAGGACTTGGAGAAGCAGGCAAATCATCACTCCGCTTATCAGCAAAGGCAACCCTAGCAAAAATAGTCAGCCCATCCTCCTCAACATCCTCATCCAAATCAGAAAGCACAACTTTCTTCTTTTGGCGCTTCAGCTGTGACTCCAATGCTTTAATCTTGTTCGCCAATGGAAGCACGAAGTCCCGTGTGAGCTTGCGGTGCTGAATGAGATCATCTTCCAAAGAAACAACCTTCGCATAATACCTGTGCATAAGAGCTAGCAAAGAAGTTAGAGTAACAGGTTCCTCAGCTTTCCCACCAAGAGGACTTAGCTTGGGGGATGCATCATTGGGACCAGAAGCACCAGATGGGTCATCCATATGAGCATGAGCGCTAGATGGCTTCTCAGCAGAGTGCGGAGCTAGGCTAGGAGGGGGAGTATCAGCAAATGGGGACTCATGTGGGCGAGAAGAGGGGGCAGCCTTTGAGGTGGATGGCATTTCTACCACCACCTCTCTAGCTGGCTCCTCCACCTCCAGATGAGGCACAACAGTAGCAGGGTGCTCCTCCTCCATAAGATCATCCTCCAATGGAAGTTCCTCCTCTGCTTCATTAGCCGGAGGAATCACATTAGGATCCCCTTGGGGAAGGCCCAACATAGCATCAGTAAGAGGCCTCACAGGACCCATAAAACCAAGTGCCATATTCACATAAACCTTGGAACTAAGCTTTGGGGTCTCATATTGTTGGAAATACGTTTTTAACGTATATTAGAAGTATCAGTCACTCCAACAATATTGTAATACGTTTAGTAGCTCGTAGTTAAAGGTTAAGTTACATTAATGTTTAACCCGGCCCATGGGCTTGTCATGGGTTGGAGGCCCAAGTCCATTAAGGACTTGGATATATAAACCCCTTTCCACCATGGAAAGGGGTGTTGGTTGTTTTGCTTATTTAATACATTTATAAAAGTTTCTTTGTTTCTCTCTCTACTCTCTCTCTAGATTAACAACAACCCTCTTGATTAGTTATAAGATTATCACGATTCTAAAATTGGTATCAAGAGCCATGGGATGATATAAGGTTTTTTGTTGTGTTAGTTTTTAGTTTTTAGACTCTTTTAATCAAGTTATATCCGTGTTCTCAATTTTTTGTGTTTTTCACCACAAAATCTTTGCTACAAATTGCCTACATAGTTGTGGTAGGAATTTGTGTTATTCATATTGGTGATTTTTCATAAAAAGTTGGAATTTTTAGCTTGATTTTTGAGTAAAACTTAAAAGTTCAAAATTTTTCTTATACGGAATATAAGGGGTTTACTTGTCGGAATACAAGGGTTTACAGTATTCCGGATAAGTGGTGTGTAAGTATTCCGGATAAGAGGTTAGCAAGTCATTCCGGATAAGAGGTTTGGCAGCATATTCCGGATAAGAGGTGTGTAAGTATTCCGGATAAGAAGTTTGACAAACATTCCGGATAGGCTTAAGTAGTTGAATTCCGGATAAGAGTTACAAGATTATTCCGGATAAGCTGCAATAGTTATATTCCAGATAAGAGTACCAAGATTATTCTGGATAAGCTGAATTAGTCGTATTCCGGATAAGAGCTAAAGATTTTTCCGGATAAGCTGAAGTAGTTATTCCGGATAAGAGGTCTGTAATTATTCCGGATAAGAAGTTTTAAAGGATTATTCCGGATAAGAGCTAAAGTTTTTTCCGAATAAGCTGAAGTAGTTATTCCGGATAAGAGGTCTGTAATTATTCCGGATAAGAAGTTTTAAAGGATTATTCCGGATAAGAAGGTCAGAAAGCATTTTTTCAGGATAAGCTTCAGATTTCTACATCAACTCACAACAAATTTCATAACCTTATTTCATTGCTCGATCAAAAAGATAATCTTTTTCAATCAAGTGTTCTAACAATGAATCCTCATTCATTCATGCCTACAATGACTTCACTTACCGATATCTCAATCATCTCAGGTACCGACACGCACCCACCTTTGCTTATTAAGGATTTATTTGAAGCATGGCAATGTCGTATGAAAACGTACATCATGGGCAAACCTAATGGTTGACTTATGCTTCAATCAATTGAAAAAGGTCCATTAGCTTGGGAAGAAGTTACCGTCAACAATGTGACGAGGCAAAGGTTGTATAATGAGCTGACTGATGCTAACAAAATCATTGCCGATGCAGATGAAAGGGCCGTTCAGACAATACTTCAAGCCCTTCCACCCGATATCTTTAGAATGGTAAGTGAACATAAAGTGGCAAAGGATCTTTGGGATCGATTAGTTGTTTTGTTACAAGGGACCTCTCTAACTAAGCAAGAACGAGAGTGTCAATTGTATGAATTGTTTGATAGGTTTACATACATTCCAGGGGAGACTCTTCACGATTACTACTGGCGTTTCACTACTTTGATGAATGACATAAACGTGTATAATCTAAGGATTTAACAGTTTCAACTTAACACAAAGTTCTTGAACACGTTACCCCAAGAATGGAGTCAGTATGTCACCGATGTTAAGATGATTCGAGATTTGAACAAGTCAAATTTAGATCAACTCTATGCCTTCTTGCACCAACATCTCTTAGGATCTTATCAAGAACCATTGGCATTAATGGCAAACCATCCTACATTGTCATATCAAAACTCTTCGTTTGCTTTGGGACACCAATCTTCCTATCAACCTGTGTATCAAACACCAAGCTTCCCACAATACTCGATCTTGCCACAACCACCTACATCTTATCACCAACAATAGAAGAAACCAACAACATCATCAAAAGGAGATTCACATTCGTTACCTTATGCTTGACACCAGTATTCACCTTATCAACCTCCAACAAACCCTGCTTTTACCTATCAAAAACTTGAGGATCCTCAACCCCATTACTCACAACAAGTTAGTGCTCCATCAAATCCGCTTGTAGCTCAATCAGAACCAGCGTTCTATTGTGATGATGAGATTCCTGTCCCTGAGTTTAGACAAGGGGATAGTCCTACTGATATACTTGCTCAAATGTCTGCTTATCTCACTCAAACATTGAACAAATGAGGTTATAGAAGGCCAGCTCCAACAAACAATCAATTAAGGAACTCTTCTAACTCTCGACAACAAGCTACAATTCAAGATGACAGAGTCATGGTGCAACCACTTCAGGGGAGACCAAATTCATCTACTGCTGGTGCACGTTCATCTAACACTTCTGCTACAAGAGGTAATAGCACTGGCAAAACGAAGGTGATTATATGCTACAACTGCAAAGGGGAAGGGCACATGGCCCGAGAGTGTAAGCAGCCCAGGAGGAAAAGGGACAACACATGGTTTCAGGAGAAGATCTACTTGGTGAATGCTCAAGCCCAAGGACGTGAGCTCGATGAAGAAGAGTTGGCATTTCTCGCAGATCCGGGAGTCGCGGACACTGACGGTCTCACAGCAGCCATCACAAACAATGCCGCATATCAATGTGATGATTTGGATGTATACGACTCTGACTGTGATGATCTCAATACCGCCAAAGCAGCTCTTATGGAAAATCTTTCACTTTATGGAGCTGACACAATTTCTGAGGTACCAAATACTGCTACAGATACTAGTATTGTACCTTATCAAGTTGAGCAAGTGTCTGAGTATTTGGAACAGCCTCCGGTGGTTAGTAACTCAATCGAGGAGACAAACAATGATAGCAATATCAATGAAAGTCCCCAGACTTTGAGTGAACCACAACCGGAAGCTATTACGACTACCAATTCGTCTGCTCAACCTGATTTGGTTATGGTCTCAACATCTGTAACACCCCCACAAATGCTATGCGCAGCGGAACTACAACATTGGGTGCTACGTAGTTATCATCACACATAAGCTATATTAAACGACTCAAAGAGACGTAAAAGTTCAAACGTTATTAAAAACATCAAGTCTACAGTTTTCCAAATCCCAAGGTAATACAAATAGAGTTTGCGTTTAGGTCCCCACTGAATCTCAACCCAAAAATACATTTTCATTCACATGACATAGTATAAAATTTTTAAGTGCAAAAGGGAGGAAAACAAAGTAGACCGCCAAGCCACCACAACTTCCATCCTCGCATGCTCCGCCGCTAACAATCTTGGTTACCTGAAACACATGCTTAAAATCGTCAACACAAAGGTTGAGCGAATCTATAGGTTTATCAAAACATCAGTTGAACATAAGTGTTAAAAACCAATCATGATCATTTAATAGCATTGTCGTACTCACAATCTATTTTCAAGGTTATGACAATTGTGTTTAAGCTCATGACACTAATCTGTTAACTCAATCACCCGCGTAATAATTACCGGCGTGATTCAGATGAAACCAGTGCCCCTTCTAAAGGCATCAGTTGCAATTATACCTTATCTCTCATACAAGATAATCTACCGCAGAACTTACTCAACGTACAGCTTCTCGGCTAGCATTGGGTCGTTAGCCCCGTAGTACTACAAATTGTATAAGCGGCTATTTCCCCCTACTCGAGGGCAGGACAATAGTTAATAGTTCATGAATTTAGGGACTTTTGCAACTAGGTACTCAACACAATTTCGAGGCAACGTTCGGGTCCAACAATCATTCAAGCCTTATGTTCATTTTCATTTAACTAGCATGTATCCCCCTCGCGGGTTAAAAACATTTGAATAAAGTAAAGAGCGAGGCTATAGACTCACCTTGCGTAGTAGTAGTAGTTCTAGCGAAGACGTAACGAGAAATGTCACCGACGACGTGGATGCCCGGGAAAATCAAACACTTGACCTAAAAGTCAAAGTACGAAAACCTAATCAATACACCGCGTACATAATTGTACTAAACACACGCAAATGCAAACACACTCAATAATTATGAGAACTCACGCCAAAGTCAAACAAGTAGTTGTTACTAGACTTATACCATGTATCAATGTTATTAAAGTTACTATCCATTTTACGGTTTCGCCGATACTTACCAAAAGTATGGGCTGTGTTACTATACTTAACCATTTTTATAAAATTTGACAAAATTCTCAAAAATACTATAAGACCTGTAGAAAACACATATTTAATCCCAATAAAAGTTTTGACTTCTACGACTCATTACTCAACACGTTTTCCAAAAACTACGTTTTTCGGACTGAAATTGTACTTCGACCAACTTGGACCTCTTTGACCTATATGAAATGCACCTTTGACTTCTTTGACTCCTAAGTCCAATTATAGACTCAATTACACAGGTTTGTGACCAAAATTTGACCCTTGACCATTTACCAATTCATACTTGTGGTCCTCGGGATTTGACTAAAACTATACATAAATTCGGATTATGAAAGTTCTCGTCTCCCGGTACTCGATCTTTAAAACCTCATAACTTTTAGCTCGTTTTGAGTTAGAAGCTCTACCTTATACCGAAACGAGCGCTCGACGACTACTACAACAATATCCAATAATACCAACACTTATCCAACATCTACTGTACGAAAATAGGGCCTAAACCTACTGATCTAAAATGACTCTTTAAAAATCATACCAACAACCAATTTGACCCATTTTTATCATCATCTACACCTTAAATATGTTATACCCATCATCTACAACAACTCCTAATTCTTAAATTCACTTGCATGGTCATATGCATCAATTCAAAATTAAAAACAAATGCATGCACTCAAAAATAAAGAATATATATAATAATAATAACATATGAGTGGAACCTTACAATGATTAATTAAGATCAAATGACCAAGAACACCCAAGAACCCCATAAATTTCGTGAGTTTTGGGTCAAAGAACACCAAGATGAAGTCTTTTCCAAGCTTGTATAACACAAATTTCTTGATCCTAACACAAAATAACACACATGCAACCAACAAAATGGATCAAATCAACATTTTATAAAATAGATCTTGAAAATAAAATGTGTTGCATGTTGGATTTTTTGGTGTTAAACACTTACAAGATGATTATAAACATGGGGTATTGCTTAGATTTATCAAAAATCAAATTGTGGTGGTGGATCATGGTGGTGGTGGGTGTGCCGTGAGCTAGAGAGAGAAAAGGGGAGGAGAGACAAAATTTTTGTTGCAAGAAATGAAGTGTGTGTGTTTGTTTGAAGCTTATATATAGTGGAGTGGGGTAGAAAGTGTAAATAAGGCTATATTTTGGCCTTTGTTGCAAATTAACTTATAAAGATGACAAAAATGGTACCTAGTAAGTTTTTATAAATTTACGAGAGTCGGGTTTCGTCCCGGCTACCTCAAAATACTTTTAAATGGTTTAAACGCACACCAAACGAATACACACATGGTTCCGACTCGACTTAACACGTATTAAAATAAAATCTCGAAAAACTCAAATATCGATCAATCGATATTAAAATGTAAGTTTTGGGCATCCGTCGGTATCGTAGTCGTCATCGGTTCTTCTTAAATCGTCAAACGTTAAATTACGACCGTAAACGTTGGTTTCAACTTAAACCGTCAAATATATAACAAATGAAATTTCTTAAAAATTTCAAAAATATACGTAAAATAGGATTAAATAAATGACGTTGGGCTCGGGATATCACATCCACAAGTGAGCCACAACTCAAGAGAGATGCTCACACATAACAGCTCTTGAGACAATAACTTAGCATCATACGGCACTTTCACGGGTGTTACATCCTTCCCCCCTTAATGGAGCGACGTCCCGGCGCTCTCCGGTTCTTATACTCGCATTTTGTACTACTAGGAAGATAAAGGTACTTCTTCCTAAAGAGGTCTTCATGTTCTGTTCTGGACTTCGGTTCACATCTTGGGTTCCATCACACCTTCACAATGAGGATTATACCTTGCTTCAATCTCTTAACATCTCGATCCTTGATCTCCACTTCAACTTCCCAAATTCTTCCTACAGTTATCGACCCATCTCTTACCACAGCTTTTCGCAGTTAACAAGTGATTCTAAATCTGCACCATCTCTTCCGTAGTCTCTCGAATCCTCTCAAGTCCATTCAACTGACTTTTTCCTGCTTCATTCTATCCAACTGGTGATCTACCTTTTCATCCCATAATCCTTCAAATTCGACACATGAAGAGTATTGTCATTTCCACGGAGTTCATCCAGCAGTTCCAACTAGTAGGCAACTGGTCCAACATACCTTTGGACCCACCTTTCTTATTCTCCAAAACGAATCACGCCCTTCCACGATCTCAACTTCCACCAAAATCAAATACATACGCTCGGATCACGTCTTCCAACTTTCGAATCGTCCTTTCACTTGGTTCATCGTCTCATAAAAACAATTAATCATAAAGAAAATCACACGGGTCACACATAACCCCATCGGAAAACGTTCAAAATATAAAAGACGAAGTAATTAATACTAGTCGTACAAAATCACCTTGTCGCAATATTAGGTACATACAAACCTATTTCATCAAAAACGAATTCATCGATACGGAAATCATCCGACGCACACATAACTCTCTCGAAAACGTCACAATCCGACCAAATACAAAATCCATTATGAAACACATACCACCAAATTACGACATGTTTGCAAAATAGCCAAACCATGCCAAGTAAAATAAGTTCAATCAAGTTAACTCATGCTTGCTAATCAGCCAAGCCATGATAGAATAAGAATATTCGACATATTTCTCAGATGAGTCCAGTCAAATGAAAATTGCAAATTAAAGAAGGTTCACGAGCTTGCTAGCTAAGGATGCATATCCAAAAAAAAAAAAAAAAAAAAAAGAAAATAAAATAAAATAAGATAGATACATATGTCATCGTAGGGTGCTCACACGCGGATCCATATCCAAAAGATATTACAAGAACACCATCTCACTTCCGTCCCATACGTGGTCAAAATCTCAACAAGCATCACTGTTCACAGTTAAATATAAAAAGAAATATATTACATGGCACGTGTTCTCCATGATCGGACTTCATTGGACAATGTCGTCTCAAGTTCTCACAACTTACGATCACTCGACCAGATTACTTACCACACAAATACATAAAAGGCAAGGGTTTACCACAAAAACATCAACTAGGGATATCTATCGTTTAACCATCGATAATCAAGGATGGTTGAGTCATGCAAAGAGGATTCCTCACTTAAATAAGCGAAAACGACAATGGAATTGTCTTCCAATTACTGATGCACAGTTGGTAAACTTCAACAATTTATCGCGTGTCGTTAAACATATCAAAAGAACGAGAAAAGAAAATAAATAAGGTACGATGCGTTTGATGTAGGAGAAGTCTTCGTCATTCCCCTCAGAGTCCCTTGAACTCTGATTTCCTCTACTTTGGCAGTCTTCTATTCTTGTTAAAAATTTCTTCTCAGTGTCGGTACGAGCCCCTTTGGTATTACATCAACACCCTCGTGATTCCGATGAAATTTGCACGTTACACACAACTCATAAAAATTTTTTCCAAAAACTACTCGGTCACAGTGACTTACCAAGTCAACACCAAACGAAAGAAAAGATTTCAAGGAATACAAAAAAAATTCAAAAATTTTCTTTAAGAATCAAAGAAATTACGACTACTTGCAAAAATGATCCACCATTTTTTTAAAAAGAAACGTTCTCATCCAAACGTTTATCAAAACACTACAAGTTTCAAGATGACCAATTTGTTTGACACGATAGTGCCCTTCCTAAACTATGCATAATTAGCTAGATCATGCATACTTGAGGATCAAGCAACAACAACCAACAAAACAGGACTCTTCCCGAATTATGCATAGTTAGCTAAGCTGTGCATAATTGAGGATCGAGCAACAACACAAACATTATTATTACATACCAAACACGACCATGGAAGTTTTCGACCTAGCCTTCAAAATAATTAAATCATTTGAAATGAAATTTGAAATGGGAAAATATTGCTACCATCGTTTTAAGAAACACATCAAACATTTTTCGTCCATTTTGGAAACATACTTTTTGCTTTGCCTTTTTATGAGAAAATAAATAAATAATTAAATAAGTAAATCGTCACCATTTGCATTTAGTTCACCAAAACATTTGACACACTCATACCTATTTTCACAATGGACTATTCACAAAATAACGGTAAGGTGGTTCATGATTAAAGATCATTGCAAGCACAACAAGTATTAAAATTAAGATCAATGAGATCGAACGAGGTAAACGAGCAATATAATTGCCAACATAAATTAACTACATTAGAAATGAAAATACTTCAAATATATGACGAAAGTCTCAGGATAATAACAGCGATCTACGAATACATGGAGTGAAAGTTGAATATCAACACAAGCGTCAAAAATAAAAATAAAAAATAAAACAACGATCATAATTCCCATCGTCTCGAGTTGCACACACATTCCACGAAGTGTATACGGGAAGAGAAGAATAATCACTTGGTTAAATAGAAACAATTTCACCAGAAGGATCGAGTTCTTTCACCTCTGCAATTTGGTAAAGCGGCTACGCCTCCTCGCTTTTGTTAAATATAAATAAACAACCACTCTAATGAAGATTTATAGCATCATTCAAGTAAATACATAATTTTTGGTTCCATTAACCGAAAGAAGAAAGTTACGGCGTCCATGATTATGACAAAATACACCGGGTGACATACCCTCATCATCAAGTACTAGCGATGTAGCGACACAAAAATAAATATAATAATAATGGTTTCATACCATAGACAATATTAAAATGAACAATCACATGACGACTCATGTTTAGATACAAACTCACAAAATCAAAGAAGGGATGTCGGACGATCGAACCATCGTGACTCAAAACGTTATATATACATCTTTATTAAATAATATACAAGTAGGCGTGTGTTGTGTAATCCAGTTGCGTATAATAATTAGTGTTACCTTGTACATTGTAAAACCGAACATTTACACATTTTTAATTTGTGTTACACCATTAAAGAATTTATACCTTTCATTTTCCAATCTTTACAACGCTTTCATTTCTGGAAAAATTTCAATCTCTCGGAAATTATTAACATTAGTAGATGCGGTGACTCGGTTATCATAATTGACAAATCATTAGGTTTGAAAATCTCCATACTTGTGTCAAAACCTCATTAATGTTCGTATCTTAAGTACCAAAAACATACGTAGTAAGAATTTTCCAAGTTTTACGTTTTTATTATTACGACTTATATTATCACAAATATACACGTATCCAACATGACTCAAACTAGTCCAATTAACTCTTAAAATCAACCTTTGACTTTTATTACACACATGTTTTCCCCAAAACTGTTTTGTTAAATCATATTCGCGTAATTCGACTCAAATGATAAAGAGGTTTCACGTGGTATTATCTCGGATACTTACTGATTTTAGTCGACACTTGAATCTTGATGATAATAATAAAATAATAAATAATTAAGATGCTCATCTCAATAATTTTAAAATATATAAATTTCAACTTTTTAATCCTTAGCCCATTATCAAATGATTTTAAAATTAACACATCTCGTCGCGGAATAAAACAAAAGATTTTTCAAACGATTTTAAACAAGCATCATCAAATTACACATATTGATTCTCTATAACGACAATTTAAACAAACAAATGATTTCCAATGACGTTCCATCAATGTTTAAAATTTTATTTCAAGCATTATAATTTCATACTTAAAGTGTATATTCCGATTTTATCCCAGTTTATTTACTACAATGAGTGACGAGTTCTAGTTTACACCAATGCATACGTAAACATAACCTTATGTTTAAAATAAACCAATTTTTACAAAGTTTCTACCTCCAAAATATATGACCAATTTTTCTACTCTATATTACAAATTATGCCAAAAGTTTGCTACATTGACCCGAAAATTAATTCATACTAAATCCGAAGCTATGTATACTCAATAGTCATCTCGCAAATTTTATTATAACTCCTTTCTCGAACTAATTTAAACAAATTCTTAACAAGTCCATCACAATCTTTTAGTATCAAATTTTTAATATATGAAAACAAGGATTTTACGAGTAATAATAATTACTTATTACGATTTACCAACCAAGGTTGAAGGAAAATAATTTCAAAATGTCCGTTTATTCTCTACACGAATTTTACTTGTTACAAAACACATCATACGTCATTTTTATCCGAATGTTTCATTCACCAAATATTAAATATATAAAACACTTTATGTTTAAATCATTCAATCAACAAAGTTCGATGCTTACTTAACTTGCACAAATGCCGGACCTCGTCATGTAAAATATTAACTTCAAAATAATGAAACAACAAAACAAAATGAAATAAATGGAACGAGAATACGTATGTCAACTAAATGTTGTTATCGGCCTCGGATGAGTCTCGAAATCGTACTCCACAAAATTAACACAAAAACCAACCAAATTCCAAGTTATCGCGCTTGATCACAACGCCAGTCTATTTTAAAACACATCTTTAAAATTCAAATAGAACAGTAAACAACGATTAAATGGCAACACGCCTCAACCACGTTTCATAATATACACACATGATTCGCCGCCCCAATGTACGCATCGTCGATTATACTTCGTCTATGTTATAGTTACGTGAACTAACATATCAAACCCATTAGGAATAAAGGAAAATAAAGTAATACGTAAGTAAATTACGTTTCAAAAGAAAATGTCCACAATGACACATCACGATGCGATAACGACAATCGAGATCGACCTAGTCGATATAAAATATGTTACGAAGCATCCTTTACGTATCTAGAATATCAAACGAGGTTCACACTCGGTTATTCGAACAATAAATTAATTATCAAGATTGATAATTAGCGGTTAAGCCGAGGTCTCAACAAAACCGCATTTTAAATGTATGATAATCACCCCAGGACCATTGCTTCACGTGCAATGCCTTTAAATACCATAGTATATACATACATACTTATACATACCATCATTCCTACATACACGTAGGATTACAACGCGGTGTTGCCATGTAATGCAATGTAGCCCGTTATGCCAATTACATGCAACATATACGATAATCTTTACAAGAATTTGCAAATTACGATGATAAGTACTCAACGTACCAAACAATATATCTCAATAAATATCTCAAAGTATTTACTTACTAAATACTTAGAGAATTCATATCAATTTCGAGGGATACATCTAAAATATAAAGCAATGCTAAAGAATTCTTACCGGAGCCATGCAGGATAGTTGTGTGCTTGGACAATTTCTTACGACACCAAAAGTTATAGTTTAGGAATTTTCAAAACGACCTAGTTCTCTATAACTCATGGCTCTGATTACCAATCTGTAACACCCCCACAAATGCTATGCGCAGCGGAACTACAACATTGGGTGCTACGTAGTTATCATCACACATAAGCTTTATTAAACGACTCAAAGAGACGTAAAAGTTCAAACGTTATTAAAAACATCAAGTCTACAGTTTTCCAAATCCCAAGGTAATACAAATAGAGTTTGCGTTTAGGTCCCCACTGAATCTCAACCCAAAAATACATTTTCATTCACATGACATAGTATAATATTTTTAAGTGCAAAAGGGAGGAAAACAAAGTAGACCGCCAAGCCACCACAACTTCCATCCTCGCATGCTCCGCCGCTAACAATCTTGGTTACCTGAAACACATGCTTAAAATCGTCAACACAAAGGTTGAGCGAATCTATAGGTTTATCAAAACATCAGTTGAACATAAGTGTTAAAAACCAATCATGATCATTTAATAGCATTGTCGTACTCACAATCTATTTTCAAGGTTATGACAATTGTGTTTAAGCTCATGACACTAATCCGTTAACTCAATCACCCGCGTAATAATTACCGGCGTGATTCAGATGAAACCAGTGCCCCTTCTAAAGGCATCAGTTGCAATTATACCTTATCTCTCATACAAGATAATCTACCGCAGAACTTACTCAACGTACAGCTTCTCGGCTAGCATTGGGTCGTTAGCCCCGTAGTACTACAAATTGTATAAGCGGCTATTTCCCCCTACTCGAGGGCAGGACAATAGTTAATAGTTCATGAATTTAGGGACTTTTGCAACTAGGTACTCAACACAATTTCGAGGCAACGTTCGGGTCCAACAATCATTCAAGCCTTATGTTCATTTTCATTTAACTAGCATGTATCCCCCTCGCGGGTTAAAAACATTTGAATAAAGTAAAGAGCGAGGCTATAGACTCACCTTGCGTAGTAGTAGTAGTTCTAGCGAAGACGTAACGAGAAATGTCACCGACGACGTGGATGCCCGGGAAAATCAAACACTTGACCTAAAAGTCAAAGTACGAAAACCTAATCAATACACCGCGTACATAATTGTACTAAACACACGCAAATGCAAACACACTCAATACTTATGAGAACTCACGCCAAAGTCAAACAAGTAGTTGTTACTAGACTTATACCATGTATCAATGTTATTAAAGTTACTATCCATTTTACGGTTTCGCCGATACTTACCAAAAGTATGGGTTGTGTTACTATACTTAACCATTTTTATAAAATTTGACAAAATTCTCAAAAATACTATAAGACCTGTAGAAAACACATATTTAATCCCAATAAAAGTTTTGACTTCTACGACTCATTACTCAACACGTTTTCCAAAAACTACGTTTTTCGGACTGAAATTGTACTTCGACCAACTTGGACCTCTTTGACCTATATGAAATGCACCTTT
The DNA here is from genome assembly GCA_025667525.1 of Glebionis coronaria. Lineage (NCBI taxonomy): Eukaryota > Viridiplantae > Streptophyta > Magnoliopsida > Asterales > Asteraceae > Glebionis > Glebionis coronaria. The sequence goes on along the minus strand of JANFOE010001351.1, from coordinate 291,285 downwards.
GACTTCTTTGACTCCTAAGTCCAATTATAGACTCAATTACACAGGTTTGTGACCAAAATTTGACCCTTGACCATTTACCAATTCATACTTGTGGTCCTCGGGATTTGACTAAAACTATACATAAATTCGGATTATGAAAGTTCTCGTCTCCCGGTACTCGATCTTTAAAACCTCATAACTTTTAGCTCGTTTTGAGTTAGAAGCTCTACCTTATACCGAAACGAGCGTCTCGGCGACTACTACAACAATATCCAATAATACCAACACTTATCCAACATCTACTGTACGAAAATAGGGCCTAAACCTACTGATCTAAAATGACTCTTTAAAAATCATACCAACAACCAATTTGACCCATTTTTATCATCATCTACACCTTAAATATGTTATACCCATCATCTACAACAACTCCTAATTCTTAAATTCACTTGCATGGTCATATGCATCAATTCAAAATTAAAAACAAATGCATGCACTCAAAAATAAAGAATATATATAATAATAATAACATATGAGTGGAACCTTACAATGATTAATTAAGATCAAATGACCAAGAACACCCAAGAACCCCATAAATTTCGTGGGTTTTGGGTCAAAGAACACCAAGATGAAGTCTTTTCCAAGCTTGTATAACACAAATTTCTTGATCCTAACACAAAATAACACACATGCAACCAACAAAATGGATCAAATCAACATTTTATAAAATAGATCTTGAAAATAAAATGTGTTGCATGTTGGATTTTTTTGGTGTTAAACACTTACAAGATGATTATAAACATGGGGTATTGCTTAGATTTATCAAAAATCAAATTGTGGTGGTGGATCATGGTGGTGGTGGGTGTGCCGTGAGCTAGAGAGAGAAAAGGGGAGGAGAGACAAAATTTTTGTTGCAAGAAATGAAGTGTGTGTGTTTGTTTGAAGCTTATATATAGTGGAGTGGGGTAGAAAGTGTAAATAAGGCTATATTTTGGCCTTTGTTGCAAATTAACTTATAAAGATGGCAAAAATGGTACCTAGTAAGTTTTTATAAATTTACGAGAGTCGGGTTTCGTCCCGGCTACCTCAAAATACTTTTAAATGGTTTAAACGCACACCAAACGAATACACACATGGTTCCGACTCGACTTAACACGTATTAAAATAAAATCTCGAAAAACTCAAATATCGATCAATCGATATTAAAATGTAAGTTTTGGGCATCCGTCGGTATCGTAGTCGTCATCGGTTCTTCTTAAATCGTCAAACGTTAAATTACGACCGTAAACGTTGGTTTCAACTTAAACCGTCAAATATATAACAAATGAAATTTCTTAAAAATTTCAAAAATATACGTAAAATAGGATTAAATAAATGACGTTGGGCTCGGGATATCACATCCACAAGTGAGCCACAACTCAAGAGAGATGCTCACACTGAACAGCTCTTGAGACAATAACTTAGCATCATACGGCACTTTCACGGGTGTTACAACATCTTTGCTTAGCTAAATGAATAATGCGGTCCTTGAAACCCTCAGTGTTAATCAGACTTTATCTGCCGAGCTTGCTTTGCATAAAGAAAAGGTTAAAACCTTGGAATTAACTCCAGTGTCCACTACCTTAACCAATCCTGAATTTGATAGGTTTAGGCAAGTCCAAATGGATAATCTGCTAGAAATTGAGAGTTTAAGAGCGAATCTTTCGAAAGAACTCAAAGAAAAAGAGTCAGTCGTTAAGAATTTTCAAAAACTACAAAAGGATTTCGAAATTCTCGAGTCTAAAAGAGTTGAAACAGAAATAAAGGCGTCTGAGAGAGTTAAAAAGACTGAAATTTTGCTTTTAAAACAATATGCTGCTTCACATTTAGTACACTTGTTTCATTCTTCTTTTCAAGAGTTCAATCTATCGCGTCTAATAGACCTACCACCTAACCCGGGGTATGCAAAGCAAGCATTTCACCACAACCCACGACTTTATGATGCAACCAAGTTAGGATTGGTATTAGATCCGATTGTGTTCTTGAATGAATCTGAGAGCATGACACCATATGAAGAGAATCGGTTAAAATTACTACATACATATCCTGAATATGACTATGTTCAAATGAATGCAACAAATGCTAAAATAGATCTTAGAAGTCGATTTAATATGCAAAAGAAAACTATCTAAACATCCGCTTTCATGCCTACTAGAGAATGCCTTAGTATAATTCCTACACTCGTTAACTCGGACGAACCGAAGGAAATTCCTAAGAATCTTCCACTGGTAAGTACGGTAAAGCTCAACTTGGAAGAGATTGAGCGATACCTTACCGAGTTTGACAAGGTCATCCTGGAATGTACGACTTCAACGGCTCAAACCACTGGAGAATGGGCTTTCGAACACATGAAAACGGTGTTTGAGAAAGAGATCGTTCCATTTGTAGACCATATTAAAAAGGGAGTCTATGATCTAGCGGGAAATCTAAGTTTTGAAATTGGTTAAGTTCAAAAAGTTTTATATGAAATGGATGATGCTTATGAACAACATTTAATTGAAAAAGAAAAGATTTTATCCGAATATGACCGATTCTTGGAACATATAGTGTCTCTCGAAGTGATGCAAGTTGTTACTCTTAAATATGCTCATGAGATTTCATCTACTGTGAATAAATGTGATGATGTGCATGATATGTCTGTGAATATTGTTGAGCCTGTGATTAATGTAGATAATCATTCTTGTCATGGATCCAACGCTGGATTTTTAAAGCTTCAAGATTCTTATAACACACAAAACGTTTTAATGAGCTTCAACAACATTGTATATCTCTTGAAATTAAAAATCAATCTAAAACTGAAACTCTATAAAAAAACAAGTGATTATGAAAACTCCTTTGAGACAAGTGACAAGATGATTCAGGTGGTTCAGGCATTAGAGGAAGAAATTATGAGACTTAAGAGAGAATCAGTAGTAGAGAAATTGGAACTAGAGGCTGTAGAGATTAAAAATCATGCCCTAGAAGATAGAATAACTTCTATTCTAGGGAGTTTGATAAAGTAAAGCAGGGTTTTTCACAAATTTATGGTTCGTTAGAAGATCGTTTCGGTTTTAATGCGGTAGAGCAAAAGTCACTCGTTGACCAATGAACCGTAAGTGCGAGGAAATCTCTGACTTAAATATTTAACTCATTGACAAAAACATGGTTTTGGCTAAATTAAAGGAGACGCTTCAACTCAAAGGACAAGAAGTTGTTGATAATCCAGCCACCATCTCTGCCCCGACCTCTAGTGCTCTAAAAATCAACAAGGTGGTGATCATTAAGAACCCGTACAATAAGAATAACTCACTATCATATAAGTGGTATATGGAAGATGCAGTTAAGCACGCGGAGCTTGCTAAAGATGTGGTAGATTGTAACACCCCCAATTTCGGGTCATAGCAGCGGAAGGGTCATTGGGTGTTACTATCATGGTTCAACCTCAATATCATAGAAAACGCCTCACAATGAGTCGTTTTAACAAAACATACATCCATTCATTTGTTTAAAGATAAGACAGTTCACACATGGTCCCAAATAGTTTCAAAGTTTACACAACCAACCAAACAATAAAAGTTTCATCGAATGGACATAGTTTAGAAAAGCGGGCCAAAACGTTTTAGTTTAGCAAGCTACATGAAACCGCCTTCCTTGAGTGCCTTCTTCATGGACCTGAGATAAAACATGCTATAAAGTCAACAAAAATGTTGAGTGAATCTATAGAGTTTAAATTAAATAAATGAACACATGTATTCTGAATAAACCTTCCGTGGTTGACAATCATGTGGATCAGACATAATTATCGTTGTTATTTCATAAGTCTCGTGAAATTGAACGTTAACATATATTATTTCAGCCCAACACACCTAGCCAAGTGCGTATATTTCTCTTATACAATTGCATCCGATGTTTCATTACTGGTGCATCACAACACCACGCGATAGCTAGTCGCGATCGGACTGGGTGTCACCCCGATAGATCTATCCATAGTATTAGCGTTCCTTTCGATTAACAATTCACGATTCATGGGTCTTTACAGGCTAAACAAACTTTTATAAAAACTTTCATCTAAGCATACAATCGGGTCCTTTGTGTTCAATTTTTAAAAGAAAGAAGGTTTACCACAACTTCTCGTTGTACCCTTCATTTATCAATAAATGTTTTTCCAATAATAAGGGTTTCCACAACTTCTCGTCGTACCCCTTTTTATCTTAATAAAACAAGCATGTTATCCCCCTCGCGGGTTTTATAAAACAAGCAAACATGTTAAAGCGAGGCTATAGACTCACCTTGATACGATAGTAGTGACGTGACGATCGCCGACGATTTGTGATGCCCGTTAAACACGAAGACCGCAACCTACCAATTAAGGCGCGTTCGTTAATAAATGACTCAAGTATATTTAATACTTAAATAATATGAAACTCAATTTCATATAACCATGAAAATTCAAAAAAATTAAGAAAAATATAAGTGTACTACTATACCCTTTTATTCAACACTTATTCATTTAAAAACTTACGCCCTTGACATTGACCCGTCATAAGACGCCAAGTCAACGCAAGTCAAACCTTCATTTTACTTCCCTCGGACCAGTAGCTAAGTCATTTATATAATGACTTAACACTCGAGTAAGTCACCATGACCAATAGTGAATACTCAACTCACGCCACACAAGTATTGGACTACGTGTCCAAAATACCATTCAGCATATACACTCCAAATATACACACCAATCTTACCTATCTAGACTTGTCCGATTTTGACGAAACTTGGTGACAAACTCACACATAATATGAATAAGACTCAGTTTAAATTTCATTCAAGAATATTACTTCTAAGACCTTCTGCCCGACACACCTGCGTGTTGCAAACACCGGACAGTTTAACGCCTTTGACTTGTAAAACCATTTTGACTTATTTAAACAATTCCGTTTGCAAAACCGACACGCGGGTTTGAAAATAGACTCATGACCTGAGGTATATCAACTTACAACAGTCCTTGATCATTTTTAAAACTCATTTTATAGTCCCCGAGATTCGTTCCAAATACCGACAACAATTTTCGGATTGTGCCGATACCCGTCTCCCGATACACAAATACTAAAAGTAGCATAACTTTTCGCTCGTAATGAGTTAGAATCTCTACTTTAGCTCAAATCGAAGCTAACGAAATTCTCTACGACCCTATCTTATTAGTTTACCAAGTTTACAACAGTAACAATTTCAAAAATGGCCTTAAAGTTACTGCCTAAAATAGACTATCTAAAAATCATACCAAAACAATTTTTCGACCCATTCCAACAATTCCTATTGTCCTAATATCATCCTAATATCATACTAACACATCTAACTAACTCATAACACCCTCAAATTTGATCTCACAAAAATTAAATAACTAAAAATCTTACATGCAACAAAAACCCACTATGAATATTATAATATTAACACCATTTATCACCATAAAAATGGATCAAACTTGATGTTCATCATCAAAAATTAAAAATAAAAATTGAGTGAATGCATGTGGGAAAAATTTATACCAATGGAAAGATGTTTGAATTTCCAAGATGGGTCTTGTCTTAGTTTTGCTTGATTCAAAGTACAAAATCAAAAATCAATGGATTAGGGTGAAGGGGGGGTGGACGGCCAAAATGGGGAAGAACAAGAGAGAGATATTTTTTTTTGTTTAAAATGAATTTTTAAATGAAATGAGTTAGTGGAAAAACCTTATATAGTGGGGTGAGGGTAGATTTTGTCATTTATGCATTCTTTTGGTCCAAAAATGCAAGTAAGTAGTTTACAAGGTAGAAAATGTAAATTGTAAATTTTAAAAATATTTACGGGGCTCGGGTTTCGTAAAAATACTTTTCGAAAGTTAAAACGCTTCAAAATCTAATAACAAAGCTTCGACACGACTTAAAACGCAATTAAATCGAAAACGTCGAAAATATACAATATCGAGACAATCGATAATAAAATGTAAATTTTTGGGCATCCGTCGGTATCGCGATCACTAATCGTTATCGTCATTCATTAAAACGTAAAATACGAGAAATAAAGATTAAATATAATAAAAATCATTTTCATGATTATTTGAGAATATAATATCGATACTTAACATATTCCTTGTCGGTTTTCATCTAATCGACATTCTTACGCTAGTTTCAAGTCATAACCTTCTCGGTTAGTCGATAAATTTAAAATTCTCATTAAAGCAAACACGTAATACGTAATAGTCGAGATTAAAATAACGACCTGAAATTGACAGATTGTCACATCATCCCCACCAAAATAGGATCTTCGCCCTCGAAGATCAACTTGCGTTCTTTCCCGATCGCTTGTTGAAATCAAAGCGATGAGGGTAATTCTTCCACATTTGGTCTTCTCGTTCCCAAGTAAACTCCGGTCCTCTCCGAGAGTTCCATCGAACTTTGACGATAGGTATTCGGCTTTGCTTCAGTTGCTTGACCTCACGATCCATGATCTCGACCGGTTCTTCAATAAAGTGCAACTTTTTATCAACCTTAACCTCGTCTAACGGTATAACGAGTTCTTCATCGGATAAACACTTCTTCAGATTCGACACATGAAAAGTGTTATGAATCCCATACAGTTCTTGTGGTAGTTCAAGTTGGTATGTCACGGGTCCAACTCTAGATGTAACCTTGAATGGTCCGATATAACGAGGACTTAACTTCCCACGTTTTCCAAATCGTACAACACCTTTCCATCGTGATACCTTTAGCATAACCTTATCTCCCACGTTAAACTCCAATGGTTTTCTTCTCACATCCGCATAACTCTTCTGTCGGCTTCGAGCAGACAACAACCTATTCTTGATTTGCACAATCATATCCGTCGTCTCTCTAATCAAATCTGGTCCAGTGAGTTGGGCATCACCAACCTCACTCCAGCTAACGGGTGATCTACATTTTCTCTTATACAGTTCTTCAAAAGGTGCAGCTTTAATACTCGCGTGATAACTGTTATTGTACGAGAATTCGGCCAAATGTAAGTGCTTATCCCAGCTACTTCCAAAGTCTATCACACAAGCACGTAGCATATCCTCCTAAGTTTAGATTGTTCTTTCGCTTTGCCCATCAGTTTGCGGATGATAGGCTGTGCTCATATCCAAATTGGTTCCTAACGAATTTTGAAGTGATCTCCAAAATCCAGAAGCAAAACGACTATCTCTATCGGAAATGATTGAAATAGGAACACCATGCTTGCACACGATTTCCTTCAGATAAATATCGGCGAGTTTCTCCAAACCAAACCTCTCGTTGATTGGAATAAAATGAGCGGATTTAGTTAAACGATCGACAATAACCCAAATTGCATCGAACCCAGACGGTGTCCATCGTAATTCGCTCCCATTTCCAGACTGGAATTTCAGGTTGGACAAGTAATCCTGATGGCTTCTGATATTCGGCTTTCACTTTTGCACATGTTAAGCATTTCGCGACGTATGTTGCAATATCAGCTTTCATATTCGGCCACCAGTATAACTTTTTCAAGTCTTGGTACATTTTTTCCGATCTAGGATGAATAGAATACTTGGACTTATGAGATTCTAACATAATCAAGTCCCTCAGTCCACCATATGATGGTAACCAGATTCGACCTCTCAAACATTTGATACCATCGGCTCGCGTCTCGAGTGTTTCACCGTCTCCTCTAAATCTTTCGGCAGCAATATTTTCCTTCTTGCATGCTTTGACTTGTGCGTTCCGAATCTGCTCAGGTAAGTTATTATGAACTGTCACCACCAAAGTACGCACTCGAATCGGTTTCTCCCTTTCCTTTCGACTTAACGCGTCAGCTACCACGTTCGCCTTTCCTGGATGATAACGAATTTCGCAGTCGTAATCACTCAAGAGTTCAACCCATCGACGTTGCCTCATATTCAGCTCCTTTTGATCCAGTATGTATTGTAGGCTTTTATGATCAGTGAATACTGTACACTTCGTACCATACAGATAATGTCTCCAAAGTCGCAGAGCAAAAACCACAGCGCCCAATTCCAAGTCATGGGTAGTGTAGTTCTCCTCATTCTTCCTTAATTGTCTAGAGGCATATGCGATCACCTTTTCGCGTTGCATAAGAACAACACCGTATCCCCGAAGAGATGCATCGTAATAAACAACAAAGTCTTCACTTCCTTCAGGTAATGATAAAATTGGTGCACTACAGAGTTTCATCTTCAGGGTTTGGAAAGCTTCTTCTTCATCATCGCCCCACATATACGGTTTATTCTTCTGAGTCAGCTTCGTTAATGGTTTCGATATCAAAGAGAATCCTTCAATAAACCTTCGGTAATAACCAGCCAGACCTAGAAATTGTCGCACTTCAGTTGGAGTAGTCGGAGCATTCCAATTCTTGATGGCTTCTATCTTTGCAGGATCAACATGTACTCTACTTTTATCGATCACATGTCCGAGAAATTGTACAGAATTAAGCCAAAAATCACACTTTGAGAACTTAGCGTACAGCTTTTCATTCTTCAACAAGTTCAAGATAATCCTTAAGTGTTCGGCATGCTCTTCATTGCTCTTGGAGTAGATTAGAATATCATCTATGAAAACGATCACGAATTTATCAAGATACGACTTACAAATGTGATTCATTAAATCCATGAATACAGCAGGTGCATTAGTCAAACCAAAAGGCATAACCAGAAACTCATAATGACCATAGCGAGTTCTAAACGCCGTAATAGGAATATCTTCCTCACGTATGCGAAGTTGATGGTAACTAGAACGAAGATCAATCTTGGAGAAAACACGAGAACCTTGAAGTTGATCGAATAAATCATCAATTCTTGGAAGCGGATAACGATTCTTGATCGTTAGCTTATTCAACTCTCGGTAATCAATACACATACGAAACGAACCATCTTTCTTCTTAAAGAATAAGACAGGGGCTCCCCAAGGTGACGAACTCGGTCGTATAAAACCCTTATCAGATAGCTCTTGCAATTGCACAGATAACTCCTTCAGCTCGGATGGTGCTAAACGATATGGCGCACGAGCCACGGGTGCAGCACCAGGAATTAGGTCAATTTTGAATTCCACTTGCCTTGGAGGAGGAAGTCCAGGCAAATCTTTCGGAAACACTTCAGGAAAGTCACGGATAACAGGTACATCTTCAGCACGTTTCTCCTTCGATTCCATCTCCACTACTTTAGCTAGGAATAACTCACAACCTCTTTCGATATACTTACGAGCCTTAATGCACAAAACGATTTTTAGTCGTGAATTACGTTGATCACCTTCGATAACCATGGTCTTGTCATCTAAGGGAATCCTAACTTTCCTCTCTCCACACAAGATAGACGCGTTATACTTGGATAACCAATCCATTCCGATAATAATATCAAAACTTCCCAATTCGACAATCATCAAGTCTATCTTAAAAATACGGTTCAAGAGATTAAGAGAACATCCTAGGAGCGCACGATTGGTACTCACTAATTTACCTTCAGCTAGTTCTACCTCATAACTTGCGTCTAATTCGACCGGTTTGATATCAATTAAGGTACTAAAACTTGTAGACACAAAGCTTTTGTGCGCACCAGAATCAAATAAAGCTGTAGCATAACGGTTGTTCAGTAAAAACGTACTAGTGACAACTTTTGGGTTTTGCTTCGCTTCGGCTTCACCCAATTGATAAGCTTTTCCTTGGTTATCTCCACCACGTGCATTCTTCTGAGGTTGAGGGCATTGGTTCCTCATGTGACCTTTACCTTGGCAGTTAAAGCACGTCACTCCCTTCTTTCCTGGTCCCCAACAGTCTTCAGTCTTGTGACCTAACTTGTTACACTTTCCACACTTAGCACACTCACCAGTATGAGACTTCTTGTAGCGTTGACATCTGGTTCCCTTATCAGCAGTTGCAGCTTCAGTCATCGCATTAGCATTGCCCCTCCTTCGGTTTTGATTCCTACTGTGAGATTGACGGTTATCACCACGATCATTACTGTCATTTTCAGCTCTTCTTTTGTTGCCTTCAGAAACACCATCAGCCTTGTCTTGGATGATTTGACCCATTAGTTGGTAGGCCATACGAACAGCTTCATCGATATTGGCAGGTTTAGATGAGGTCACATCACCATGGATGTTGGTCAGTAAGCCTCGAATATACTGCTCTACCTTCAAGTATTCTGGATTAACTTTGTTTGGACAAAGTAGAGCAAGCTCATGGAATCTGTTGGTGTATCCATCGATGTCAGTACCCTTCAGTCTCAGTTGATATAGTTCCTGTTCTAACCTCTGAATAACACTCCTTGGACAGAATTCCTCAGTCATCCACCTTCTTACCTCAATCCAAGGTGTAGCATAAGCAGCATCCATACCTAATGATGCCATTCTTCCATTCCACCAAGTTAATGCTCGCCCTTGAAGAGTAGCAGAGGCAAACATCACTTTATCTCCTTCCTCACTTCCACTAAATCGAAACACGGATTCTAATTTCTCAAACCATTGCATTAACCCAACAGCACCTTCAGTACCCTTAAAAGTTGGAGGTTTGCATTTCATGAACGAGGTATAATTGCACTTCTTGTTTTCAGGAATCACTGGTCTATCAGCATCACCAGTTCCAGCACCAGCATTGCCAGCTCCCGCAGTTCCAGTTCCAGTGTTACCAGCTCTAGTAGCGCCAGCTCCAGTAGCCCCATCTCCATTATTACCAGCTCCAGTGTTGCCAGCTCCAGTAGCGCCAGCTCCAGTGTTACCAGCTCTAGTGTTGCCAGCTCCAGTAGCGCCAGCTCCAGTATTACCAGCTCCAGTATCGCCGGCTCCAGTAGCGCCAGCTCCAGTGTTACCAGCTCCAGTGTTGCCAGCTCCAGTAGCGCCAGCTCCAGTATCGTCGGCTCCACCAGATCCACCAGCTCCACCGGATCCACCAGCTCCACCAGATCCGCCGGCTCCACTATTCAAATTTTCCATAAATGCATTCATAGATATCTGAAATTGATCAGCTACTATAGCACGTAACTGAGTCTCAGTCAACTGTTTTGGCGGCATGATCCTGTTACACAATTTACATCAAAATGAGTATTCATTCAACGCTTGTGATAGCAAAACATGAAATAAGAATAGATAGATGAAAAGAAACAAGAATGGATGATAGAATAAAGAATAGAATTTAGACAAGGAACAAAGATTCACGAGGAATGAGTCAAAAGACAGGGATTTCTATTGTGACAATCAGCGTCGTTTGTAAATCACGTATTAGTATTATAATAATCAAAGAATTAACATTTATAAGTAAATGTAATTTCATTATGCTTTAAGCATAAATAATAACTAAATATGTATAACATATATATACTTTTCTTGTTCTCGTCCATTGGAAACTCGGAGGTTTCGCTTGCAGATGTTATAGTCAAAAGATTTCAAAATTTTATTTTTGGAAAATCTTTTCGTTCTCTATAACTTGAGCTCTGATGCCAATCTGTAACACCCCCAATTTCGGGTCATAGCAGCGGAAGGGTCATTGGGTTTACTATCATGGTTCAACCTCAATATCATAGAAAACGCCTCACAATGAGTCGTTTTAACAAAACATACATCCATTCATTTGTTTAAAGATAAGACAGTTCACACATGGTCCCAAATAGTTTCAAAGTTTACACAACCAACCAAACAATAAAAGTTTCATCGAATGGACATAGTTTAGAAAAGCGGGCCAAAACGTTTTAATTTAGCAAGCTACATGAAACCGCCTTCCTTGAGTGCCTTCTTCATGGACCTGAGATAAAACATGCTATAAAGTCAACAAAAATGTTGAGTGAATCTATAGAGTTTAAATTAAATAAATGAACACATGTATTCTGAATAAACCTTCCGTGGTTGACAATCATGTGGATCAGACATAATTATCGTTGTTATTTCATAAGTCTCGTGAAATTGAACGTTAACATATATTATTTCAGCCAACACACCTAGCCAAGTGCGTATATTTCTCTTATACAATTGCATCCGATGTTTCATTACTGGTGCATCACAACACCACGCGATAGCTAGTCGCGATCGGACTGGGTGTCACCCCGATAGATCTATCCATAGTATTAGCGTTCCTTTCGATTAACAATTCACGATTCATGGGTCTTTACAAGCTAAACAAACTTTTATAACAACTTTCATCTAAGCATACAATCGGGTCCTTTGTGTTCAATTTTTAAAAGAAAGAAGGTTTACCACAACTTCTCGTTGTACCCTTCATTTATCAATAAATGTTTTTCCAATAATAAGGGTTTCCACAACTTCTCGTCGTACCCCTTTTTATCTTAATAAAACAAGCATGTTATCCCCCTCGCGGGTTTTATAAAACAAGTAAACATGTTAAAGCGAGGCTATAGACTCACCTTGATACGATAGTAATGACGTGACGATCGCCGACAATTTGTGATGCCCGTTAAACACGAAGACCGCAACCTACCAATTAAGGCGCGTTCGTTAATAAACGACTCAAGTATATTTAATACTTAAATAATATGAAACTCAATTTCATATAACCATGAAAATTCAAAAAAATTAAGAAAAATATAAGTGTACTACTATACCCTTTTATTCAACACTTATTCATTTAAAAACTTACGCCCTTGACATTGACCCGTCATAAGACGCCAAGTCAACGCAAGTCAAACCTTCATTTTACTTCCCTCGGACCAGTAGCTAAGTCATTTATATAATGACTTAACACTCGAGTAAGTCACCATGACCAATAGTGAATACTCAACTCACGCCACACAAGTATTGGACTACGTGTCCAAAATACCATTCAGCATATACACTCCAAATGTACACACTAATCTTACCTATCTAGACTTGTCCGATTTTGACGAAACTTGGTGACAAACTCACACATAATATGAATAGGACTCAGTTTAAATTTCATTCAAGAATATTACTTCTAAGACCTTCTGCCCGACACACCTTCGTGTTGCAAAAACCGGACAGTTTTACGCCTTTGACTTGTAAAACCATTTTGACTTATTTAAACAATTCCGTTTGCAAAACCGACACGCGGGTTTGAAAATAGACTCATGACCTGAGGTATATCAACTTACAACAGTCCTTGATCATTTTTAAAACTCATTTTATAGTCCCCGAGATTCGTTCCAAATACCGACAACAATTTTCGGATTGTGCCGATACCCGTCTCCCGGTACACAAATACTAAAAGTAGCATAACTTTTCGCTCGTAATGAGTTAGAAGCTCAACTTTAGCTCAAATCGAAGCTAACAAAATTCTCTACGACCCTATCTTATTAGTTTACCAAGTTTACAACAGTAACAATTTCAAAAATGGCCTTAAAGTTACTGCCTAAAATAGACTATCTAAAAATCATTCCAAAACAATTTTTCGACCCATTCCAACAATTCCTATAGTCCTAATATCATCCTAATATCATACTAACACATCTAACTAACTCATAACACCCTCAAATTTGATCTCACAAAAATTAAATAACTAAAAATCTTACATGCAACAAAAACCCACTATGAATATTATAATATTAACACCATTTATCACCATAAAAATGGATCAAACTTGATGTTCATCATCAAAAATTAAAAATAAAAATTAAGTGAATGCATGTGGGAAAAATTTATACCAATGGAAAGATGTTTGAATTTCCAAGATGGGTCTTGTCTTAGTTTTGCTTGATTCAAAGTACAAAATCAAAAATCAATGGATTAGGGTGAAGGGGGGGTGGACGGCCAAAATGGGGAAGAACAAGAGAGAGAGATTTTTTTTTGTTTAAAATGAATTTTTAAATGAAATGAGTTAGTGGAAAAACCTTATATAGTGGGGTGAGGGTAGATTTTGTCATTTATGCATTCTTTTGGTCCAAAAATACAAGTAAGTAGTTTAGAAGGTAGAAAATGTAAATTGTAAATTTTAAAAATATTTACGGGGCTCGGGTTTCGTAAAAATACTTTTCGAAAGTTAAAACGCTTCAAAATATAATAACAAAGCTTCGACACGACTTAAAACGCAATTAAATCGAAAACGTCGAAAATATACAATATCGAGACAATCGATAATAAAATGTAAATTTTTGGGCATCCGTCGGTATCGCGATCACTAATCGTTATCGTCATTCATTAAAACGTAAAATACGAGAAATAAAGATTAAATATAATAAAAATCATTTTCATGATTATTTGAGAATATAATATCGATACTTAACATATTCCTTGTCGGTTTTCATCTAATCGACATTCTTACGCTAGTTTCAAGTCATAACCTTCTCGGTTAGTCGATAAATTTAAAATTCTCATTAAAGCAAACACGTAATACGTAATAGTCGAGATTAAAATAACGACCTGAAATTGACGGATTGTCACATAGATGATTACTATGAAATTGATCCTATGAATAGTCACTATTACTCTGCTCATGCTTACATTGAGAGAGTACAACAAAGCTTAGAGCACGTGAAGTACATAGGACAACCGGGTTCTGCTCCACTTAAACAACAAACCACCACCATTGCCATGACACCATTCAATAAGAATCCAGGATCTAAGCCTATATTAAACACACCCATCAAGGCTAAATCAAAATTTGTAACTAATGTTCCCTTAGCTTCTACAGGATTAATTGTATCTACTAAGGCTAAAGGATCTCAAGACAAGAAGAATAGGATCAAGCCTTCCACTAGTAGGACTGCGAAGAAGAAAGTAGAAGTTCACCCTAGGAATGTTATTTCAAATTTGAATAAAAAGAATCATGTAACTAGGACTAAAGGCCCTGCGCTTGTGCAGCAACCTAAGCAAAGTGTGAATTCTAATTTGAGATGTTGGAATTGTAATGAATGCATGTTTTCTAAGCATTATGATTTATGCCTTGTTGATCACGTGAATGAAATGTATGCAATTAGGAACAATCTTGAATGTATTCCAACGGGGAAGAAGTTCACCCAAGTTGGTTGGCAATGGAAACCCACTGGCAGGAGTTTCACTGCTAATGGAACTACGTGCACTTTAACTAGGATCACATCCACAGAAGTTAGGTCTCAGCGTCCTTTAAATAGGAACACTAGCACTAAGAAATGGAAAAAGCGCCCTTTAACTAGGTTTGCCCCCACTATTGTGCCTACTAGTGAAGAAGTACCCCGGGATCTTAGACAACTAGAATCTAAGCCGGCATTTAGGAAGCAAGTTTGGAAGCCTAAGAATTCTTCGGTTAGCAAATCTAAGATAATTATATTTGTACCTGCTAACACAGAGGAACTACTAGATTTCGATACATCGTCCTTGTCTGGTGATATTTTCAGGTGGTCCAAATCATCCTCTGGTACTTGGACTCTGGATGCTCAAAGCATATGACCGGAGATCGCTTGATGCTCAGAAATTTCGTCAGCAAGTTTCTAGGAACGGTTAAATTCGGCAATGACCATATTGCGAAGATCATGGGTTACGGTGAATATCAAATTGGGAATGTTACGATTTCATGGGTATATTATGTGGAGGGACTTGGTCATAATTTATTTTCAGTGGGACAATTTTACAATTCAAACCTTGAAGTGCCTTTTCGACATCATACTTGCTCTATTCGCGATCTTGCAGGAAATGATTTGTTAAAGGGTTCTCGAGGGGATAATCTCTACACATTGTCTATTCAAAACATGATGGCCGCCTCTCCTGTATGCCTTCTTTCCAAAGCATCTAAGACCAAGTCATGGTTGTGGCATCGCCGGTTATCTCATCTTAACTTTGATGCTATTAACCATTTGGCTAAAAACGAACTTGTTCGTGGTCTTCCAAAACCTAAGTTCGACAAGGATCATTTATGTTCCGCGTGTTGTTTGGGAAAAAGCACCAAGAAATCATACAAACCTAAAGCTGAACACACCAACCAAGAACCACTATATCTTTTGCACATGGATATTTGCGGGCCAATGTGTACGGCTAGTGTGAGTGGTAGAAAATACATCCTCGTCATGGTGGATAATTTCTCAAGGTTTACATGGGTAAAATTTTTAGCATCCAAGGATCAAGCACCAAAGCATATTATTACTTTCTTAAAGATGATCCAAGTACGTCTTAATGCTACTGTTCGCCGCATTCGCACTGATAATGGAACTGAGTTCGTTAATCAAACTCTACGAGACTATTATGAAGAGGTCGGTATTTCACATGAAACTTCTGTTGCTCGCACTCCACAACAAAACGGTGTCGTGGAAAGACGTAACCGTACACTAATGGAAGCTGCTAGAACTACGTTGATTTATGCGAATGCTCCTTTATTCTTATGGGATGAAGCAGTGGCAACCGCATGTTATACCCAAAACTGCTCCATCATTCGTAAACACCATGGTAAAACTCCATATGAGCTACTTCATGGACAAAAACCCGATATTTCATTTCTTCATGTATTTGGTGCACTGTGTTATCCAAATACTAATAGTGAGAATTCGGGCAAACTTCAACCGAAGGCTGATATTGGAATTTTCATTGGTTACTCACCTACAAATAAAGCTTACCGAATTTATAACCGTCGTCTTGGCAAGATAGTAGAAACTTTGGATGCCGATTTTGATGAGCTGACAACGATGGCTTCTGAGCAACACAGCTCTGAACCCGCATTACATGAGATGGGAACCGGTACAATTAGTTCCGGATTAACTCCCAACAATCCTACTTCTCCATCATTTATACCACCTACAAGGCCCGAGTGGGATGAGTTATTTCAACCTATGTTTGATTAATTCTTTGATCCACTAGTGATGATTCTCCAGCACCTGTAGCAGTAGCTCCAATTCTTGAAGTTATTGTTCAAGATAATGGAAATCAGTCAGAGGCATCTACTGTCACTCTTGAAAAAGATGTCCCATCCCCCACCAATTCACAAACCACACCTGAATCTTCACCCCCACTCGTTCCTAATGATGTTGAAGAGGATCACTATGATCACGATTTGGAATTTGCTCACCTACAAGAGCTTCCTTTCTATGGTTCACACATACCCGAAAACCCTAACGGTGCGTCTACCTCAGAGGAAGCTCCTGCCATCGTTCACTCCCGACCACCACGGATTGAAACTCACAACACAAAATGGACAAAGGATCACCCAATCCGCATTATTATTGGTGACATCGGTCGACCAGTCTTAACACGCCACCAACTCCAAGAACATGCATTATATTGCTATTTTGATGCATTTCTTTCCGACACTGAACCTAAAAACCTTCAACAAGCCATGACCAAATCATCTTGGATTGAAGCCATGCAAGAGGAACTTAATGAATTTCAACCTATTGAAGTGTGGGAATTAGTTCCTTTACCCAGCAACGTTGAAATCCTTACATTGTTGTGGGTATATAAGGTTAAACTCGATGAGTTAGGTGGAGTGCTAAAGAACAAAGCTAGATTGGTTGCTAGAGGTTACAAACAAGCTTTGGGTATTAACTTTGAAGAATCCTTTGCTCCTGTTGCACGATTGGAGGCGACTAGACTATTCCTTGCGTATGCTGCTCACATGAACATGATCGTCTACCAAATGGATGTTAAGACGGCATTTCTCAATGGTGAATTAAGGGAAGATCTCTACGTAAGCCAGCCGAATGGATTCGTCAACTCAAAGTATCCTAATCACGTGTACAAGCTCAAGAAGGCTCTTTATGGGTTGAAACAAGCTCCACGCGCGTGGTACGATCTTCTATCGTCTTATCTCATCTCGAAAGGCTTCTCCAAAGGCAAAGTGGACCCAACATTATTTATTCTCAAGGAGGACAACGATATGATTCTGGTACAAATTTATGTTGATGATATAATATTTGTTGCTACTAATCAAAGACTGTCTAACCATTTTGAGAAAACTATGTCCACACGTTTTAAGATGTCAATGATGGGAAAATTTTCATTTTTCTTAGGGTTACAAATTTCTCAGAATCCCAGAGGCATCTTCATTAATCAATCTAAATTTGCTCTTGAATCATTAAAGAAATATCATTTTGAAAATTGTGACCCCGTGGATACTTCAATGGTGGAGAGATCCAAGTTCGATGAAGATATGGAAGGGATAGCTGTCGATCCTAAACTTTACCATGGAATGATCGGCACCCTTCTCTATCTGACTGCTAGCAGGCCTGATTTGCAATTTGCTATATGCATGTGTGCCCGGTATCAGGCTCGGCCTAACGAAAAGGACTTACAGGTTGTGTAAAGGATCTTTCGGTATCTTAAAGGAACACTTCATCGTGGTATGTGGTATCCAAAGGATTCCTCTATTGCACTAATATCATATACAGATGCGGATTATGCTGGGTGTCAAGATACTAGACGTAGCACTTCTGGTAGTGTGCAACTTCTTGGAGATAGATTGGTTAGTTGGGCATCAAAAAGGCAGAAAAGCGCTGCAATATCAAGTACTGAGGCTGAATACATTGCTATGTCCGATTGTTGTGCTCAAGTTCTTTGGATGAGATCACAATTAACTAACTACGGTCTTGGATTCAACAAAATCCCGATGTACTGTGATAACAAAAGTGCAATTGCTCTGTGCTGCAATTATGTTCAACATTCCTGGGCGAAGCACATTGACATTCGCTACCACTTCATCAAAGAGAAAGTGGAAAATGGAGTGATCGAACTGTACTTCGTCAACACTGAGTATCAGCTGGCAGATATATTCACAAAGTCCTTAGATCAAGGACGTATCGAGTTTTTGATCGAAAAGCTAGGCATGAAATCATTCTCACCAGCGACACTTAAGGAACTGGCAGAAGAATCTGAAGAATAGTGGTGGTAAACTATTCTCGAGTATCCTTTGATCGTGATCTTGTATATTATCGTATATATTTAAACCACCAAAAGAAAAATACAAAAATATAAAACATAGAAAAACCATAAAAAATATAAAACATAGAAAATCCATAAAAAATATAAAATCAAGAAAATCCAAAAATATTTTTCATATTAAAACGGGCATGTCTTTTAGTACGGTAATAGTTACGGCCTTAGAAATGTCGATTAAAATTGACACGACGCCATAAATAGAGTCTGTATAAAAGTTGTACATATTTTAAAACATGCCCATATGGCTTGTAGTTATTTCAGACTGCAACCCGCTTTTCGCATTAAAGTCACGTATTTCTTTTGAAAACGTTGTCTCACAACGGGAATTAATTTTCTCGGGTATGATTTACAAGCCAATCATACAAGGGATCAGGTTTACTTTATAACCTGATTTAACATGAATTAGTGTACGTTTAAGTGCATTAATTTGTCAAAATAAGAGAAATCTTATTGCCACCACGAATCAATTTTTCTAAAACATTAAACGGAAAATGTTTTCATTGGTATTCGACTCTCTAAACAAAGACTACAGCTATTTAAATAGAAAACGGGTCAATGTTCAAGGGGGAGAAAATATCACATGTTTTTCGTCATCAATATATCGTCTTCAAGAATATTTTTCAGAAAAATAACCAGTTTGCTGTTGTTCGTCATGTGTTTGTCAAGTATGTGGTACTTAGATATGCTTAGACCGTTTCTCGTGCTTTAGATTGGAACTTAGAGATTTATGGATTTTAGGCATACTCTTTAAGTGTGTTGATTGGTGACGTGTGCTCAATAGTTAAAAACCGTGTTTAAGTTTCAAACGAGCGTTAAGTTTTTCCCTTAATACACGTTTAACTAACATAGGTTTTTACTTAAAGGGCCAAATAAACATCGAAAGAAAAAAAGAAGGGCCAATAGTGAAAAGTTGCTAAATATTTTTAGGTCAAAATAAAACCCCCCGCCCCCCTTTCTTTCCATCATTTCGTTTCACTGTACCACATCAACTTTGCCGCCATTAATTCTGATCAACCATTGCTTTGATTTCTCGATCTCAGAACATCTAAGGTAAACGGGTTTCTTCAATCATTCATTATAATTAATCAATCACACTTAGGATATGGCTTATTGTTTTTTATTAGTTTGTATATATCAGTTAATCAGATGTATTGTTAGTACTCGAAACAGCCTTATGGTCATAGGGATATCCATAGTTTGCATCTTGGGTGTGAAAATCATTTGCTAGGTGTGCTTTTAGTCGATCCCCAACTGTGTGTTTTTCTGATTATATGCTAAATCCGGATAAGTATTCGAACCATTCATCCCGGATAAGCCATCGAACGACTCATTCCGGATAAGAATGAGGAGAATTATTCCGGATAAGACATCGAATCCTTATTCCGGATAAGCCCTCAAACTACATATTATTCCGGATAAGCCACATGAAGTTTCCCCGGATAAGTGTTAGGAAAATATTCCGGATAAGAAAAAGGGATTTATTCCGGATAAGCCACATGAAGTTTCCCCGGATAAGTGTTAGGAAATTATTCCGGATAATCAAAAGGGATTTATTCCGGATAAGCCACATGGAGTTCCCCGGATAAGCCTTAGAATAATATTCCGGATAAGCCTTATAATAATATTTCGGATAAGCCTTAGAATAATATTCTGGATAAGCCTTAGAATAACATTCCGGATAAGCCTTAGAATAATATTCCGGATAAGACAGAAAACTTATTCCGGATAGTCTTCTAAAGTCTATTCCGGATAATTATTCCGGATAAAGACTAGAACCATTCCGGATAAAGGCTAGTACTTGATTCCGGATAAGCTTTAGAAACATATTTTTCCGGATAACTTGCATTATGAATTTCAGATAACTCTAAGTTGCATGTATTCCGGATAAGGGTTTTTGATATGCTTGCTTAGTAGTCTGATTTGTATGTGTTCTAACTCGATGTTTATTTTGGGTAATGTTTGCATGGTATTTTGCTATGTTTTCGGGAAAGTGACATATGATGCTTTTTAGGTTTATACATTATGATATATATTTTTATTGTGTATCAATATGTATGTCCTGTTGATGAGACTGCTTTTATACATGGTCTCATCGTCCAAAACGGGCTTAAAATGCATAAAATATCATCAAATATACCAAATATATGCTCGTGTTTGTTACTTGTGTATTTTTAGGTACGGATATTGAGGAATTGACAAAAGATCACAAGAAACACTCAAAAACAAACACGGGAAACGAAGTCGCACAATGAACCGGGCCCAAATTTGGAATTTTGCAAAAAGACCCCTGAAGTTTGAAGAATTGGCAACTATGGTCCCTCATCTTTGAAGAACTTGTCACATTTGACCCTCCAAATATCAAATAAACAAGTATGGTCCTTGAAGAATAAAGATTGTACAAGTTATGCCCTTGGGAATTGATCAAATATTGTAAAAGTTAGTCTAAATCCAAAAAGGACTAACCTTGCAAATTGTTTTGGACTGCCAACACAAAGGACTTAACGGGTGGACTGGAAATGCAAAGGAGTTAACAATTGTTAGTGTTTGTTTGGACTGGCCATGGAAAAGCTACCAAGTAGCCCACATTACCACCACTAGCCCATTACACCCCTTAGCCCAATCCCATTACCCGGTTTAATTAAGCTAGTCAAACCCAAACCCCACGGTCAAACCCACTAACCCCCGTTTTTCCCTCCTTAACAACCTTTTAAAATCTTCTTTGCCCAAAATGGATTAAATCCATGCCTAATCAACCATAAAATCCCCCAGAATCAATTAAAGGCAAAACAAAGGGGTATAAGCTTAAATTGTCCAGATCGTTAATTGAGCTTTTTGTCACCCTAACCCACATCCTAACCCACCACAAGACACACCCATGTGTCTTGTGGGTCCCTCCCCTGCTACATCGTTTTCCCCAAATCCCACACCCGACCAAACCAACGTGTAGGATTGTTCTACTTGGCCTCCAAGGTATTTTCAACGACCATGATCAAGTCTCCAACAGCCTGGCATCACATGGTTCCAATTTGACCAGATTCTCAAGACTTTTCCCAAGGTTTTTTTAGAGAATTCAGCAATAGGGTTTTCACTTGTAATTTTTTAATTCCAGTATTCTAGAATAGTCTTTGTAGTAGTATATAATGAGACGACCTGTGTCTCATTATGTTTGTTCCAGTTTTTTAAGCAAGTCCTTGTAATCCCTTTTTAAAATTAATATAAATTTTGGTATTTTCAATTGAAACTGTAATTCCTTTTATGTTTTTTAAAAGTTTGGTATTGGGTTGCTTATATTCTGAGTTCCACATTAATCATTTGTACACTTTGTGTGTTTGAAATTTTTCAAAAAAGGTTTTGAAAATAGGTCTTTGATTTCAGAAAGTTTATGAGTTTTGAGAAGTGAAAGTGGACCAATATTTTTGAAGTTTCTGAGTGTTAAAGATTGTTTTTAACACGTGTTTTAGGTTCCAAGTTTTTAAGAAAAGTTTTAAGAAAGAAAGAAGAAAACAGAATATAGTATATGTGCTTGTTCTTTTCAATTTTTCTTTCTTAGCAGGTTGTTTGGGCTTGATTGATTCAAGGTTCTGCTCAAACCCGAGTTTGAGGGAGGTGACATCAGTCACTGAGGGACTTGGAAGTAAGTCCCTCAAGGTAGAAACCTTTCTACCTTTTTAATTTTCAGTTTACTATGTGATTTGAGTGATCTTGTGTGAAAGTTGCTAAGTTGTTGTTTAAGCTGTTAGAAATAGCTCATAATAGGATTATATGCATGTTGGCAGTGTTTAAATCATTTTGGTAAACTTTTGGATTGAATCTGCTTGAAAAAATTGCATGTTTAGTTTTAAGGGTGTGTTTGGATTTGCACATTAGCTGATAAATTTTGAAAGGTGTTGAGTTTAAATCTTGTTAGAAGTACTCAATAGGGGAATTTAGGTTGTGTGTTAATTGTATCTCAGTTTGGTGTTGATTTTAAACAAGTTTGTATGAAAAATATTTGGTTTATAGCTTAAATCTACCCAAGTCATTTTTCTGCTTATTTTGTATAAAATTTGCTCATCAGTCTTGTTAATTGTTAGATCCTAAGGTTGTTTAAGGATTTTGATTTGCTTGTATGCTAGTAAGTGAGTTGTATGCAAGTTTTTGGCTTTTGAATCTCAGTTTTGTGCAAGCAATTAAGCTCCTAGACCACCAGACCTAGCTAAGCATTACAGCAACCTTGATTTGCTTTGTTTGTAAGAATTTGTGTAGTGACCTGCTTGTTTTCTGCTTGCTTTTGACTCCCTATACTCCAAAGAGTATAGGGGTGCCTTTGTTCCATAAAATACACCACAAATCTGCAAGATCCAAGTCCTCTTGGTCTTTTATGCACAAGTGAAGAAAAGAAAGAATTACTTGTGTTCTTGAAAAAATGAACTGACCACGTTTTGGATTCATTGTGGGTTAATCTTGCTATATAATTGGATTGGATTTGTGATTGTGGGAGTATAAGTGTCACAGGTTTGGGTTTAAAAAGTTTAAAAAGTAAAAAAAAAGAGACAAAAATCCCCTTGGCCTGGACTCGAACACGGGACCCCTCGTTGGGGGAGTGTACGTGTTAACCAGTGATCCAAGTGCTTTTCTATGCACAAGGATCACTTCATAATTTATTTAACCACTTTGTGTTTGGGCTTTTTGTTATATAAGTCGTAGCCTTTTGACTTATTTGTGGCTTATCCATTAAGCTTATTAGCTCAGCAATATTTTTCCTAGACTTAGTATTCAGTTTAGGATTTTTATTAACTTAGTTTGGATTTTTCTCATTATTCATTTATTTAGCCGTATATTATTAAATAGTCTAAAAATAGTTAAAAGTGTTTTTAATTTTTAGAAAAATAGTTTTTAAGTTTTAATTTATATATTTGAGGTTTACATTCACAAAAGTTTTCAAGAAGTCTTATTTTTAATTTTATTTGATTTTAGGGTTTTTTATAAACTTTAAAAATTAATATAAAATTATAAAAAAGGTTTTAGGAACTTTTATTTGCATTTTTATCTTAGTTAGAATATTTAGGATTTTTCATAATTTTTTAGAATTTATTTATAAACTTTTAATTTTTTAGAATATTTTAATATTATATTATTAGTAAAAATTCAAAGTTTGTTTTTTCTACTTTTTTCATTTTTCCTAGGTTATAGACATTAAATTAGGAACTTTGTAACTTTCCAAATATTTTTTAGGCTTTTCATTCATTTTTTAGAATTAATTTAAGTTTTAATAGATTTTAATAGTTTTTAAGTAATTAAAAATAGTTTAATTTGGTTTCAAAATTTTTAAAAATAGTTTTTAGCTTAATTAGGATATTTTTGAGGTTTACAAATTTAAAAATCTTGTTTGGGGCTTTTTAATATTTAATTGTGATTTTTAGGGATTTAATTAGCATTAAAAAGTCATTATTTAATTAATTAAAAGGTTTTAGCAAGTTTGGATTTTTTGTAAACTCTTAGAATATTATTGTAGATTTTTGGTAATTTTAGGATTTTTTAGGTTAAAATTTTAATTTTGGCACTAATTACGGTTTTACGTCTTAACTTTCTAGTAGTGATTTTTTCGTTAATTTTTATTTTTACGTCTTCGTCATTTTCTCTTCTCTTTTCTTCTTAATAAAATCATCAATCAAATCAATTCATTACACAACACACGTGCCTCCTCGAGAGAACGATCCCCATTTGGGTCATAACTTGTGGTTTTCCTAAATCACTCGTTAATACTTACCCTAATTACCTTGTTTTCTTAAACAAGTGTATTTCTACGACAATCATTTTTGGCGCCGCTGTCGGGGAGGCGTGTTGTGTTTTGATTGAACCATTGTTGTTTTCTATATTAGCCATAATAGTATTTGTATTAGTAGCACTCTACTAATACGTATTATCGTTTTTCGGTTTTTGTGTGAATATTATTACTATATTGTATAAGTAGAACAATAAATTCACAAGTACTCCAAATACGTGAGCAATCAGAACCTTGACTTGGGAGGTCATTACCCAATCATTGTATTCGAATCTCAAACCAAAGAAAAAGGAAAAAATAGATAAATACTTTCGTGAAGCTTAATCTTGATAATACAAACTATAAGGTGGGTATAAGGCGGTTGTATTTCACGACCTAAAGGAAAAAGGCTCTTAAGTGCTTCGCACCACCTCGTTTCCTCCGCTTGCTTGTGCGTATTTGATTTTGAGAGTGAATCGAGGGTTTTGCCGCCCAAAGTATTATTACATATCATATATATTTTCTTGGTTTCATTTGATTAAACCCTCTTGAACGATTTGGTGTTCCACCATCGTTCTAAAGTCATCGAAGGCGTTCACTCCACGTGATCGTTTTCATTCCTTGAGGCTTCGTTAATCAAGAGATTTGATTAAGGAGGAGATTTGTGGACTTTTGTCTACTTAATACATTTCACCAAATTCCAAAAAAGTTAATATCATCAAAAACCACAAAAAAATTGAAAAAACACAAAATACCAAAAAGAATCTTCTTTGCTCGTCTCCATGTTGTACGTGACGTTTATGCTCACTCGTAATCAAGCAAAACGTGTACGTAAACGAAAGAACAAAACTCCCACTCCAACTCATTCTAGTGAGGAGTCTCCTATTGACGAACCCATTGTACGAGAAGCACCTACCATGGCGAATCGAACTATGATGGAGTTACTTCAAGCACCCACCGAGGGTTATGGAGAAGCTATTGTGATTCCCGTAATCCTTGCGGAGAATTTTAAGGTGAAAACGGGTTTGTTGTCGATGATCCAAAACAACAAATTCCGTGGTGATGAGAAGGAAAATCCCCACAACCATATCCGCCAATTTAATCGTCTTACCGCCACGTGCAAATTTAAGGATGTCTCGAATGACTCGATTAAGATGATTCTTTTTCCGTATTCCTTAGCGGGGCCCGCTAAAATTTGGTTAGAGAAAGAGCCACCCAATTCTATATTGACGTGGAAGGATCTCGTTTCGAAGTTCGTGATCCAATTTTTTCCGCCCTCTAAGACTACGCATTTGAAAAATGAGATTTCTAAATTTTCACAAGAATCAAATGAAAGTTTTTCTACGGCTTGGAATAGGTTTAAGGAGATGTTACATGAATGTCCTCATCACGGTTTTTCCGATTTGCACCAAATCGACACGTTTTACAATGGACTTAACGATCATGAAAGAGATTATTTAAATGCCGCCGCGGGTGGTAATTTTTTGTGTAAAACGGTTGAAGAAGCTTTGGTCATAATCGATAATAGGTCTAAGGTTTATTGCCCTCGTCACACACCGAGTGTTGCCAAAATGGGCTCATCATCGTCTCGTAGTATCAATGCATTACATGATGAAGCAAATGAAGAAAACCGATTTTTTTGATAGATTTGCTAACCTTATGAACCATTGGAAAAATCAAGAAGCTTCAAATTCCGCTTTGGTTAAAGCGGTTTCTAAGAGTTGTTTGTCGTGTGGTGGAGCTCATGATCTTTCCGAGTGCATTACTGCGGATGGTAACACTTCGAATGCTTTTGTAGCCACGGGAACTTATAACCAAATCGGTCAAGGTTCCCGCCAAAATCAAGCTCCACCAAATCAAAATGCTAATAACTATCGCAACAACAACCAAGGTGGAAATTACCAAGGAAATCAAAGGAATTATAACAAGGGTAATTATCAAAGTGGTAATGGGCAAATTTCTAATCAAAACCAAAACCGTGATTTTCAAACTAATGCCCAAGGTTTTCAAAACGATCACACCAAAAATTTTCAAGGAGAATTTTTGAATTATGCAAAGGCTAATGATGCTAAGTTTGACAATATGCAACGTGAAATGGTTAGCTTAAGGTACGAGTTGAAAAACGAGCTTAAAAACGAACTTGCTAATGAACTTAAAACTCATGCTAATAAAATGGAAGGAAATGTCACACGTCTCCAACAAAATCAACAAAAAATGGAGCAAGGACAACATGAAATTAAGCAAGAATTGTTAAAAGCGGATGCTAGGCAATCTAAGTTTGAAGACCGTATGGCTAAAATGTTTGAAGCTATCATGTGTAAGCCCTCTTCTTCGGGTGGTCTTCCTAGTGATACCATCGTGAACCCGAAAGGAGAATTGAAGGTTATTACTACTCGTAGTGGTAAAACTTTCAAGGAACCAATCTCTCGTCCAAGTACTTCTATGGAGAAGGAAAAAGAGAAAGAACCCGAGGTTGTGGTTGAAAAGGAGCAAATTACAAGCCCACGAAGTACCGCTCAAACCACACCTACGGTTGAATCTACACCAATCATGGAACCCGAGATTCCAAGGCCGATGCCTATGCCTAATTTGCCCCAACCCACACCACCTTTACCCTACCCTTCAAGACGAGACAAGGAAAAGGCACAAGAACGAAATAATTATCAATTTGAACTCTTTATGAAAATGTTTCGTGACTTGCATTTCAATATAAGTTTTGCCGACGCCTTAGTCATGATGCCTCGATTTGCCGCGAACTTCAAAAGTATGTTGAATAACAAAGAGAAATTGCAAAAATCGTCTAGTTGTTCTTCGGTTTTTCTAAGCCGCATACCTCAAAAGGTCGGTGATCCTGGAAAGTTTTTAATCCCATGTGCTATCCAAGACATGGAAGAATGCTACGCCTTGGCCGATCTTGGTGCTAGTATTAATTTGATGCCTCTTGATATTTTTAAATCGCTCAATCTTCCAAATCTCACTTCTTCAAGAATGTCAATCGAGATAGCCGATCATTCTACGATTCTAGCTTGTGGAGTTGCCGAGGACGTCTTTGTGAAAGTTGGAAAGTTCTACTATCCTATAGACTTTATTGTTGTTGACATTCCTATCGATCCTAAAGTTCCGTTAATTTTAGGTCGATCTTTTTTGGATACCTCGAGAGCACTTATCGATGTGCATGCAACAAAAATCACTCTTCGTTTCAATGAGGAAGAACTCGTCATTAATGCAACCCAAAACTCCACTCTTTCTCATGTGTATTCTATCACATCTTTGTACAATGTCAATTCCACCAAAAACATTTGTCAAAAGATTTCAAATAGAGTTTTAGGAGTTGTTGAGAAAAATGAAGTTCCGTCCCCTCCGCCGATGAAGGTTAAGAGTGTTAAGCCTATGATTCCAATCTCGAGTGATTCTTCGGATGATGAATACGTTGATCCCGATGGGGAGGTTTTCTTTGTTGACAAAAGATTTGAAAACTTACCACCACCTAAACCAAAAAGATTTCAAAATGTGAGAATTTTTAGTGTGACTAACATTGCTTTAGGTACACCAAATATTTTCGACATAATTAAATCGGGTTTTCACAAGGAAAGTTTAAAAGATGAAAAAGGAAAAGATTTTGAATTTGATTTAAAAGATTTTTCTACAATTCTAACTCTGTCATCACCGCGTGATTTGAGTACTACAAGCTCGTCTTCTCCTTTTGACGATGCTTTGTGTGTACTTAGTGTGGGGGAATCCCCTTATGTTCCCTCCCCTTTCTCCACCGAGGACGAGATATTTGATCCTGGAATTGCTTATATAGGGAAATCTCGGTCTTCCACCGATGCAATAAATGGAAAATATTTTCATTTGATTGGTGCGAGTCTACCTCGAGTAGCTCAATGTTTTCATGACTTACCCATTGTTCCACCCTTCTATTTCTTCTCTCCTATTTTCTTCTACCCCATTGGGGTTTGTGTTGGAGTGGCGTTGTTTCGTCTTTCATCCGAAAACGAGGACGCTATCTTTGACCCCGGTATACGTTTATCGGATTTTTAAAGTACTCCATGTGCTTTTGGGCCTTGTTTATCATGTAAGCCCCACCAAAAATTGACCATACCATTATTATCCCTAAATGATCACATTATAGGGATTCGAGTCGAGCTTTTGGCTCGGTTATCAAAAACAAGGTGCCTCGTGGGGGAGACCCATGCTGATCCATGTACATATTATTGCTTTCTAATTAGTTTAATGTGAGGGGATTTGTGCCCTTCCAACCTTTGTTCCGTGGTTGTTTGTGTATTGTGGTTTTTAGATCATGATCTTCACGATTGGAGCCTCTCGTGTTTCGTTTTATGGGAGCACTCGATCGTTTGCTTTGGAGGCCTTTCCCAATATCCATATGTTATATCCTTTTATGTTCTAACCTTAGGTTTATAGCACACTTCATAAACGGCTATTACTTATTGGTTACACCCTTTCCATGCTAGATTAGGCATTCGACTACGTCTCTAGTATGGGGGTGTTTGCACCCCTAGACTCGAAACATTGATGACAATGTTTAACTTTAGTATGGGGGGTGAATAGATACTTGCCTTGCCAAACCTTCACGCTTTCCAAAGTTTACGTTTTGTTTATCGTTTTCTTGCAAAATAAGGCTAAAAATGGCCAAATTTTAAAATTTTTCTCATGTTTTATAAGTGTTTGAAGACACGAATGTAGGTTTTCCGATGGCAAGAATAAGAGTAATTTTTGACTCGACCGTGCGTGTTGAGCACTTAGCTTTGATTCCTTAACTACACATTAGGCTAAGTCTCTTAAATGAGGACGAGAAATGATAGAGTCAATTATAAGTTACTATGCTAAACATAGAATACTCGTATTCTTTCAAAAACTCATGTGTTCTCGTTGTTTGCTTATTCTCCCTTCGCTTGTAAATATTTTTGCTTAATAAATATTGACTTAGCGGTTTAGTTAGGATTGTTGGGTTTCTAGTCTTTTCTAGTAGCTTCCGTGTAATTAAATTGGGAAGACATTAAGGTATCGCCAGCGTCACGGTTTTGAAGTATTGGCACCCGAATAATCGAAAGCTTCACCTAATAATAAGATTTCAAGTGCTCACCTAAATCTAGCAAACAATTTGAAGCCCCACAAGGCCTAAAATCTATGCAAAATTGAAAGTGAATCAAGCCTTAATCTTCGAAGCTTTAAAGATCCAAAATTCGCTTTAGCGTGAGGATATACGTCTTTGGCTAATAAAACCACCGATGATGGCGGATACTAAAAGGCAAGGCAAGACCGAAGTCATAATAAAAGCTTCATGGCGAAGTTGAATAAAAGATGGAGGTAAACCAAAGATAATAAGGCCCTTCCGTTAGGGGGCGTATAAAAGTCTTGGTAATAAGTCTCATGTTCAAAACCGTTATAAAACCGTGTTTATCGATTCTTCTTGTCAACTTAATTTTTTAACATCGTTGTCTATTAGGAGGGGTTATTGATTTGATGGTCTTAGTTACACCGTTAGGACTCTATTTTTAGACCTAAATCTCTATTATCGCATAAGTCAATGATGTATCCTCGTGAAACATTCTAGACAAAATAAAATATAAGAGATACAACTTAGGAATAATGGGAGGATAAGTACGTGATTAGGGCATATGAGTAGTGTTAGCATTACTAACTTATAATGACAATGATCTCGTTGCAAGCTTGGCATGGAATTGAAGTGAAAATCGAGGACGATGAAATTATTTCTAACGAAGCATTCACGTGTTCTTATTCTATGAACCTAAACGTCCCATTTTGCGATGAAAATCATACATTGTGTCTAAAACACAAGTAGTAGTAATAGTAGTAGTGTAGCTAGTTTATCATTCCAATAAAGTGAATAAAATGAATTTTGGAGATGCTATGATACTTAATTCTAGCATTGCGTGAGGGCACGACAATGGTTTAGTATGGGGGAGTGATGAGACTGCTTTTATACATGGTCTCATCGTCCAAAACGGGCTTAAAATGCATAAAATATCATCAAATATACCAAATATATGCTCGTGTTTGTTACTTGTGTATTTTTAGGTACGGATATTGAGGAATTGACAAAAGATCACAAGAAACACTCAAAAACGAACACGGGAAACGAAGTCGCACAATGAACCGGGCCCAAATTTGGAATTTTGCAAAAAGACCCCTGAAGTTTGAAGAATTGGCAACTATGGTCCCTCATCTTTGAAGAAATTGTCACATTTGACCCTCCAAATATCAAATAAACAAGTATGGTCCTTGAAGAATGAAGATTGTACAAGTTATGCCCTTGGGAATTGATCAAATATTATAAAAGTTAGTCTAAATCCAAAAAGGACTAACCTTGCAAATTGTTTTGGACTGCCAACACAAAGGACTTAACGGGTGGACTGGAAATGCAAAGGAGTTAACAATTGTTAGTGTTTGTTTGGACTGACCATGGAAAAGCTACCAAGTAGCCCACATTACCACCACTAGCCCATTACACCCCTTAGCCCAATCCCATTACCCGGTTTAATTAAGCTAGTCAAACCCAAACCCCACGGTCAAACCCACTAACCCCTGTTTTTCCCTCCTTAACAACCTTTTTAAATCTTCTTTGCCCAAAATGGATTAAATCCATGCCTAATCACCCTAGAACCCTAAAATCCCCCAGAATCAATTAAAGGCAAAACAAAGGGGTATAAGCTTAAATTGTCCAGATCGTTAATTGAGCTTTTTGTCACCCTAACCCACATCCTAACCCACCACAAGACACACCCATGTGTCTTGTGGGTCCCTCCCCTGCTACATCGTTTTCCCCAAATCCCACACCTAACCAAACCAACGTGTAGGATTGTTCTACTTAGCCTCCAAGGTATTTTCAATGACCATGATCAAGTCTCCAACAGCCTGGCATCACATGGTTCCAATTTGACCAGATTCTCAAGACTTTTCCCAAGGTTTTTTTAGAGAATTCAGCAATAGGGTTTTCACTTGTAATTTTTTAATTCCAGTATTCTAGAATAGTCTTTGTAGTAGTATATAATGAGACGACCTGTGTCTCATTATGTTTGTTCCAGTTTTTTAAGCAAGTCCTTGTAATCCCTTTTTAAAATTAATATAAAGTTTGGTATTTTCAATTGAAACTGTAATTCCTTTTATGTTTTTTAAAAGTTTGGTATTGGGTTGCTTATATTCTGAGTTCCACATTAATCATTTGTACACTTTGTGTGTTTGAAATTTTTCAAAAAAGGTTTTGAAAATAGGTCTTTGATTTCAGAAAGTTTATGAGTTTTGAGAAGTGAAAGTGGACCAAGATTTTTGAAGTTTCTGAGTGTTAAAGATTGTTTTTAACACGTGTTTTAGGTTCCAAGTTTTTAAGAAAAGTTTTAAGAAAGAAAGAAGAAAACAGAAAATAGTATATGTGCTTGTTCTTTTCAATTTTTCTTTCTTAGCAGGTTGTTTGGGCTTGATTGATTCAAGGTTCTGCTCAAACCCGGGTTTGAGGGAGGTGACATCAGTCACTGAGGGACTTGGAAGTAAGTCCCTCAAGGTAGAAACCTTTCCACCTTTTTAATTTTCAGTTTACTATGTGATTTGAGTGATCTTGTGTGAAAGTTGCTAAGTTGTTGTTTAAGCTGTTAGAAATAGCTCATAATAGGATTATATGCATGTTGGAAGTGTTTAAATCATTTTGGTAAACTTTTGGATTGAATCTGCTTGAAAAAATTGCATGTTTAGTTTTAAGGGTGTGTTTGGATTTGCACATTAGCTGATAAATTTTGAAAGGTGTTGAGTTTAAATCTTGTTAGAAGTACTCAATAGGGGAATTTAGGTTGTGTGTTAATTGTATCTCAGTTTGGTGTTGATTTTAAACAAGTTTGTATGAAAAATATTTGGTTTATAGCTTAAATCTGCCCAAGTCATTTTTCTGCTTATTTTGTATAAAATTTGCTCATCAGTCTTGTTAATTGTTAGATCCTAAGGTTGTTTAAGGATTTTGATTTGCTTGTATGCTAGTAAGTGAGTTGTATGCAAGTTTTTGGCTTTTGAATCTCAGTTTTGTGCAAGCAATTAAGCTCCTAGACCACCAGACCTAGCTAAGCATTACAGCAACCTTGATTTGCTTTGTTTGTAAGAATTTGTGTAGTGACCTGCTTGTTTTCTGCTTGCTTTTGACTCCCTATACTCCAAAGAGTATAGGGGTGCCTTTGTTCCATAAAATACACCACAAATCAGCAAGATCCAAGTCCTCTTGGTCTTTTATGCACAAGTGAAGAAAAGAAAGAATTACTTGTGTTCTTGAAAAAATAAACTGACCACGTTTTGGATTCATTGTGGGTTAATCTTGCTATATAATTGGATTGGATTTGTGATTGTGGGAGTATAAGTGTCACAGGTTTGGGTTTAAAAAGTTTAAAAAGTAAAAAAAAGAGACAAAAAGCCCCTTGGCCTGGACTCGAACACGTGACCCCTCGTTGGGGGAGTGTACGTGTTAACCAGTGATCCAAGTGCTTTTCTATGCACAAGGATCACTTCATAATTTATTTAACCACTTTGTGTTTGGGCTTTTTGTTATATAAGCCGTAGCCTTTTGACTTATTTGTGGCTTATCCATTAAGCTTATTAGCTCAGCAATATTTTTCCTAGACTTCGTATTCAGTTTAGGATTTTATTAACTTAGTTTGGATTTTTCTCATTATTCATTTATTTTTTATCCTTTTTTATTTAGCCGTATATTATTAAATAGTCTAAAAATAGTTAAAAGTGTTTTTAATTTTTAGAAAAATAGTTTTTAAGTTTTAATTTATATATTTGAGGTTTACATTCACAAAAGTTTTCAAGAAGTCTTATTTTTAATTTTATTTGATTTTAGGGTTTTTTATAAACTTTAAAAATTAATATAAAATTATAAAAAAGGTTTTAGGAACTTTTATTTGCATTTTTATCTTAGTTCGAATATTTAGGATTTTTGATAATTTTTTAGAATTTATTTATAAACTTTTAATTTTTTAGAATATTTTAATATTATTTTATTAGTAAAAATTCAAAGTTTGTTTTTTCTACTTTTTTCATTTTTCTTAGGTTATAGACATTAAATTAGGAACTTTTTAACTTTCCAAATATTTTTTAGGCTTTTCATTCATTTTTTAGAATTAATTTAAGTTTTAATAGATTTTAATAGTTTTTAAGTAATTAAAAATAGTTTAATTTGGTTTCAAAATTTTTAAAAATAGTTTTTAGCTTAATTAGGATATTTTTGAGGTTTACAAATTTAAAAATCTTGTTTGGGGCTTTTTAATATTTAATTGTGATTTTTAGGGCTTTAATTAGCATTAAAAAGTCATTATTTAATTAATTAAAAGGTTTTAGCAAGTTTGGATTTTTTGTAAACTCTTAGAATATTATTGTGGATTTTTTGTAATTTTTATGAATTTTTAGGTTATAATTTTAATTTTGGCACTATTTACGGTTTTACGTCTTAACTTTCTAGTAGTGATTTTTTCGTTAATTTTTATTTTTACGTCTTCGTCATTTTCTCTTCTCTTTTCTTCTTAATAAAATCATCAATCAAATCAATTCATTACACAACACACGTGCCTCCTCGAGAGAACGATCCCCATTTGGGTCATAACTTGTGGTTTTCCTAAATCACTCGTTAATACTTACCCTAATTACCTTGTTTTCCTAAACAAGTGTATTTCTACGACAATCACCTGTCTTATCAGCTATCATGTCTCGCACTCAAGAGCAACAAATTGCACTTGACAATGAACTCGTTCCTGAAGAGAACCGTCTTCCAATCACCTCCAATAATCATCGACTGAAATAAGACTTTGTTCCATCCCAAGCAGAATTCAGAATTGCCATCGAAGTCCTTGATATCTCCCCGATCAAAAACTCACTACAGATTTCAGCAAGTGTTCCCGAAATCTACATGCATGAATTTTGGGCATCCATTAAAGCCATAACAAGCACCAAGTTTTCTTTCAACATCAACGGTCAAAAGAAGGAATTTTCTCTTAAACAATTTCGCGAAATCTTTGGATTCCCTCCACCTAAAGGGAAAACATATGCTACTCTTCCAGACTCACACAAAATAATAGATTTGATTTTGTCTCTTGGTTATGATACAGAATTGCCTATCATATCTAACTTTAACACAGCTAGGCTTGGACAACCATGGAAGGCAATCTTTACTATCATTATCCGATGCTTGACGGGTAAATCCAGAGGAGCAGATTCTATGAGACTTTCTCAGGCTCGTATTTTCTATGGCATCTACAAGAGACTAGATTTAGATTATGCTGCTCTCATATGGGAAGAAATTCATTATCAAGCCTTCCGAAATGTTAAGAAGAAATCCGAACATCTTTATTTTCCACGATTTATAAAGCTTATCATAAATTACTTTATGAAAGCTGATGAGGCTATTGATCGACGTGGTGGATTCTTTGTTAACTCAGAAGATGATGATTTCTTCGTGCTATCCATGAGAACTGAAGGACAAAAGAACACTTACTCAGGTATTCCAGCTCCACTTCCGGATACTATGCTCAATGACAAAATCAAGAAGAGTGCTACATATAGGATTCTTTTAAAGGAAATGGACGACCACATCAACTAGCTGCGGGAGAATCTAAGTCACCAAAACCCAAAGGAAAAAAGGAAGGAAGCTGATTCTTCAGAAGCTGATACTCCAACACAAGACAAAGGCAAAAGAACAAAAACAGTGTCTTTAGGGGAGAAGAAAAAGGCCAAGGGAAAGAAAACACTTCTCTCCGATGAAGACTTGCTTAAAGACGTGGACGAACAACAACAGCCGTTGACTAAGAAACAAGAATCCAAACAATTGAAGAAGGCCTTAATACAAAGCAGAAGGGAGACAGGAGGTAGTGGATCGAAACAGCCAAAGACAGCCGAATTGTCTGACATTGATGAATTTTGAGATCTAGATAATTTCATTGACGAACCAGTTCAAGGAGATGAAGAAGATCAACAATACGAACAACAAGACACGTTACTTGATGATATTCAACCAGAGACAGCAGTTACAGGGAGCATCCACAAGGACAAGAGTGTCACCAAATCCTCGTCTTTGTCAGATCCAGTAGGTAAGTACTTGAACTTTGACTCACTTGAATTTGAAGTTACTAACACTAATCTTTCAACAGACCCGAACATGGTAAATGTCCCTGTAACTATGGCCACTACATCAGTACTCAACACCATTGTCACAACTCATGTCACACCTACACAATCAACTGTTCATCCAACACCATTGCTAGTATCTCCACCAGTCACCCCCGATTTTATGCAAATCATCGAACAACGCTTGAAGGCTCAATTGGATAAGACTATTCTAGTTACAGAGCAATTAGAATCTTCAAAGACAGCCTATGAAAAAGAACTCGCTAGTCTTCGTGATGAATTAGCAAGCAAGAACGATTTTGAAAAAGAAATCGACCAGCTTCGAAATTAATTAACAAGTCGTCAACAATCTGAAGAGTCAAAAAGAGAAAATCTAGAAGCTACAGTGGAAAGGAAGCAAGAATCAACTAAACGTATTCGCGCACTCAGAGACAAATACAAAGAGGAGAAAGAAGAACTTGCTCAAGCTAATGCTACATTGATTGAATCTATTGAAACCGTACTTCCTCCTTTGCGAGATGAACTAAAAGACATCGCTGCAAACAAAATGATGATCAAGTCTTCCGACACTCCGCAATCCGACTTTCTCATAGCTAAAAGACTCACTGATTACGAGTTGAAGAAGCTGTTGCATGCTAAGATGATTCAAATCGGGTCCTACAACCGAACGCCAGAACAACAAGAAATTCACAAAGCTTTAAAGACGACAATGGATCAAGACACTGAGATCTTTGAAAAACATGGCACCGTCATCTCATACAGCACTCTCGATCAAGAAAAAGACGATGAAAATGAGGATGAGTTAGACAAACCCGATGAATCTTCCGAGAATGAAGATAACGATGACGATGACGCTGACGCTAACGATGAAGATGAAAATGATGATGATGGTGACAATGCTGATAAGGGTAAGCGTAACAATGATGATGATGACAACATGGACGAACGTATAAATGATGATGATGTCAACAATGATGATGATGGTGACGATGATGATAAGGAAAAGAATGACGAAGAGGAGGATGACAACAACAAAGATAAGTCAGATGTTGAAGCAGATCAACCTTCAGGAAAAGGTGACACGTCTCAAAAGGAAAATCCAACATCTTCAACAGCCGAGGAAACTCCGTATCTGAGTCACCTCCAACCGGCAGACACACTAAACACCGTCATGACGCTGATGCTAATCAGATATCGGGTTCACTTCAATCACCTCCAGCTATCACATCTACAACACCACCACAACAACTACCCATCCGATAACCCGATCAATCTGAAACGTCTAAGTCTACACCAGTGAAGGACACTCAACGTACTCAGTCACTTAGAGTAATTTTTCAAAATCGACCTCCAGCTCTGTGCAAAGTCATGATATTCCAGAATCGAGCTAACCGGCATGGGTGGATACAGTTAATGTAGATGAAGATGCACCCGAGCAACCTTGGGTCACAGAAGTTGTTGGCACTTGTCCGCTAACTCAAGAAGATGAACCCGATTTCTCCCAAATACTCAACAATCCCATCAAATTCTCAGCATATCTAATCTACAAGTATGGAACTGACAATGTAACTCCAGCGATGGTAACTCGAGCTTTTCATGATCCCACCGTCATTCCTACTTCAAGAATCAGTAGAATGGAGGCTGAATACAATGCGAATGAGCTGTTGAAAGCAATGAACCTTCCTAAAAAAACATGTCGTCACAGGCCTGAGAATGCTCCTCTCCCGATCGCTGATGCTGACAATCAAATCATACATGATTTCTTTGTCTGCTATGACCTTGAATATTGAGTAAAAGGCGCCAACAAGTATGCGACTTCCTTAACCTTGGTCAAAGCTGCAACTTGGGGGTCAATACCCTGGATTGAAGAAAAAGTTGATCGTATATGGGTAAAGAAATTGATTCCTGAGTATGATCAGTATGCTGAAATGGATGCTTCACATTGGGGAGAAACCATACAGAAAGCCTATAGCTACGCATGTGGTTTCAAGTCAAAGATTCTAGTAAAATCCGAGTTTAGAATCAACGCTATTTTAGGAGTAAGAGTTGAACCCAAAGTCGGCTATCATCATGTAACAGAGATCTGATTAAAAAGAGAAGACGACAAATTCTATACCATCACGGAAGGAGACTTCTCGGATCTTCCTCTTGTTGACATTGAAGATATGTTACTGTTGATGACTCAAGACACACTCAAACACCTGAACACTGACGACTACATTGACCTGAATTCAGCTCTACGCATGTATACTCGTCGTATTGTGATCAAGAAAAGAGTTGAAGACTTGCAACTTGGCGTTGAGAGTTATCAGAAGAAGCTAAACCTCACGGCTCCATACACAAAAGTTCCTGCTATTCATCACGACAAAAGCCCGTACACAAGCACTACAAAACCGGTTCCAAGCACTTTTTACTTTAATGGATCCGGCGAGAAGAAATTCATGAGAATAGCGGAACTCTCCAAGTTTAGTGACGGGACTCTTGAGCAAGTTCGAGACACATTAATTCAGATCAATAGAACCAAGAAGCATCCCCAACTTACCGTCCAGTGGCGCAAAGGGTACGAAACAAGTGCTAACTACCTGATAAACAAGATCCATGAGAAGTTGCGGGAAAGACGCTTGATGAGGAGTATTGAACGATTCGTTGGTGGCAGACCATATGGAGCGCACCACAAGCTGATGCAACGATCCATCTAATGGGTCGTACTATCTCAGGTCTATTCCATATTGGTTAAATTTGTGAATATGTAAATTTTGTAAATATTGTGCTTTTGTGGCATGTTGTAGTGTAAAAGTATGATATTTTTCAAGAATTTCTCTCGAGATTCTAAATCTTTCAAACATATCGTACTCAAGCACTACAACTAACCCTCATTAATTTGAGGGGGAGCATTAATATGTTCTTTGGCCAACATCTAATTTCATTTTATTACCCAAAAGACCGGTTAATCCATTAATATCCAAAATATTGATGGTCAACATTTTAGAAAGGGGAGAAAATGGGATTAAGGAGACTTAATGATATTTGGCTAAACAATGAAAAAGGCTTAAAAGATAAACCAACTTAATATGTGTTATGCACATGTTAAGGGGGAGCGTTTTTGATGATCAAAACACTTAAGGCACAAAAACTTTGATTACAGTATCACAAGTGCTTTAAGTGATTTTTCAAGGATTTTTCATGGTGACAATACTAACCCAAAACACACTTAATTCACGACGGATGTGGTGACAAAAGGGTGGTAGGTATAGGTATTAGTCCAATGATTCATCAGAACCGGTGGAATCTTCCCAAGGACAATTCCCTAGATAGAATTAGAAGTCCTAGGAAAGATGGAGAATGATTGTGAACGTAGCTGAATGCCGACCAAGTACTTAAGCTAGCACTGGAACAATCACAACAAGGTGCTAGTGATGACGTATTGGTAAACATTGAAGGGGTTGAAGAATTAAAAAAAATTGTAAAGATAAAGGGTGTAAAGAAAGAAGCCCTCCTTACAACTTTAGGCAGAAACCAGGTCAATACATATGCTATTGAGATCATTTTTAATGATTCTCGATATTGAAGAAAGACATCATGGACCTAGTGATGCAATGCACAACCCTCCCCAGCTAACTCAAATATCTCTCAAAAGATATTTGTTTTAATCACACGGAGTTCAACATGTTATCTATTGTTTTATTCACTCCGAATAGACTGATATTGAATAGGTGGCAATCCTTTCCAGCCATCGGTCACTAAATCAAAACGCACTATCGAGTCTAGAGCCACGAGATCATCAAAAGTCTCATTAGGACACACTGTGAAAAGTAAGAGATCTTTATGGGTCCTACGCAGTATTCTTGTAATATTGCCAGAACATCCGAGTGATACGCAAGTATTACAATGAAGATGGAAATCCTGCCAATAACAAGATTTTGCTAGGTTCAATTATCGTTCTTGGTATCTCTTCGAAATGATTTCCGGTTAATTGTGTGAGATTAGTTGTTCTTGGTGAAACAAATATTTTTGGTTTTGGTAAAATAAATGAGCAAGGTTAAATAATAATTGACGAGAAATTAATACTAAAACAAGTTAAAATGTAAACTGTGCGATATTTAAAACTTTAGAAGTAAATGACGAGAAATGAAATGACATAAAATTAAACTTAACAAAAAGTAAATTATGCAAACCAAAACTTAAACTAAAAAGGGAAGCAAATAAAAATTCAAATAAAGAAAAAGGCGGGAAAAATAGAGCTTGAAAATAAAAGACAAAAACTTAAAAAGAAAAACAAAAAAAACCTGACAGAGATCCTTGATTCGGAAGTTCAAAACTTCCGAATGAACACAATTGAGTCGGAACATCAAGACTTCCAAATGAAGCACCCTTGATCCGGAACTTCAAGACTTCCGAATGAAGAACCCTTGATCCGGAACTTCTAGACTTCCGAATGAAGCAATGTTGATCCGGAACTTTAGAACTTCCGAATGAAGCAATGTTGATCCGGAACTTTAGAACTTCCGAATGAAGCAATGTTGATCCGGAAGATTTGAGACTTCCGAATAAAACACCCTTGATCCGGAACTTTTAATGTTCTGAATGAAACACCCTTGATCCAGAACTTTCAGAGTTCCGAATGAACACTCTTGAGTCGGAACTTTTAGACTTCCGAATAAAAGGACTCCTTCTCTTGGGCTCGGAACTTATCTGGGGAAACAGAAGCAGAAACAAACATACCCGAAGAACAAGGGATCACAGTAATCATCCAATCTAAAACAGATTAATCAAAATCTAAACAAAAGATTTAACCAAATTAATAACAAATCATTCAATAATCATAAACAAGCAATCTAAATCAACAAACATAACCAAATTAATCAAAACCCACTTGATCAAAATCATAAAAACTCAAGAACATGAACAATAAAGATAAAGAACAAATCAAACAAGAAAGGTAGAAGGAGATTAGCAATAAGATAAAGATTAACAACAATTAAAGGTAAACTTACTTGGAATTAAAAGAGAATTAAAGGTACGTTACATGAGAATTAAAGTGCATAAATTTAAGGAACAAGAAGAATGAAAATGGGGAAGAGAGGCTTGTCAGGCCTCCAACAACTACAAATGAATCTAGCCTCATCTATTTATAAGGAGATTAGGGAGGAACTTAGGAAGCTTCCTCCCTCTTTCTTCTTTCTCTTAATTGCACACTTAAGTCCTTGATCTTTTTAATCTTTTGGTGATATCTTTAAACTTGGACTCTAATGACTTGTGGCTCGGGATTTCTTTTGAACTCGTCTTTTAATTCTTCAATAAAATAGACTTGAGTTCCTCGGCTTTTAGTAAACTTCCGTCTTTTGACTTTTTCTTCGATAAATCTTCAGAATTTGTCTTGGACTTCCGTTCTTTTGACACTCTTGACTTCTTGACTTCGTCTTTCATCTTTTTCTTCAATCAAAGCCCGTAAATTCCGTGTTTTCTCCACTTTTCACAATTTCGTCCTAAATCACAACAAAAACACAAACCACGCATAATTCCGACATAAAAGACATAAAATACACGTTTTGGTCCGGTTATTATTGTAATTAAGTGGTAAAAAGGATGGGTGTTTACACACCTATCAAATCCCCTACACTTGACCATTGCAATGTCCTCATGCAATGCATTAGTCACAAAGCACGTTTACATTTTTCATCACAATCAATCCATAATGGCCTTTATTAAAGAGATAGAAAATTAAAAACATACAAAGTAAAGAAATCAAAAACATACCTTGGGTTTTGAAAATGTCATGAATAATCATCATCCTCAAGTTTTCACTTTCTCCAAACCAAGCTTAAAAACAAGATCATAGTTATTATAAGTTAGCAAACTAACACGAACTCATGTGGGCCAATTATTCACTTAGACTCCCTTATTCCTATGGGTATCTCTTATATTTTATTGTTGTCTTGAATGATCACGAGGATGCATTGTTTGACTTATTTCGATAGTTATTTAGTCCGAAAATAAAGTGAACGATTTAATCAATAGTTAGCTAAAGGACAAAATCTTTTAAAACTGCTTCTCGTGACCTCATAAAGTTCATATCTTGGCATAACTCGCTTCGCGATTTGAGACCTTTCTCGGACCGATATTTGGCAGCGACTTCATACTTCAAACCTTGAGAGACGTTCATGAAATTATGGTCTTCTCTTCATACAGGAATTTCTTCACTTGAAGTTTTGAGAGATTCATACTTGGACCACGACTTCTTCATTTTTCTCCAATCTTTATTTTGGACTTTGATATACAACGATCCGCCTCCTTCTAGGACTTGGATCTATTTATCCTCATACCTTGCTAGGGTCTTTTCGGATAGACTTCTCCATGACTTTTGGGAGTTTTTGCTTTTCGTCGTGTGTCTCGATCCTTCATATTGATTTTCGATAAATGATTCTTCACATCACTTTTGGATCTTTAGCAACAAAATATAGCCCTCATGCCTTGTTAGGTCCTTTTTGGACTTGCCAATCTTCGCATCCCGCTTCAATAAGTTATGCCTTGGCTATGAACTCTAATCCATACCGAGAAACTTTTAAACGATCTTGGGCTAGAAGCTAAGTAACTTTTCAAATCGTACAACCTTATTTATTAGCAGATAAATTTATTAGCAAGCGATGGGAGAATAGGCTTATAATTAACTCACA
Organism: Glebionis coronaria; assembly: GCA_025667525.1. NCBI lineage: Eukaryota > Viridiplantae > Streptophyta > Magnoliopsida > Asterales > Asteraceae > Glebionis > Glebionis coronaria. The sequence continues at coordinate 248,914 of JANFOE010001351.1, read as the reverse complement.
TAAACTCACGAAAGAATACCAAACTTATAATTGACTCTATCATCTCTCGTTCTCCACAATTTAAAATATCAATGAATGAGACTCGTGGATGCTTAGCCTATTAAATCAAAGTTTTGGGTTTTCGAGTCGCCTATAGGATCTTGCAAATTCTTAGACTTTTTCAAGTTTAGAAATCGCGCTTTAAAGTTCCCTTGATAAACGACTCTCTAGGATCAATTATAGGAACTTGCGAAAGTTCTTGTTCTTAACCCGTGAGAGTTAAGACATTCGCGTTTTATAGCTCCCTATATAAAAGCCTAGCAAAACATGACTTAAACATGTTAAGGATACTAGCTAGAGTAACTTAGATAAGTAAACTCGGGTTGAGTCAAAAGATTCACAACGTTTGAAAATTAAAACCACTTATTAAACATTTATTCTAGCAAAGAAAGAAAATAACTATACAAAGGGAAAAACTAATAGGCCAAAATAGATCAAAAATTTTGAAAAATGTCGAAAAATTGATTTTCCGGTTAAAATGAGGACAAATACAAGGAAAAGACCACTTAACTTCGATAGAAGTCCCCCTACACTTAAGATAAACATTGTCCTCAATGTTTAAGTATGTGGGAGTAAACTCCCCTACACTTAGGACATTGTGCACTTTGTTTAAATCTTTCTAAGGAAAAGACAACTAAAGAGATTCCTATTTTAATATTGAGAAATATAAAATAGTGAATCGAAAAGAGTTTAGGATAGAATCGGGAAGAAGGGAACACGGAATCACGGTTCGTCAAAAGTCATCAAGAGTGTGTCTTTGAAGCTCTAATCCCTGCACATGATAAGAAAGAGAACAAGAAACACCAACGGGGCTCCCGCCTACACTTATGGTGAAAACAGATAGATAATTGGGTTGCCTCCCAAAAAGCGCTTGTTTATATTAACCGAGTCACGAGCCTGACTCGCCCCCGAATTAAATGGTCCATGGGGAAACCTCGAATGTGATACCGGGATCAAAGACCTTGTCCTTGTTCCCGGAGGACATCAACAAAGGAGAGGCGGGGGGATAAGTTTTGAAAGGGAGAAAGGTCCTTTCAACATACGTATAGTATGGGAATTCAAGATCCACGGGAGGTGGGTTGGGTATAGTAAGCACATTGTCCTCCCCCAAAGACAATGGTTGCTGAGCAAACGGCAAAGCCGTAATGGTATCAATCATAGCATAATCAATGTCACCTCCCGGATCAAAGAACTCATCTTCCGAAATAGTTGCTAAAGGGGAGGATGAAAGGTGCTCGGGAGGGGGACTTGGGACAATATCTTCCTGCAACAAATTATCAAAAATAATGTCCCCCTCCGTGTCAGAATCATCAATACCTGGAGGGATGGAGTGGATATCGATTTCTTCCAGCAATGGGTCATTATCTTCAACGGGAAGAATAGATGGAGGTAAAGACTTAGAAAGAGAAGGAGAAGTCAACTCTTCGATTTGAGCAATAAGAAGATGAACTTTCCGTAATCTATCGCGAAGAAGCACGTCTTCCACCTTATCCACAAGATCATGTTCATCGGTGAACTTCTCGTAAACCGGAGAGAATAAATCGTCATCGTCTGCATCCCCCGGTGGAGATTGAGAAATTTCAAAAGTGAAATTCTCATAGCAGAGAGAAGAATCGTCATCATTAGGATCGACCTCGTCTGTAAGAGCAACGTCGTCCTCAGACTCCATAGCAGGTAAGTCACAAACCTCATCATCCAATACTTTGTCGAGACCAACATCACTAAGCTCATTCAACGAATCTAGATCCTTAGATGTAGTAGGAACATCGAGAGTAGGAGCAGCAACTTCAGAAGATGAGTTGAAAGTGCATACAGCATCGTTGTCATCATCATCATAATAGTATTGACGCACAAGCGGAGGGGTATAATCACTAAGATTAGATAATTGCTCTTGTTGCAGTCGCGTTTCCTCGTCCCTAAGTTCTTTGAGCAAAACAACGGCTTCTTGAAGTTGCAAAACAATGGAGTGTGTTTCTTCATTCAAGGTAGTGAGTTGTGGGTCAAGATTAATTTGCTGAGAGGATTGATGATTGAGGGTGTGATGTGGGGGTTCAAAGTGTTGAAAACCTGAATTATAGCAAGGTTGTGGCTCATAGTTGTTCATCGATTGAGAATAATTAGAAACCGGGTTTGGTTCATAATAATCCATAGGTGAAGAAAACTGAGGACCTGGAGTTTGCTCATAATAATTCATTGGTTGACAATTATAGGTATCGTGAGGACCCCCACAGTTGTTGCAAACCGGGTGTGGAGAAAAACTGGGTGCTTCTTGTGGATAGCTATTACTATTGTCATAATTGTACCCCGGTTCTTGCCCGTGACAATACGGGTATCGAACCGGGCACGAAACATGCCAATGAGAATCGCTTCCACAATAGATGCACGGGGGAACAGGAGGAGGTGGGTTCAAAAAGGACGAATTAGTCGAGTTGCACAAAGGACAAAATCCGAATAGGAATTGTGTATTGTCGAGATCGTTTCCACATCGCTCACATGTACACCCTTGACAAGAGTTGTTCCCAGATAATTGTTTTCCACACCGGACGCAATGGATATAAAAATCCATAAAGAAAGATAGATAAGATAGAAGAATATTTTTGGTGCAAAACTTTGAAAAAGAAATGCTTTTTATGAATTTTCAAATGTTTTTGGATTTTTGAAAATTTTGGACACGAAAAAAATAACGTTCACGAGTGAACGGATCCCAAAAGCCAACGCGTCTTTCACAAAAAACCGTTAATCTTCACGAAAAGAGCCAACAGCGGCGCCATTTTAATAACAAGATTTTGCTTGGTTCAATTATCGTTCTCGGTATCTCTTCGAATTGATTTCCGGTTAATTGTGTGAGATTAGTTGTTCTTGGTGAAACAAATATTTTTGGTTTTGGTAAAATAAATGAGCAAGGTTAAATAATAATTGACGAGAAATTAATACTAAAACAAGTTAAAATGTAAACGGTGCGATATTTAAAACTTTAAAAGTAAATGACGAGAAATGAAATGACATAAAATTAAACTTAACAAAAAGTAAATGATGCAAACCAAAACTTAAACTAAAAAGGGAAGCAAATAAAAATTCAAATAAAGAAAAAGGTGGGAAAAATAAAGCTTGAAAATAAAAGACAAAAACTTAAAAAGAAAAACTAAAAAGAACCTGACAGAGATCCTTGATTCGGAAGTTCAAAACTTCCGAATGAACACAATTGAGTCGGAACATCAAGACTTCCAAATGAAGCACCCTTGATCCGGAACTTCAAGACTTCCGAATGAAGAACCCTTGATCCGGAACTTCTAGACTTCCGAATGAAGCAATGTTGATCCGGAACTTTAGAACTTCCGAATGAAGCAATGTTGATCCGGAACATTAGAACTTCCGAATGAAGCAATGTTGATCCGGAAGATTTGAGACTTCCGAATAAAGCACCCTTGATCCGGAACGTTTAATGTTCCGAATGAAACACCCTTGATCCGGAACTTTCAGAGTTCCGAATGAACACTCTTGAGTCGGAACTTTTAGACTTCCGAATAAAAGGACTCATTCTCTTGGGCTCGGAACTTATCTGGGGAAACAGAAGCAGAAACAAACATACCCGAAGAACAAGGGATCACAGTAATCATCCAATCTAAAACAGATTAATCAAAATCTAAACAAAAGATTTAACCAAATTAATAACAAATCATTCAATAATCATAAACAAGCAATCTAAATCAACAAACATAACCAAATTAATCAAAACCCACTTGATCAAAATCATAAAAACTCAAGAACATGAACAATAAAGATAAAGAACAAATCAAACAAGAAAGGTAGAAGGAGATTAGCAATAAGATAAAGATTAACAACAATTAAAGGTAAACTTACTTGGAATTAAAAGAGAATTAAAGGTGTGTTACATGAGAATTAAAGTGCATAAATTTAAGGAACAAGAAGAATGAAAATGGGGAAGAGAGGCTTGTCAGGCCTCCAACAACTACAAATGAATCTAGCCTCGTCTATTTATAGGGAGATTAGGGAGGAACTTAGGAAGCTTCCTCCCTCTTTCTTCTTTCTCTTAATTGCACACTTAAGTCCTTGATCTTTTTAATCTTTTGGTGATCTCTTTAAACTTGGACTCTAATGACTTGTGGCTCTGGATTTCTTTTGAACTCGTCTTTTAATTCTTCAATAAAATAGACTTGAGTTCCTCGGCTTTTAGTAAACTTCCGTCTTTTGACTTTTTCTTCGATAAATCTTCAGAATTGGTCTTGGACTTCCGTTCTTTTTACACTCTTGACTTCTTGACTTCGTCTTTTCATCTTTTTCTTCAATCAAAGCCCGTAAATTCCGTGTTTTCTCCACTTTTCACAATTTCGTCCTAAATCACAACAAAAACACAAACCACGCATAATTCTGACATAAAAGACATAAAATACACGTTTTGGTCTGGTTATTATTGTAATTAAGTGGTAAAAAGGATGGGTGTTTACACACCTATCACCTGCTTGAGCCAACATCAAACAAGCTCGTGGTAGGTGACACGTGCGGTTCTTTAAGAACCAATCTTGTGAAAATTGGAAAGAAACAGTAGTTTAATTCTTAATTAAAATTAAACTCGTTCCAGGCCTCTACGCATTATTGTATGATCTTGCCAGAACACTCAGAGTGACACTCTTTAGTGTTCATAGTGATGAGTGGAAATCCTTCTATTGTTAACATCAAGCAGCACTTGGTAGGTGACGTGCAAGATTCTTTATGAATCAAGCTCGTGATAACTGGAAAGCAACGATGGTGAAAATCTTAATTGAAATTTACTTGCTACAGGTTTCATGAATTGACGGCTTCAATCACAAGGATAATTTATCAAAGTGATTCACTCTTTATGTTCGCAGTCAAGCTTAGTGATCGTCGAATAAAGAGAACGGGTTTACCCGCGAAATCCTATCAGGAAGTTACTTAATTGTAACTATCCGTCACAGGTACGATATATAATATCGTCCAACGGTCTTCACCGACCGGAGGTAAAATGCTACCGATATAGAATGAAATGTTCTAAGCCATTTCATTCGTGTCTTATTATGTTGCTGCATTCGACGACGGTGGCGTTGTGGTGTACCTGTTGAAGACGGTGACGTTGCGGTGTACCTGTTGAAGTCGTCCTCACATATTTATTCTTTCTGCTTCAAATATTTCAGCAAATTCAAGAAAGTCTGACCTAAAAAGTCTTCCGCTGTATCGACTCTGAAACTTTCAAAGAATTCAACAAAGGATAAGTGTGTGGGACATGAAGTCACGAGGAGGCAAGAATCACAAGAAGGCAAAGATCGCACGTGAAGGGTCAAAAGAACAATGCTCTATAGCCAAAGCCTAAAAGATCAACATCAACATATTCACAACAAAAAGAAAAGATAAAAGAGAAACAACTACGAGCTGAAGAACGAAGACTTAGTATAGTATGCTAGGTTTAGGACTTTGTAATTTGGAGTGACCTCCCTTAGGGGGGGATTGTTGGAAATACGTTTTTAACGTATATTAGAAGTATCGGTCACTCCAACAATATTGTAATACGTTTAGTAGCTCAGAGTTAAAGGTTAAGTTACTTTAATGTTTAACCCGGCCCATGGGCTTGTCATGGGTTGGAGGCCCAAGTCCATTAAGGACTTGGTTATATAAACCTCTTTCCACCATGGAAAGGGGTGCTGGTTGTTTTACTTATTTCATACATTTATAAAAGTTTCTTTGTTTCTCTCTCTACTCTCTCTCTCTAGATTAACAACAACCCTCTTGATTAGTTATAATATTATCACGATTCTACACATATTGCTCCCTATTCCTAGGTAGGCACATAAGAACCTGCTGCAAAAACCTAGGGTACATCAAGAACTTCTTCCTAGAGCCAGTATCACTAAGGTTACAAAACATACCATCAAACAAGTAACGAGAAAAGTCAAAAACCCGACCCTGTGCAATACAAATCAAACCAGTAGCAAGGGGGATGGGAAATGCATCCCAGCTCCCAGACTTTCGACTCAAACAATGAATCAATAAGTGAACCAAAAGCTTCCATTGAGGGGAAAACCTATTTTCTATAAGTTAAACTTCCCCCATGATTATAGCCTAGAGCAGCCATACCATCCAATACCTCTGAATTGGGGATAGAGACAATGCCACCTTCATCTTGGAGATGAAGGGTAGACCTAATAGGTTCCCCAGACACCACATATGAGCGACCATCTATGGTAGTATGGAGCTCTAGTGGGCGTCCAAAACATCAATGAGGTGGGCAGTTGCCCAGAACTGACGTATAACACTATCATACACAGTAGGGCAAACCGTAAGAGCATACCTTAGATTGGAAGCCTCAATGTATTCGATGATGTCTGTGAACTCTTCTCGTTTAGGACATTCACCAAGATAGGCCACCTTGTTATGATCGGGTTTGTACTGGAGTGCAACCATTGTTGATGATTGAAGTAGTGGAAGATGATTGATTGAAGAAGGTAAAGAGTAGAAGTGTATGTGTGTGTGTATGGTTGGGATGAATGAGTCAATTGAGGGATTTGACCATAAATAATTTTTCTAAAACTGTTCATTGACCCCTAATTATGGGGGTTTCCCTTTCAAAAATTAATTCATTAATGCAATAGTAACCACTTGCCCCTTAACCATTATTTGCAAATCCCAGTTACCAAAGATATATAAAAAGATATACACCAGAAGTAACTTACGTTGACTAAAAGTCAAAACACGTAAAGGTCAACACTAGAAGCACCAAGTGGTCAATGAGAGTCAACAAAGTGAACAGGGACCCAAAACCAATACTAGAAGCCAACCATGAGTGAAATAGAAGGGTTTGTACCCACTAGAAGCAGAATACTGCCACTAGGAGTAACCAAAGTCTTCCACTAGAAGTAGCACACACCGTAAATACCCATGAAAACTGTTGTTAGAATCTACCATATGTTAGACTGTGCAATGAAATATGTAAACTAAGCCTCCCATTAGGCTTAGCCTCCCCTCAATCCTAGACCTCAGAGATTGACCATTCCAATGTGAACCACCAAGTGGTTGAACCGCGGACCATCAAAGGCTTTAGTCAATATATCAGCAACATTATCATCCATATGCACTTTAAGAACCTGTATCGGTTTCTATTCATTGGCATCCCTTATAAAATGGTGCCTAATGTAACACCCCATTTTGATAATGGAATGTCACGCGTAATTATGGCGTGTCATCAAATCATACAAGGATAAATGTATAAAACATTACATGACCATAGGGATAACCGGAATCAAACATCAGTTCCCAAACACAAGCCCAAAACATAATAAAGCAAAAGAAATGAATGAAATACTACACAAGCATAACTATATGAAGGCAAAAGGAAAAGAAGTCTCTAGCAGCTTCCATCCTATGCACGTCCTCCAAATGCTCGAGTCTTTCCTAGGGTACCTGCCGTTTTGGGACATGGAAAGGAAAGTAACGGCTGAGCAAAACGCTCAGTGCACGGATATAGACATAGTATGAATGACTAAGCATAATAAAGACTTAATAGCAGCGGAAATGTATAAGTCCTGAAAAACCTGGAACATGTTCATAAAACTGGTTTTATAGTTTGAAAAGCCTTATGTTTATCTTATGAAAAATGTTTTACATATTTTACCATTAGCCAATATAGGTCATGAAAATCTACCGTGCATGAATACTTGGAGGGGTGACCTCATTATGCAAATTAGAGGGACTGCCTCTAATTTAATATACTGGTTTTTGGGTAGGAGGGATCAGCTCCTTGTGAAGGATGCAAGGCACACACCACATTCACCATGAAATACGGACTGAAAACATGTAACTAGGATGCACCCATACGCACCACATGATAAATATAAATAAATGGCCAAAAGCCGAAGGGACGCCACGAGCAATCACTCCGCCGTGGTGAAGTCATAACATCAGTGCCTCTAATGTTATGGTTATGGTACCTTCATAACTAGGTGAAACTGGTCATGCATGTATATGGCTATAGGTAATCATATTTAAACATAAGAAATCAAACTCATACTTATACTACGAGAAAACAGTTGGCTGCATACGGGGAAATCCTAATAAGGAAAGAATGTCCATACTGAAAGGACGGGAATCCGTACCTTATGTCCAGTGAACGAGAACGATGAACTGCGAGAATCCTACTTCCGAAACACTAGTGCTACATAAATACGTACATGAAATAAGTATCTGCTTACTATATACATAGCTGCTTTTATATCATGTCTTAGCTTATTTTATGTGTTCTTACTATTTTACATTGTTTAAAGCCTTAAACTGTGTTAAATCCTAGATTCTGTTCATTCTGATTATGTATTTCTGATATTTCATGTGTTATTATACTTACTGTGTAATAATAAATAACTTTCCAAAAATAGCAGGTTTCCTTAAATAGAAAGTTTCCAAAAAATAAAAAGTTTCCAAAAATAGAAAGTTACCAAAAATAGAAAGTTTCCAAAAATAGAAAGTTTCCAAAAATAGAAAGTTTCCAAAAATAGATTTACTGCTTAAAATAGATAAGTTTCTAAAAATAGAAAGTTTCCATAAATAGATTAGCTGCCTTAATTAAATAAGTTTCCATAAATAGATTACCTGCCTTAAATAAATAAGTTTCTAAAAATAGCTGGTTTCCATAATTAGAAATAAGCTGGTTAAATAAGCTAAGTAAATAAGCCTAAGTATTTTCATGATTATTTTCTAAGTCATATGATATATTATATAGTTTAATATTTATTTCATGTAATTTAATTAAACTATAGGTTATAATATTTAATTAAAGTATGACATGTTTTTAATTAAATATATTAAATACTTAGGTTAAAATATGTATTATTAAATATTAATAATATAACCTAAGTCATGTTAATTAATTAATTATATCCATGGTTTTTAAAATAATTAATTAATTATAAGTCTTAAATATTAATACTTAGGTTAAAATAATTTCATGATCATTAATAATTAGTTAACCTAAGTCATGTTATTAAATTAATTACATCTTTTATTAATTTAATTTTAACATAAGTTCATAACATAAAAAAAACTAACATAACCATGAACCGGATCTAAGCTTAAAAACATGAACCGAACATGAATCGACACCGTACCCCGAACCAAATCGGGGTACCCCTTGCTGCCGTGGGACCCACACGCACCAACCAAGACCATAAGGTCTTGGTGGTGGTCGGCTAGGCAAAACGAAACCCCCTTGGGGTCGGTTGCAGCCTGCGACCAAATCCAAAACACCCCTTAAATCGACCCTTTGATTTAATTAATCATCAAAACATGTTAGATCTATGTTTAATTAATATGTTTTTATAAAAACATCACATTTTCATAATTAATAAAAAGATTAAATTAAAAGAAAAGGTTTAAAAAGGTTTTACCGTATTCGTGGATCAAGAGAACGAAGAACAAACACGAACAATCAACAAATCTTCAAGATCAAAGATCAAAGAATCACCTTGTATGGTGATCCATGGGTGGCGGCACAAAGAGAGAAGGAGAAGGAGGGTTTTTAGGTTTTCTTAAAAATCTTCTGTAAAGATTAAATGAGTAGTGAAAAATATCCCTTTTCCTTTTTAGTGAAAAATTGATGGGCTAAGCCCATCCCTCCTCCTAAATTCGTGGTAATGGGGCCCACAAGGGTAACCCGAATGTTTTCCGTGTCTAATTAATAAGTTACACGTTCGCGATTATTTGTGTTCGTGTTTTAAGTGTTCTCGTTACGTGATCTAATATATTTAATTACGCTCGTAATAAATATATATATACGTAATTAATAATAGTTCGTGTTTTAATTACGATCATGATTTCATGATCGCATGTTCGTGATTAATTATTGTTAAATAATTATTACGTGATCGTGCATATAAAATACTTATCGTGTTCTAACACGTACGTAATACGTAAAATCCTAATACGTAATCGTAATCATGCTATATTAGGAAAGTTTTAACTAGTACGTATGATCCTAAGGGTACTATGCATGGTAAAAGCATGCGGGTTTTACAACTCTTCCCCCCTAAAAAGAATAATTCGTCCCCGAATTATAGATAAAGTAACTGGAAGCGAAACATACCCGAATTAGACTGGAAAGGTATGCAAAATAACGGAAATAAAGGTGACATGGTAGAAGGGAACGTGGAACGTGACATGTCTTGAAAAGACATGGAACGTGACGTGACTGAAAGGACATATCAAATCGATAAGAGAAAAACGGATAAGAAGTCCGGATGAACTTGTCCGTTTCCAAGTGGCTTCCCTCTTGGAACGGTTCCTTCATAAGATCTTGACACGAATGATAAGTCTTGGTCCTCCTGACCTTGACTTGGAATACGAAGAAGTTCTTGGTTATCAACGTAAGGTAGATCCCCTAAATTCGATCGAGGGAAAAAGAATTAATCGTGTAAGAGTTACTGAAACGTTACGATGAAAGACAATCTGACTTAACTGTTAACTAGAAACGATGCGCGAGACATAAAGAAACGTAGTACGTGAAAAATTTTGAACGTGATACGTGAAAAATTTTGAACGTGCTACGTGGAGATATGGCGAGTGTAGTATGAGTAAACATATCGTGATCCATGATACGTGTAGCGTATCTTGATCATGATATGAGGAACGTGGAATGAACATGACATGTGAAACATATCGTGATCATAGAATATAATGGCGGGTAACGACAAACGCTAGAAGGTGAGACATAGATTATGACGAGAAACGTCTATCTGAGGATAGGGAGTTATACCAAACTTGGGTCTCGTCTCTCAAGTTCTTGCAAACTACCCATAATGAAAAAGAAATGAACGTAAAATCGTAAACCAAAATACGATCATGAACGTGAATAGTGTCATGAACGCGAGCGCGAAAACAAGTCGTGAAATTAGAACAAGGATGTGGACGTAAACAAGGAGCACAAATGTGAAACCTTGTATGTATTACTGAGGGATTACCAAGTGATCAGATGAGCCTTGGCTGGAACATGTTCGATAAATTTGTTTGTTCTGAAATCCTTACGGATGTAAGGATTCTGCAGACTTGATCAAACTGTTTGCAATAACCCAGATAGCATCATGCTTCATCTGAGTTTACGTTAAACTGGTAACCAAATCCGTGGAGATCTTGTCCCATTTCTATTTACAATTTCAGGTGATGAAAACATCCCAGTCTGTTGGTGTCCTATCTTAGCCTATTTGTATGAAAGGTATAAAGATTTGAACGTAACTGTATCTTGCTTCATCGAACTTGATACATAGGAGTTTGCGAAACCCTGAGTCTCTAAATCAAGACTTCTCCTAGCGTAGGATTTTCTAGAACACCTAATGTAGTGTAGGGTTCTCTCCTTTACGCATAAGCTGAGTCATGGTAAGATTAACCATAAAACCCATGTGATTCAGTGTGTTACTGTAATCAAACAAAATTGATATTGGAAAAATTTCCAGGGTAGAATTTCTCTTGTCATAGAGTTAGGCTTAGAGGAAATCAGGTCATCCTCAATGAAAATGCTGATGACTTTGTTTAGGAGTTCATGGAAACTCAATTATTAAGTCCATAATGCTGTTGGAGCATTGATGAGACTAAATCAAAATTATAAATCCAGCATGACCGAGTCGTGTACGAATAGCAGTCATGGACATGTCCTGCTGTTTCATTCGTCACTGTTGGTAGTATGATCATGAGTTCGATCTTGGAAAAGTGATTAACACCATACGGTTGATTGGACATGTTGTCAATATGTGGAGGAGAATAACGGTCATGGATGGTGATTTGTTTAAGTCAACGGTAGTCGACACATAATCTCATGGTACCATCCTTCTCCTTGTAGATTCTTCTGGAATGTATAGGAAGACTTTGGAATAATCAACTGGCTATGCATAAAAGAATTAAGTGGTCGTGTCTTACTGACAGCTAGAAAATTTTAGCGACCATGGCTAACAACGCACATGCTTGTAAGCATAGATAATTTGTACAGATTTTCCCGATGGAAAATCAAGCTGAATGTATTCAGGAGCCCGAACATTACTGTACATAATTATGAGTTGTAGCATGGTGTGCTGTTCATAGTACATAATTAGGATAAAAATTCATCTCGTGTCTGTCCGAGGAAATGCGTTAGCAGCTTGGATCTCATCATTAAGCTGACGGAAAACCTTCGTATACGTGGGAATACGAAAGGCGTCCTTCATGGTCATGAATATATGAACCATGGTAAAAGAATGAAAGTGACATCGGCAACGTGACAGTTCTCACTGATACACTGATAATGGTATTGAAATTCTTGTGGCCTGATTAATACATGGCAAAACAAAATGGATATACCCTTGGAGGGTACCCTGAATTTCTTAGACATGTTCCATAGTTGGACGTGAGTCATGTGTCTTGACTCATGTCTTGGAACTATAAGCATGACATATGTCTTGACTGGTGTCTTGACATGTGTCTTCAGAAAGTATACGTGAGACATGTGTCTTGACTGATGTCTTGACATGTGTCTCGAGATGTGAAACAAATATAACCACAATATAAGGTTAATATGCCAGAATTGGCGGATCGGTTGACCTTCTGATCATTTGTATGTCTGATCACGTCCGCGGCCGGAGCCTCGGTTGCGATTTCTAGGATAGTTTCTGTCATAGTAGTGGTTACTATCGTCCTGTCTGTCAGTTCCATGACGGTCATTCTCATGACCATGATTCATGTAACTATTCAGCTGAGTGGCCGGCTGGTACCGGTTTGCACTCATATGGCTGAAATGACAACTGAATGACGTATGACATGTAACTAAGAATTAGGGACAATGATTGATGGAAATCGTCTGATGGTGAAGCATCTTCTCGTCCAATTGCTTTGCTCCGACGCCTTTGTCTTCGTCTTGTAGTATCTCCAGGTTGCGAACAGCATCAGCATCTCGTAGCGTCTCCGAACGTCAGCAGCATCAACCTTTAGTAACATCTCCCAGTTATGAGCGGCATCAGCAATCTTGTAGAATATCAGCAATTGAAAATACGCCTTAGGTGATTCAGAATCGACTAACGAATACTCGTGCAGTATTGCAAGTGAAATACACATGGATTTAGGTACGTGTAATACACATGGAATACGGTACAAGGAGTTCACGTTGAATGCACATGAAACGATCGGTATGGGGTCGATCATTTATCATGATCTAAAGAAAGTATATCATTTAAACGGTTAGGAAAACCATCATGATAACTTGGCAATGCCAGTATATACCTCATTCTGGTTGCATAGAGAAACGCTAGAGTGTGGTTACACAAAATTCAACGATGATTTGCCTGACAGCATGATCAATGAAAATCAACCATGACTATCATGAAAGCAGGATTCAATGAAATCTAACAATGTCTTGCAGGACAGCGTAAATAACAAAAGAGGCGTAAAACATAATCAACATGAAGACGGAATTATCATGAAGAAACATGAAACCATCTAACACGAAGAAGTGTATAACATAATCAGCATGAAACTGAAGTTAACCATGACAGTATGAAAACATACTTGACATAAAAACATAATAACTTATGAGGGGACATGAAAAAAATTTATGCCAATTTAAATCATGAGAAAAATTTTATGCATGAAAAACAGTGCATGAATGCGTAATATAGTTTATAAAACCTTTATATGTGCGAGGGAACGCCTATGGGTCGGTTCCAAAACAAAAGGTATGGCAAGGGGACGCCTATGGGTCGGTCCCAAAGTTAAAAGTTTCGATAAAAGCACATGCGACTAAATAGGACCAGTCCTGTACCAACCATTACTTAGTCATAATCCCTGCAACAATGATACATGAAACATAAATAAATGAAACTCATATGTCAAAACTTATCAGAAAAAAAAATTTATGTGACTAATTATGAACTATTGGGGTTCAGTCCACATAGCCACTGTTCACGAGGAACATTATGCATGAAACAATGCCACATAACTAAATATGAATGGCGGTTGTCCATCCATATTAGCAAAACAATATCGATGAAAACATCAAGGTTAAAACCTCAAGGTGCTGAAAACATCATGGTTAAAACAACAATGCGCTGAAAACATCAATGCGTAGAATAACAGACGTTGGCTTAGGAAGCTCCTGGTGACTACCCACTAGTCACATGTCGAGTTTTAGAGCCTACAGGTCGAAGCCTTGGCTCTGATACCATAATTGTAACACCCCATTTTGATAATGGAATGTCACGCGTAATTATGGCGTGTCATCAAAGCATACAAGGATAAATATATAAAACATTACATGACCATAGGGATAACCGGAATCAAACATCGGTTCCCAAACACAAGCCCAAAACATAATAAAGCAAAAGAAATGAATGAAAGACTACGCAAGCATAACTATATGAAGGCAAAAGGAAAAGAAGTCTATAGCAGCTTCCATCCTATGCACGTCCTCCAAATGCTCGAGTCTTTCCTAGGGTACCTGCCGTTTTGGGACATGGAAAGGAAAGTAACGGCTGAGCAAAACGCTCAGTGCACGGATATAGACATAGTATGAATGACTAAGCATAATAAAGACTTAATAGCAGCAGAAATGTATAAGTCCTGAAAAACCTGGAATATGTTCATAAAACTGGCTTTATAGTTTGAAAAGCCTTATGTTTATCTTATGAAAACTGTTTTACATATTTTACCATTAGCCAATATAGGTCATGAAAATCCACCATGCATGAATACTTGGAGGGGTGACCTCATCATGCAAATTAGAGGGGCTGCCTCTAATTTAATATACTGGTTTTGGGTAGGAGGGATCAGCTCCTTGTGAAGGATGCAAGGCACACACCACATTCACCATGAAATCCGGACTGAAAATATGTAACTAGGATGCACCCATACGCCCCACATGATAAATATAAATAAATGGCCAAAATCTGAAGGGACGCCACGAGCAATCACTCCGCCGTGATGAAGTCATAACATCAGTGCCTCTAATGTTATGGTTATGGTACCTCCATAACTAGGTGAAACTGGTCATGCATGTATATGGCTATAGGTAATCATATTTAAACATAAGAAATCAAACACATACTTATACTACGGGAAAACAGTGGGCTGCATACGGGGAAATCCTAATAAGGAAAGAATGTCCATACTGAAAGGACGGGAATCTGTACCTTATGTCCAGTGAACGAGAACGATGAACTGCGAGAATCCTACTTCCGAAACAATAGTGCTACATAAATACGTACATGAAATAAGTATCTGCTTACTATATACATAGCTGGTTTTATATCATGTCTTAGCTTATTTTATGTGTTCTTACTATTTTACACTGTTTAAAGCCTTAAACTGTGTTAAATCCTATATTATGTTCATGCTGATTAAGTATTTCTGATATTTCATGTGTTATTATACTTACTGTGTAATAATAAATAACTTTCCAAAAATAGCAGGTTTCCTTAAATAGAAAGTTTCCAAAAATAAAAAGTTTCCAAAAATAGAAAGTTACCAAAAATAGAAAATTTCCAAAAATAGAAAGTTTCCAAAAATAGAAAGTTTCCAAAAATAGAAAGTTTCCAAAAATAGATTTACTGCTTAAAATAGATAAGTTTCTAAAAATAGAAAGTTTCCATAAATAGATTAGCTGCCTTAATTAAATAAGTTTCCATAAATAGATTAGATGCCTTAAATAAATAAGTTTCTAAAAATAGCTGGTTTCCATAATTAGAAATAAGCTGGTTAAATAAGCTAAGTAAATAAGCCTAAGTATTTTCATGATTATTTTCTAAGTCATATGATATATTATATAGTTTAATAGTTATTTCATGTAATTTAATTAAACTATAGGTTATAATATTTAATTAAAGTATGACATGTTTTAATTAAATATATTAAATACTTAGGTTAAAATATGTATTATTAAATATTAATAATATAACCTAAGTCATGTTAATTAATTAATTATATCCATGGTTTTTAAAATAATTAATTAATTATAAGTCTTAAATATTAATACTTAGGTTAAAATAATTTCATGATCATTAATAATTAGTTAACCTAAGTCATGTTATTAAATTAATTACATCTTTTATTAATTTAATTTTAACATAAGTTCATAACATAAAAAAAACTAACATAACCATGAACCGGATCTAAGCTTAAAAACATAAACTGAACCAAATCGGGGTACCCCTTGCTGTCGTGGGACCCACACGCACCAACCAAGAGCATAAGGTCTTGGTGGTGGTCAGCTAGGCAAACCGAAACCCCCTTGGGGTCGGTTGCAGCCTGCGGCCAAATCCAAAACACCCCTTAAATTGACCCTTTGATTTAATTAATCATCAAAACATGTTAGATCTATGTTTAATTAATATGTTTTTATAAAAACATCACATGTTCATAATTAATAAAAAGATTAAATTAAAAGAAAAGGTTTAAAAAGGTTTTACCGTATTCGTGGATCAAGAGAACGAAGAACAAACACGAACAATCAACAAATCTTCAAGATCAAAGATCAAAGAATCACCTTGTATGGTGATCCATGGGTGGCGGCACAAAGAGAGAAGGAGAAGGAGGGTTTTTAGGTTTTCTTAAAAATCTTTTGTAAAGATTAAATGAGTAGTGAAAAATATCCCTTTTCCTTTTTAGTGAAAAATTGATGGGCTAAGCCCATCCCTCCTCCTAAATTCGTGGTAATGGGGCCCACAAGGGTAACCCGAATGTTTTCCGTGTCTAATTAATAAGTTACACGTTCGCGATTATTTGTGTTCGTGTTTTAAGTGTTCTCGTTACGTAAATATCGTGATCTAATATATTTAATTACGCTCGTAATAAATATATATATACGTAATTAATAATAGTTCGTGTTTTAATTACGTTCATGATTTCATGATCGCATGTTCGTGATTAATTATTGTTAAATAATTATTACGTGATCGTGCATATAAAATACTTATCGTGTTCTAACACGTACGTAATACGTAAAATCCTAACACGTAATCGTAATCATGCTATATTAGGAAAGTTTTAACTAGTACGTATGATCCTAAGGGTACTATGCATGGTAAAAGCATGCGGGTTTTACACCTAATCTCAATATGCTTGGTTCGTTGATGAAAAACAGGATTCTTCACAATGCAGATAGTGCTTTGATTGTCGATGAAAATTTTGGTGTTCATGAAGTTGAACCCATAATCCAGCATCTGATTTTGTATCCACGAGACTTATCCACAACAACTAGAAGCAGCTACGTATTCAGCTTCTGTTGAAGAGGTAGCTATTATTGTCTGTTTCTTACATTGCCATGAGATAAGTCTTCGACCCAAAAACAAACAACCACCAGTAGTAGACTTCATGTCATTATTAGCACCTGCATAGTCACTATCACTATAGGCTTCAAGAACAAAAGGTGATTCCCTAGGATACCACAAGCCTAGCTTGGGTTGTGCCTTGATATACTTGAAGATTTTCTTGACTGCATTCAAGTTGGATACGGTTGGAGCCACCTGATGTCTAGAGCAAGCACTTACTGCAAACATAATGTCCGGACGTGATGCAGTCAAATACACGAGTGAGCCAATCATTGACATGTACATGTGAACATTTACCGGAGGATCTGGCTCATTTTTTAGTTTGACTTTAGTGACTTCATAAGGTGTTGCTGCTGGTCTAAGAGGTTCCACATCAAACTTCTGAAGAATCTCATGAACATAATTTTCTTGACTTATGAAGATACCATCCGACTATTTCTTGACTTGAAGACCAAGCAAAAATGTAAGTTCTCCCATGGAACTCATCTGAAATTCGCCTTTCATTAGCTGTTCAAACTCATCACATCATTCCTTCTTAGTAGAACCGAAGATAATATCATCCACATACACTTGAACTAGGATGATGTCCTTGGCATTCCTTTTAAGGAACAGTGTTTTGTCAATAGTTCCTCTTCTGTAGCCATGTTTCAACAAGAAAGTGGACAAACGCTCATACCAAGCTCTAGGAGCCTGATGAAGTCCATATAGAGCTTTGACCACCTTGTAAACTTTCTTGGGGTGAAGTGGATCCACAAAGCCCTTAGGTTAAGTGACATAAACTTCCTCATCAATCTTTTCATATAGAAATGCACTCTTGACATCCATCTGAAAAACCGTAAAGCCAACATAAGAAGCAAAAGCCAAGAACAGACGAATGGCCTCAATCCTAGCAACATGAGCAAAAACTTCAGTATAGTCAATTCCTTCAAGTAGTGTGTGACCTTGTGAAACCAACCTAGCCTTATTTCTCACCAAAATACCCCTTGCATCTTTCTTGTTTTTGAGAATCCATTTGGTACCAATTGCTGTCTTTCCATCTGGCAAGTCAACTAGGATCCAAACATTTTGAAACAAGAACTGCTGCATCTCCTCCTGCATAGACTCCATCCAAATTTGATCCTCAAGAGCATGTGAGACTGACCTAGGTTTCACCTGTGAAAGAAAACAAGCAAACAAACTGTGAAGAAAGTCTATGTGATCATTACGCTGTTGGTCTTCAATGTAGCTCACAAGAGCATGATGATCAGACGTTTCTTTCTTATCCATGCAGCGAGTCTTAATAGTAGAACCAGTATCTCCAATGATATGAGTAGCAGGATGGTTTTTATTCATCCGCTTAACAGGAATATGAGCTACATCCACTTCTAGTGCCAAGTTATTAAGATCCCCAACAATGTCATCATCATATGAAGCAGAGTCGAAAATGCCATCTATTGGTTACTTATGAATATCATCCAGATTAGTAGAAGTCTTCTTTTGATAGTTTCCCAGGTCAGAAGGACCAGAGAATCTAGTTGTAGATGTTGGATCACTAACTGGACTTCCAATAGGTGTTAAACTTGCACTAGGAGTAACATTAGGAGCACTAGGAGTAACTTGGACAGCAGGGGTACTCACGGGAAACTTAAAGCCTCCTTGAGCAGCTACTGTAGTAGCATCTTGTTGTTGCTTGAGCAATGTGTCAAGAGCTCCTTGTGAGTCCATAATGTCTGATGGAGAAGCATCAATAGGAGTAGCATTGGTATTTGAAGAGACTGCGGTGGAATAGGATGGAACAACAAAAATATCATCATCCTCATCTGAGTCTGAAAAACTAGAATGAGCACATGCACTAGAAGTTGCAAACACTTGTGGACCTGCATCTTGGTTAGTTTTGAAACGAAAATATCCCAATGAGTCACTAAGATAATCAAGATCAAAATACCATTCAGGACCTTTGCCTTGGATGTTTGTCTTCTCCTCAAAGTACCTGAGATTAATAGTTTCAATGACACGCTTGGCATGGAGATTATATACACGATAAGCCCGAGAGTGAGCTGAATATCCCACTATGTATCCTTCATCTGCCTTGCCATCAAATTTCCCCAAATAGTTACTAGTATTCGGAATGGTGACAGCACAATCAAATGGCTTCAAATGAGCAATGTTGGGTACTTTAGCTGTGAGTAGCTCATAGGGAGTTTTCTTGTGTGGATTGGTAATTGAAACCCTATTCAAAACATAACTTGCAGTGTTGACAACTTCTGTCCAAAACATAGTTGGAAGCTTGGAATCTGCAAGCATGGTTCTCGCAGCTTCTATTAGAGTCCTGTTCTTCCTTTCTACAACACCATTCTTTTGAGGAGTCCTTGCAGCACTATAATCTCTTTTGATAACTTTGGAATTGCAAAGTGCTATGAGGTTTGCATTTTTAATTCTGTTCCAATGTCACATCGGATACCTTTCACCTTCTTGGACAGCTGATTTTCAATGAGTGTAATGAAGTCCTTGAGAATTGAGTAGGTCTCACTTTTGGAAGCTAGAAAGAAAACCCACGTGAACCTGCTATACCCATCAGTTACCACAAGACAGTATTGTTTATGGTCAACGCTCCTAATGGAGGTAGGACCAAATAAATCCATGTGTAGTAGCTGCAATGGTTCAGTTATGAGGCTGAGAGTAGTAATGGCCTTGAAGGATATTTTGTGTTGTTTACCTTTGCTGCACGCAAGGAAATTGATGTCATTTCTAAAAGTTTTGGGAGGTAAACCAGAGACCAAGTTCATATTTTCCAATTTGTGAATGGTCTTGAAGTTTACATGTCCCATCCTTCTGTGCCATTTAGTGGCTTCATCTTTTGAGGCTTTAGCAACCAAACAAGCTAGTTGACCAGTAGGGTTAACTTCATTCAGCTTGATACTATAGAGATTGTGTCTTCTAGGGATTCTGAGTAGAACTTGAGAGTCATCCGGGATCTTAAAGTCTTTGGATAACACCAGTGCTTCAGTATCCGTAAAGAGGACAAACTGCTTCTTGTCACAAATCTGAGAGACAGAGATCAAGTTGAAGTGTTGAATTGCTTCCACATAGTAGACCTGCTCAAAGTTAAGGTTAGGTGTCTGTATAGTTCCTTTGCCAAAGATCCTTCCTTCACCACCTCCAAAGTAGACCTTTCCGCCTTGAAATGGTACAAAGTTAGATAGAAGTCCTTTATTCCCTGTCATGCTCCTAGAGCATCCACTATCAACAATTCCTTGGGATCTTGGTATGGAGTAACCTACAACAACTGAAAAGATATATGCAAAAGTTAGTGTGTTAAGGGGACCCAGACCTTTTCAGGTTTGAGTCTGCCTTGTGGATCTTTTGTAGATAGCCAAGAAGATTGATGAGATCCACTGGTGTTCTTAGGTTGCCTATTCATCATATGGGTGTTATTGTTTGACCAAGAACAACCTGTTGAGGGCTTAACAGCAGTACCCAAATTTCCCAACCCAAAATACATTTGGTCTGAATTAAGAGCATAGTTCTTTTTAAAGTTCTGAAAGTAGTTGTTGGTTGCTCTATTGTAGGTGCAACCATTGCTTCTCCAAAGATAAGAATCTAAAGGAGAGGTCCTTCTAGAAGAAGAATAGGATTGGGCACATGGGTTTAGTCTTCTAGAAGAAAAAGGAGCAACTCCTGGTGGACCATGAGCAGGATAAGCTTGATAAACAGAAGGAGGTTGATCATAAAAGTCACAATCCTTAATCAAATGAAATTTACTTCCACAAACAAAGCATACTTTAAAAGACCTTTTTTTCAAATGAAATTGTTTCACACTACTAAATTTATTACAACCAACTCTAAGAGAATCAACATTCCTAGGACTCTATAAACTAGTACTAGAAATAGTTGAAGTAGAAGCAACTCTCTCTTCACTCTTCCTAGCACTAGTAGCAGCAGGGTCATTTGTCTTGGAGCTTGTAGGTCTTGACTCTTCACTTGAACCACATGATGCATAGTCACTGGCCTTGTCACTGAAAGTACAAGAGACAAAGTCATTAGTATTAGTAGAGCTTTTTGGAGACTCTTACATCTGTGATCCATCCAAGTCAGTATGCCTAGATATGGGCATAAAAGTTCCTGTATGAGGTGGAGGAACAGTATGCATTACTGCAGCTGGTTGAAACCTGTTGTAACTAGGTTTTTCCTCCTCCTCCTTGTCAGGATCAAAGACACTTGAAAAATATAAATCAAACACATCTTCTGAATCAATATATTTATCAAAGCCCAAACCACTCTTAGTTCTACCAGACATGCTACTATCAATTAACTTTGAAAGAATCTTGGGTGCTTTTTTCCATTTTTCAAATCGTAAAAGTGTAGCATCCAGTTTTTCTTGCATGTCTTGCTTATCTTTAATACTGTCAGTGTTTAGTTTTTCAGTATATTTAAGCATGTTAGTGGTGTTTTCTAAATCAATGCTTAGAATTCTAATTTTATCCTCATATTCACGTTGAGTTTCTTGAAGCCACCTCTTTTGTTGTTCCAATGTTTTTAAAGAACTCTTATAAGCTTAAACATCCAAAAAATATTTGTCATTTTGTTCATTTAGTTCATTGTATTGAGTCAATAGTTCTGAATATTTATCATGACAACCAAGAGGGCAATTTTATACCTGAGGCGAGATGCCCATAAGAGCAAATTCTTCTGCTTCCTCGACATCAGATAGATTCCCAGCAATCATAGAAAATACATCTGTAGAAGCTTCAGCTGATTCCAAGGTAGCAGTTTGATGATCATTCCAGTTAACCATAGAGTCAACAGACACCAAAGCTTTCTTGTCATCCTTGAGCTCTTGAACTTTGAAGGCTGATTACCGGTTCTTCTCCTGGTCAGTTTTGTTAGGGCATTCCCTAGAAAAATAACCTTGCAGCTGGCAATTATAGCATCTAACCTTGCTTCTATCAAACCTGGCTGGCTCTCTCGGGTTGTAGTTAAATTTTTGACCGACTTTCTTTTCAAACTTATGAACCCGGAGAGTGAGCATTGCCATTTTCCATTTTAGATACATTCATCCAAGTCAAGTTTATCAACCTGCTTGAAATCATCAAAAGCAAGTTGCTATTGTGGATCAACATCAACAACAAAAGAGTGAATAACAGCTTCTACCATGCTACCAGTCTTGGTTGTTGGTTCAGGAGTAGAAGTATGTGAGATGACATAGTATAGCTTGGGCTACTAGCATAAGACATTGGACTAGATCCCATGGAACTCACAAAAGCAGAGTTAGCAGGAGTAGGAAAGGAATCACTTGAGTATCCTCTTACATGAGGATCAAAGGTTTTGAGTTTATAAAACAGGTCATCAAAATTAAGATAGTCAAGACCACCTTTTGCTTTGAGAAAGATGACTACCTGATTCCATGAGTGAGGTAGAGCTCTAAGAAACCTTGCATTGATGTCTCCATTGTCAGGTTTGGACCTGAGTTGATTCAACTGGCTAAGTATCTTTTGAAACCTATCATACCCTTGATGAATACCTTCAGTTTCAGAGATCTTGAATTCTGTGAATTCATCTCTCAGCATGGATCTGCGCATTTTCTTTGATTCCTCATTTCCTCCAAACCTTGCCTTTACTCCATTCAAAATCTCTCTAGCATCATCCAAGTGATAAAAGTCACACATGTGATCATCAGGAAGGGACTGAAGCAAAATAGTTTTTGCTTTGATTTCCTTTTGAACAGCTGTGATTTCTTCATGAGTTTTAGGATCTAGAAGGATGAAATTACTGTCACACCCCACCATGGCGGAACATGGGGCGCGACGTATGGATATCATCACAACATGGCGTGTCTATAGAGATAACTATATGAAATAAGAAATGCCGTAAAAATGGTGACACGAAGGTCATGAAAGTATCTCAACAAATGCAAGGGGTCTAGGTAAGTAAGTAACAGTCCTACTTCTTACCCAAGACAACAAATATCATACCAAAACAATCATATGTGTGCCACAGTATCACTTATTAAAATGAACAAACAAATAAAACTAAGAAGGAAACGGGGATATCCTTCTATATGCATTCCTACTCTCTCCAAGTCCTAGCCACTTAAGTTCTCATGCTTAACCATAACATCACCTGAAAGAGACACTAAAACACGTCAACATAAAGTTGGTGAGAGTCATAGGTTTAGACTCCAACGCTAAATCAGTTACAAGCTGTGAATAACAACCATCAACACAATAACATATGGACAATGCGCTACATTTATGTATTAACAACTAGCATTCAAGTTCAATCAATCATCACAATTCCAAGGCATCACGCCTTACCAACAACCACAATTACCAAGGCATCACGCCTTACCAACAACAATAATATCCAAGGCATCACGCCTTACCAACAACCATGGTACCATAGGCGCCCATACACCCATGTACCTATCCCAAGGCCCCGCCTTGTCATTAACCATTGGTCCCATAGATGATCACACTATGTACCTTTCCGATCCAAATCATACACAAACAAGAATCACATAGCAGTTAATCACATAATGTACACACAAGTCCATCTCAACCCTTAAAAAAATTCACAACATCAATTTATAAATAACTCAACACAGTGTCTCTTCCATCCCATCTGGAAGTCAAAATCAATATTAAACATGGGACTATGAAACTCACCTGATTGCTTCTTCACAAGTCCTCGCACTAGCAACAAGCTAACAAACCAAAAACACGCAATCAATACTTGAACCAATCACTAAGATGGCTCATCAACCTATGATGGACATCTAGCCTATTCCCATATAAATACCTCATTGATAAGCTCTTATCACCCCATTACCCTTCCTTAACAAGTCCTTAACTTGGTTAAGTTTAATAACTATCCCGTTCATATTTTACACAAAACAGTCCCAGTTTTTACGTCTCAAAACTTTAAGTTAAACATCCACTTAAACATACCCATGGTTTCTGTAAAATGAATATTCATACTTTTACATATGTTAGCTAAAATATACCACTTGCCCTAACCTTAAAGATACTGTTAAGACCCTGATATATATATATCTACTTTTGTCATTCCAGATTTCCTGATTTTAAACGTACTAAAGGTTTGTTACCATTAAGGGGTCTTACCCTAAACCACAACCTTAGCCCAAGTGCAGATACTTACTACAATATATAAACCATCTCTCACGTTCGTGAGAAGATCCCAATGCAACCCTAAGTACCCCAAACAACCCAAAACCTAAAAAGAAAACAGGCTGAATTCAAAACTGTTTTGACCTCCGACTGTTGTAACCTGTTTTTGACCCACTTCCAGACCTCTAATTTAGTTCTCGTTTCTTGCATTGGAAAGCCACTTCAAATATCTTTCCAGGGGTACTTTGATCGTAAAATAATAGTTTATAGAACTCCAGATATGATCAAAACAATTGACTCAAAATTCTGCCCAGTTTTTAAAAACGGGTTTAACAAAATCAACCTCATTAATTAACCCTAATCCCTCTAATTACAAGCCCTAATTTATGTAATCATTATAACACCATTAATATAACATTAATTTAATTTTCTTAAATTAAACCCTAACCTAAATCCATCATAAGATGATTATAAAAACATAAAAACAATTAAATTAAAAAGGGTTATGAAGGTTTACCTTTGATTTATGAAAACCTCCAAAATTTTGAAGAACCCTAAAAACCCTCATGAAAACACACGAATCTTTTTAATCTCCAGGGAATAATAGTGAATTTTGATTGTGATTAAAAACAATATATAGGGTGTACATAAAATCCTAATCCAAAAATAAACCCACTTTCTTTTTTTCCCTCTTTTTCCCTTTTTCCCTTCTTTTCTGCGTCCAAAACCAACTATGCACCCTTAAAATTCGTTTTTTTTTCCTTTTTATTATTAATATATGCATTAATAATATTACCTTAATTTTCCTTAATTTATTTCAGCTCCTAAAGCCTCCAAAACCTCAAAACCGTAAAACTAGTCAGTTTTTACGCGATTACCGTAAAAGACGTAAAATATACACTTTTAAAAAAAATCTCAAATTTTGAAATAAACTTTATAACTAAGTCCTAAATGACTTAAAACCATCCCGAAAAATATTCATATGGATAATTACCTCACCCGAGACCTCCAAATGCTAAACCGTAAATCCTAAAAAAATACACTATTACGATAATACTTATACGTATACGTAAACACCAAAATATCACCATTTCATTTCATAGTCACTAATTGTGAGCTCATGAACATGAAATAACCGTTCCTCGATTTACTTATGAGTACTTCTATACTCATAAATGATAACCACACCAACCTCGTTCACACAAAATAAACACGTAAACACACAATTCAAGTAAGCACACATAAAATAACTTAAAAGTAAGACCAAGTGACAAATCCAAAACCTAGGGTTGTCACATCACTCCCTCCTAATAGAAATCTCGTCCCGAGATTTACTCCCAAACTCCAACTTATTCTCAGCAAACAAACGAGGATACATATCCCTGATAAAACCTCCACGTTCAAACGTGAACTCAGTTTATACTAAAATAATCTCAACCAACAAGACATGAGTCTTAACCGTCCGCGAGGAAACTTATTAAAACCATAAAGTTATGTAACCAACCTAACTAAATCTCGCAACTCATCACACAAGAACTGTCTTGAAACCAAGTTAGGAGACATCACATAACTCGACGGGTTTAAAACTGTCACCCCGATTTCAGTCTTACTCATAAATACCATAAATCAAAACTCATCAAATTCACTATTATTCCCTGGAGATTAAAAAATATATAGGGTGTACATAAAATCCTAATCCAAAAATAAGCCCACTTTCCTTTTTTCCCTCTTTTTCCCTTTTTCCCTTCTTTTCTGCGTCCAAAACCGACTATGCACCCTTAAAATTCGTTTTTTTTTCCTTTTTATTATTAATATATGCATTAATAATATTACCTTAATTTTACTTAATTTATTTCAGCTCCTAAAGCCTCCAAAACCTCAAAACCGTAAAACTAGTCAGTTTTTACGCGATTACCGCAAAAGACGTAAAATATACACTTTTAAAAAAAATCTCAAATTTTGAAATAAAATTTATAACTAAGTCCTAAATGACTTAAAACCATCCCGAAAAATATTCATATGGATAATTACCTCACCCGAGACCTCTAAATGCTAAACCGTAAATCCTAAAAAAATACACTATTACGATAATACTTATACGTATACGTAAACACCAAAATATCACCATTTCATTTCATAGTCACTAATTGTGAGCTCATGAACATGAAATAACCGTTCCTCGATTTATTTATGAGTACTTCTATACTCATAAAGGATAACCACACCAACCTCGTTCACACAAAATAAACACGTAAACACACAATTCAAGTAAGCACACATAAAATAACTTAAAAGTAAGACCAAGTGACAAATCCAAAACCTAGGGTTGTCACAATTACCATTCTTGTCTCTTCCAGTAAGCTTCTTACTGTTTCCATTCTGATCAATTTTCCAAAGGTCTAGATCAGTATTGGTGATCCAGCATTCCATCTTCATTGCCCAACTATCATACTCATCCTTCTTTAAGAGAGGGAATTTTCCATTTGTATTGGAAACAGTAGCAACGATTTGCTGAGGTTGCTGTGTTTTAGAGGTGCTTGCATCTCCTATTTTAGTAGAACTAGAGGCAGACATGATTAAACAAAGATGTTAGTAAAAAGAAAAATTGATTCTTCTTGTGTAGAGACTCTCCCAGGCTCTGATACCACTTGTTGGGTCCACTGGATATGGATCTTGCAGCCTGTTAAGGATGGTGAACGACTTCTGTAATCACAAGTCTATTCACAAAGAGACTCTAGATAACACACAGAGTATAAGTACGGAATACAAATACTATGAACAAGAAGAAACAAAATAACTATAATGACTTGATCCTTACTAAGGATTTCTAATATTAATATGAACTAAATAATGTTTGATGAAGGTGTGTTTAACCCTTCTACCAATGGTTCCTTTTATACTACAAGGAAACCCTAATACAGCATTAAACCAAAACGTGTAACTTTTGATATGCATATCCTTTCGTAACATATCTCATGCATATCCTAACAAACTACTCAAAATAATAATGTTTGACTATCTAAAGACCAGGAGCACGTGTTGCTCCTACTACTACTAGGACCAGGAGGAACTACATACCTCCTAGCATACCTATTAAAAATTTCTATTACAGAGGTCTTAACACACATCAATTAGTTATTCCTTGTATGACAAAGGTCCATAAAAATTTTAGCAAACTTAGGCATGTGAGAAAGAGCCTCATCAAAAGAGATATTGAAATCTAATTGTTTGAAAATTCTCAAAAAGTTGGAAACTTGTATATCATCTTTGTTTTTCAATTTCTCGTTCCTCAACCTTGAAGGGTATAGTAAAGTGGGTTTTGGGGTAGAAGGTTAAGGAGAGGGTTTTGGAGGACTCAGATCAGGCACAACCTCAGGTGCAATCTCAGATAGTATAGAGCCAGTCAAAGGTGGTATATCACAAGGAGTGGTAGTGGGAGGAGTCACCGAAGGGGTGGGGGGTAGAACTCATTATTACCTCCGAGCCCTATCTCTCCTTTATTGGCAGAGAGATGGAAGGTCCCACAGTGGTTTTCCCACTCCTTATTGGCTATAGGGTTACTTTAGGTGTTTGAGGGCAATGTACCTTAAGGTTGTTGGGTTTGCAAAAATTGAGTTTGCATAAAGGTAAATTTTCTATTGGTCTCCTCTTGCATTTGATTCATTTTAAGAAGGACGAGCTCAATTTGGGGGTCAATACTATTTCCTTGATTAAACCCTTGAGGTGGAAAACCTTTGTTTTGAAATTGAGGTTGATTAGGAAAACCTTGATTATACCCTTGATTTTGAAAACTTTAATTTTGATCTTGGAAATTATTTTGACCCCTCAAATTAGCATTCTCTTGAAAATTACCCCTATTTTGGCCTTTGTTCCTATTTTGAACTTGGTTATTTT
Source organism: Glebionis coronaria (assembly GCA_025667525.1). Taxonomy (NCBI): domain Eukaryota; kingdom Viridiplantae; phylum Streptophyta; class Magnoliopsida; order Asterales; family Asteraceae; genus Glebionis; species Glebionis coronaria. The sequence goes on along the minus strand of JANFOE010001351.1, from coordinate 220,578 downwards.
AACCTTGGGATGGGGGTGGGTGGTGGGGTGGAAAACCAGGTCGAGCAAGGTAATTGGTATACTTGTAGGACAAATGGTTAGGGTTTATATTAGGTTTAAAGTGTGCTCTCCCATTATTATTATAAGCATATCATTCTTGGGAATCATTATACACCTTATCACAATTCATATAAGAATGAGGTCCACCATAAGTCTCACATTGATCTTGCATGGCATTGATAGCATTAGTAGGAGGAGTGCTTGCAATTTTGCTATTAAAAATTGCTTCACAAAGTTTATCAAGCTTTTGATTAGTTTCTTTAGCCATTTGAAAATATTCATCTAAAATAGGAGTACTCACTCCACTAGCACTTGCCACCTTAATCTCTAGCTCTACTAGTAGGGACCCCAGACTTTGTTTCAATGATATCCCAAGCAACTTTTGTGGATTTAACGTATATTCCCACCCGTAGCAGAATCTTTAAATTCATCCCATGTTTCACTAAAAGATTGAAGATCTTTTTGTTGAAAACCAATTATTTGATTTCTTAGAGTGGTTCGTGAAGGTGGGAAAAACTCGTTAACAAACTTCTTTTTCAAATCCTCCCAAGTAAGTATGCTATTAGAGGGTTCCTTATCCAACCATATCCTAGCTTGCCCCTCTAGAGAAAAGGGGAAAATCATAAGTCTAATAACCTCAGCTGGTACACCATTGTATTTCACAGTAGTACTCAGTGACAAAAATCTCTTGATATGGTCATGTGGATCATCTACGGGACGACCCAAAAATGGTGTAGCATATACCATATGAATAATCCAAGTCTTAAGCTCAAAATTATTGGCAGGTATGTCTGGTATAACGATAGCATCCGCGTTCCCATTGACATGGGACTAAAGAATCTCCACATAGGTCTATTATCCATGACTACGTTCTCAGTTCGATTCTCGGGATCGGCTTGACGTGTCACAGTGCATCTATTCTTCCTCTTGGGAGGAAGTGGTACACCAGCTAGTATGTGTGCACGCGCTCGTGTGCGCATGCAACTAAAAAACAAGGAGTAAGGGGATTTCCCTTGGTGACATTGAGAGGGGATGGTTACCTAATCGAGGTTCAATAATTAATATCCACAAGAAAGTATATATGTAATTCTACTTCGGTGGCACACCACTTACTATTATCACCTTTGAAAGAACCACAAGGGAGCGGAGGAACGAGGCAACGCGAAGCACTTAAGAGCATTCTCCTTTCGAATGTGAAATACACTCTCCTTATACCCCCCGTACAGTGGATTCTTTCTCTTGATCAAATAGCTTGCACTATTTATCTATTGTGCCTTAATTATGTTTGATCGATACACGTAAGTGGCACCGAAACGACGCCAAAAATGGTGTATTACAATGCAATACTTATGGAAGTAGGTGTATTGGTGGTTTTTTTTGGTAAAGGGGAATCCAAACCCCGGTAAAATATATTCCCAAAAGTGTTGAAGTACAATGGAATGTAGTTGCAATGCTACATTAACCTCAAGAAAATGCCTGAACAACCACTACATCATATGACATGCCATATGATCCTACTAAGCAATTACAAAACAAATAACACCAATAGGAAAGAACCACCTAAAGGTGCATGAACAATGTAAGTAAAACGTCATCACGGCTAACACTTGGAGCGAACATCAGGCTGACGAGAACCATGCCGATCATCAATCGATATGAATTCATCAACCTCACTATCACTATCATTAACCACATCTTCCTTGGTTTTAAAACCATCCTCCCAATCTGTACCATCATCCATCTTATCCCAAAGAGCACCAAAAGAGTTATGAGAACTCTTATCCTTATCATTAGTCTTAGCTACAAAAATAGATGTTTTGTTATTCAAGAAACTCTTCTTAAGCATCGGGGTTGCCTTCTTAGGATTCTGATCCGTAGCATTTGTTTTAGAGGTTTCGCCTCTCGCAACATTACGAAACTAAAGATTAAGGGATGGTTTTGTTAATTTAATACCTGCAACTTGTGGTTGCTTCTTCTTACCTTTATTCTTCTTGTTCTTGACCACCTCAAACCGATCATCCACCACATCCTTGGTAGCATGAGCAACCACTTCCTTGTGCAATTTTGGACACATATCACTTGTATGATCAAAGATCAAGCATGTAGAACATCTTGGAGGTCTCCATTCGTACTCAATATCAATCGTAACCAATGAATGCCCTTTATCGCGACCTTTAAGGACAACAATTACCATCGAATCTAATAACTCCATATCAGCTGAAACCTCAACGAGCGCCCACGAGTTAACACACATATTACTCGTGTAGGAATCCAACATAATAGGTGTGCTAATTTGGGTCGTGATAAGACAAAGACCAACCTTCGAATAAGCAACAATCGACACATGATGAAGCTTAACCCAAACTGGTGCTTTCTTGATCTCCGCCTTTTTCAAATCAGTAGTAGAGAACCAAATATTCAAGATCATAGGAACTGTCCTAATCAACCACGGGACATTTTCAAGAACTACTTCCATTCCTTCTTTCGTATTGAATTGGAAAAGGAAGAAATCCTCATGCAATTGAACGCGTATCAAACCAAATCGTGCCCACGTATTTTTAACATTGTTTTCCACCAGTGGGAAAGCTAAACGCTTACCAATAAACAGCCCGTACAACGTGTGCATAAATCGGGATTCAACATCTTTAACAGCAGCATACGGAAGTGCAACTCGTGATCCTTCAACATGCTCAACACACCGTAATTCTGAGATCTTCACCATCTTAGGATTCGATTGTTTCAGACCACCCTTGTTTTGAAGTATTGAGGCAAACGAACCCACCTGTGTAACATTTGCATTTACATGCGGCTTAGCACAACCCTGATTCAACGAACCCCTCTTCTTTTCCACATTAACAACGTCACCATCTTCAGCATCAGGTGTCGCATCAGCATATAACTCATCCATCAGCTATCCTTTCTCCGTCTGTACATCAACAGTATTGTTTGACGTTGTAGGCTGCACATTGGCAGCCTCCACTTGTTGATGAATCCCATGATCAACTTGATTATGTACCAGTTCATCACCATCTGATTTAGGGTAAGCAACACCCCTCGAAACATCATTAACTAGATTCGCTATTCTAGCACCACCATATGCTGAAACCCTAACAGCCATAGACTCTGCCATGGTCTCCCTCAAACGCTGGATTTGTTCGGATAACGCATCACCATCAAAATGCGTATACCCTTCATTACCATTAGTTCCCCTATTATCCATGAAAAACAAACCCTAATACTGTAAAACCCTAAAAAAAACAGTGTCGTCAAACCCTATCACCCTAAAACACCTTCATAAAACGAACAACCAACAAAAAAACATATCATAATCAATAAACCACGATAGGAATTTAGAGCGCAAAAACTCAACAGTCGTACAAACCCTAGAAAACCCTAATTCGTTTTGACCTTATTCGCCCTCCAATCACACAAACATTAAAAGCAATAGAATTCAGTGAATTAGTTACTCAAACAATCACGTTATATGATAAGAAAGGTAAAATCAGGATCAAAGAACAAACAAAGATGATCTTTGGCAACGGCGGCTAGAGAGAATGTAAAACCCGTAAAAATAAGGTCATAATTTAATTCTATTTTCAATTATTTTGAAGTATTTTATAACGTTAAATATTATTATGTTTAACGGTTTAATTTGAAACCAATATTAAATATTATATTTTAATATTTTGACGAGCAACGAGGACTACTAGTGATCGCGATACCGACGGATGCCAAAAAAATTTATATTTTATTATCGATAGTTTCGATATTTAATACTTTCGACGATATCGTTTCAATTACATATCGAGTCGTTATATTATTATTTTTCGTGTGCGTTTAAATTTTTAAAAAGTACAATCTAACATTTTCAGGTAGTGAAATATTTTCTCGTATAATAGTTTGAAACTTATTTTTGTGTTGGTTGATGAACTCACAATTTACGGATTTAAATTTGGGCTTACGTGCATAATTTAGCGTCCTTTACGACTAAACCGGAAACCTTGGATTACGTATTTACGTTTTTGAACTCCATTTTTGATGAGACAATTTTTATTGGATTCGTTTTGTGACTTTGATTCATAATTTATAAAAACGTTTTTCGTGAAACGACCCGAGGGCACGCAAATCGAGAAAACTAGAATCGAGAAATACCCGTAAACTAGTGAGATGGGACAAAATACATTGTCACACCCCACTAGCTAGCTTGGATGGCACCAACATGACACCACAACCATATGTGGCATCATGTTAGCTAAACACTTACAAGTGTAAGCAAAGCTTACACCTTAAGCTTAGTTCTTTCCCACAAACTCAAAACCACTAGCAACTTTCACACATACCATTTACTTACATGCAAAACTCTCTCAAATCCTCTCAACCACTTCACCATTGCCATCCACTTTCAAGCTACAAACACCCCTTTTGATCTTTTCTAGCCATGAAATACATGTTAACTAGCTCTATCATGGACTTATCTTGAAGCCTTGATCATTTGGTGGCCATATCAACAACATTGGAGATGATTTGCTTGTGTCCTAGGGCTGATTTCTCAACTATTGTTCTTGGCGTTTGATGATCTTGGAGTTATTATTGGTGTTCATCAAGTTCTTGTCTTCCAAAAACAAGAAATACACTTGGTTGGTAAAGAAGATCATCCTCTCTATTTTCTCTTGTTATTTTTGTAAAGAACAAATGTATTTTCTTTCATTTTGTATATGTATATGATGTATATATGATGATAAAAATGTTGTGTGGGGATCAAGTGTTGATAAATATGCTTAAAATGGTTAATAACTATAAGAAATAAGGCTAAAATCATGATTATTTAGTTGGCTGTATAAAAACAGTATATAACTAAAACTTGAACTGATAAAATTTCATGGTATGGTCCATTTACAGTAAGTACAAGATGTTATACACATGTGAGAGTTTGCCATGCAATGGAATCAATATAATGAGTGAGATATGATCAAAACAAGTTGGGTGTTCTAATCTGAATAAGCAGTTTTGTAGGGACTGTTAAGGCAAGATAAACTTAAAATGAGCAGTAGCTATAACTAAGTTAAATGTAGCACATAATATGAAGAACATGTCACCCAAAAATGAGCTTCTAATTCATTATAGAACTCTAGATATGGTAAAAATGGTGAACATGAAGATAAAAATCAGATTTTGAGAATTAATGTTTATTATTATTATATAAAAACTCAAACTTTATTGTATAAAATGTAAAATAAAAACCCACTAACTTATGAAACTTATTTATATAAATATGTAAAAGGTTAAATAAATGGAGAAATTATATAAAAGGGTAGTGGAATAATACTTATAAGTAATAAAAACTATAAACTTGATTTTTACGACTTTTTCGGCTATTACCGTAAAATTAACGTTTTTCGCCAAATAAAACTTAAACGATCAAACCCGTCTAATGTAAAGTTTTTAAAAGTCATATAGTGATATATAAGTAACTAATACAAGTAAAAACCGATAAAACCCGAACTATAGGACATACGGACATTAACGAGCTAACTAAGCATATTGGACTAATAATTGGACTAAATAAGATAAACACATATAAAAAGAACTTATTGGGCTTAACCCATTTGGGCCCAACATGGAAAGTATAGATACTGATAATATAGGTATAAAATTGATTAAAACAAGTTAAAGAACTTATACTAAGCTTATTGGACTTAAAATAGGTAAGTAGGTAAAACTAGTAAACTAGTAAAAAGTTACCAAAACGTAAACACTAAAATGAGTAAACAAGGATATATAAACCCACTTGATAATCATCATATGTACAAAATCATCATATGTATATTGTTATTTTGATAAAAGTCATTAGACAAGAGTCTAAGACCGATTATTATTTATATAGGTTTCTGTGACCGAAGCACGCCCGTAGCTGATAAACCGCCTTTCATTATCAACGTGAGTCTATAGCCTCGCTTTATACTAGTTATTAAATGATTTTAAACCCGCGAGGGGGAATACATGTTTTATAAACTTAGAACACAAGATTTTTATGGTATGCTTTGTCCTTCTATGAATGGACCCGTGGTTGCCTTTAAATTGCATTAAGTGATTGACTTTGTTAAAACCTCAATTATGGACCGTTAATTAACCTATGATGGGTTAACCGCTAGTACAATTAATAGATCTATGGGGGAAGCCGCCCCGGTTCAGTTTTTGTGGACTTGTCATAGAAGCTTAGGCCCGACCTCCACACTGTTTGAACATATTGTATTGAGAAGTCAGGTATACGGCAATGTACCAATAATCTGGAGGTAACCGACAATTAATAAATCTCTCGTCTTATTAGACTGATATGGGAGTGTCTAAGGGCTCGGTTCCACGAGCTTATTGCAATTTATGCTATATACAATTATCATTGTTGATGTAAATTATTATTTGATGCTTATAAGCATGCCACAACTTATAATCTTTGCTTGTGTTCAAATTGATTTCATAAACCTATAGATTCACTCGGCATTTTTGCTAATTGTTTTACTCACATGTATTTCAGGTAATCAAGAAGTGGAAGCTTGGAGGTCACGGGGAATGAAGTTGTGCACTGCTTTTGTTGTTCAAACTCTTTGATTTATTTATCGTTCCATTTTTAAAACAAACTAATATGTTGTTTTAACTTATCTTTTGGTAACGATTACTAGGGACTACGCTACCGTGACAAATGTTTCAGGAACGATAAATCTAAAACGTCTGTTTTCGAGTCGTTCTTTATAAATTATATGTTGTTGTATCATTGTTTAGCACCCAAAGATGTATTCCACTCCGTGTAAATTTGGGGCTGTTAAAAATTGGTACCAGAGCCATGAGTTATAGAGAACTAGGTCTTTATTTTAAAAACCTAAACTATAACTGTCAGTTTTTTATTTTTCAAAGAGTCATGTGCACAGGACTTCGCGTGACTTCAGGTTCAAGCTACTTCTGGGATTACAACTTTAGTATACATTATTATGTATGCCTTATTGCTAAGTATTTCTAAATAAATATTATAATCCTTTATCGATATATATTTATGTCGTTAAATTTTTCGATAAAAGTTTATCATTTATTAATTATTAACTTAAATAAATACAACGAATTTTCAAGATCTTTCTGTATATATTTTTGAAGTATTTAAATTGCTTTTATTGCAAAAATTTTATATTATGACCTTACATACCTTCATCTGCGCGCGTTACTTTCATTATTTAACCCTTTGAGATATCTATATAGATATCCAAATCGTCTTCTGGCTGTTTGTGCTTGGACGTCTTTTAATGTAATCTCCAGACCATTGTGTAGCTCAATGTGTCCTTGGAATAGACTAACCGCTATTGTGTGAGTCATATATTTTGAAACATTTCTTAAAATAGTATTGAATAATACCATGGTTTTTCATAATATTTTGTTGATTTTTATTATCGTTTTACACGACATGCGAAGATTTAATTCGTTGACATTTATATGTATCGACTCCGAAGTGTATTGTTCACTTGTATCTCGGTAACGTCATCGTTATTTTATAAATCATCGTTTAGATTATGGCACTAGAATTAGAATACGATTTTACTTATATAAAATTGTATCATTTGTTTTTCATTAACCTTCTCGCTCCCGGAGCGTAGCATGTTAATGTTCCATTCTTTTCTTGTTATGTTTTGTGTTTTTGACAATCGTGGCACCAAGGAGATTTGCCTACATTGCATTTTGAAATCTAATTTACGAATGTTTTTCACCGTCTTGCTTCCTAAATTTCGTGTTAAATACCTTGAAGCATTTTCTGTCATTCATCATGCTATATATTATTTGATGCTCATTACGAGATTTATTTTTCGTTGTTATAAAATCCACAAGACATGTGTGTATATATGTATATATTTTGAGCCGTTAAGAAGTGTCGAAAAATACACTTTATGCAGAAACTGTAGGGGCGGTATAAACAGGTCAAAACTTAAAAGTAAAATCGGCGTTTTTTAAAATAAAATAGTCAAACCTGCACAGAACTTACAGGGGTATTTTGGTCATTTTACATTGGTTTTCAGGTCTCAGGTAAAACTAGAAAGTCGTCTGAAACGTCGTTTTGCATCAAAATGCTATAGACTCTGAGTCTTGGATATGTCTTTTATCGGGTCAATTAATCGGCTCATATTTAAAAGTTAAATCTGATAGAAAATTCAGAACATGAGTTTTAAATGTTTCTAAGCTGTTTTGATTTCATTTGAGATCGTAAAATTTTAACGAATATTATTTTACAAATAACTAATACTAGTTTCATGTGAAAATGTTTAAAAATAGAAACATTACAAGATTAGCTATTACCAGATTAATGGTGTAATTTGAAAATGAATAATATATTTTCTTAAAAGTATGTTGTGTCGAGTATCTTACAAAGAATACACATGTGGATTGTTTTATTCTTTTCATATATATGACTCATTTGTCATTCGATGTTATTTTATTTTCGTTTTCTTCTAACCTTCCACTGATTTGGGTTGAGTTTTGAAGTTTTGCCTTCACATTCTTCGTCGATATTTTATCGCGTGTCTCATGGCGTTTTCGTCTAAACCTTGTAACCTTTTGAAACCTTTACAACTTGTAACCATTTCATTGGTTTTCTTATGAGCTACTATTTGCCATTCTTTTTGCACACCTTTAGCTACTTTAATGTTGCCATAATGTCTTTTTATAAATAAATCTGATATTGTTTTACGATTATTTTCACCAATTATTTTTACTTTGGTCTTATAACATACTTTTCGTAAGATTAAAAGTTGCTTATTAAGTATCTCACAAATTACTTGAATCCTATAAATTTATAAACTATTTTTAAATTCCGTTTTACAAATGGCATGGTTTATATAAACATAAGAAACGTAATACTTTTCGAAGAAACTGAGCACTGCATTGTTATTCCTAAATTATACATGGCCTGATCACCTATGTCTAATTTAGAAGGAGCCATGCTAGGCTGAATAGTAGTCACCTTAAAAATCTTGATGATAATCAACTTTTGACTTGTAATTATGATAAAAATAAATAAAATGAAATAAATTGAAAAGAAGTTTTGAAAACCTTTATATGTTATGCAAGTAGCACAATTTCTATGCATCCGCATATGTTTTCTTACCTTTCGTTAAACGAATTAAATGATTTTAAGTACCTTTTTACTCGATGATTGTTTTTCCACTTGTTACTTCATTTTGTCTTATAACTGATTTCTTTTGACTGCTCGTCTAATTATTGACTGTTGATAAAAGACTTGAAAGTCTCGATGTTTTATCCTTCCGTCTCGTCCAATCTTCTTTATGCGACTGGGTAGATCTTTGGAATGTCTCCGCACGTGAATAATGAATTATCATTAGAGTGATTTCCGTATATCCGGGATGACGTCCGTCACTCTCGTTTGTCTCGAAATCCACTCTTGTGAACCGTGCTTTGACTTCTCTCTTTAAACACTAACATCGTTCATTTGATTTGTTTTAATTACAAGTGATTATTAGGAATTTTATTTATTAAAATTTTTGTATGGATCTTCTTTCCGATCATGTATCGACCACCGCTAAGTTAACGAGCTGATATTGGTGAACCATCAACTGCACTAACAAAATTGACAACTTGTTTAATCTATTATTTCTTATCGTCTTTATTTTATTATTCTCTTTAAGAATTCATACGACATTTGCTTCGTCCTCTTTTGTACTGTTGATTTCGTACTAATTGTTGACATTATTACCATTCGTATTCGTTTGTTATCTTGTCACACTTTGAAACCTGAATATAACCCATATTTATTTTGGAATGATAAACACTTTTATGTATTCCTACAAAGTATTATAAATTTTTTTATGGAACTTGTCTACATTTTCTAATGATTTTCAATTATCGAAATAACCATCACAAGTAAAAGTTCAAATTTATACATCATATTCTGTATAACTAAAACTAATGTTTAAAAAAAATAAAATTTTGTTCTACCTTTTGAACTAACTGACTTATCATACTTTACTTTAAATGTAATGAAATTACCGGTTTACTTTATATTCCTAATTATGATTTAATTTGGAAATTATATCTTCTAATTTTAACCAACAATATGAGTTTAATTTATAAAATTCATGTCATTCTTTCAAAGTTTCTTAAGACAACCAAAATAAATTATGAAGCTATTTAACTTCTATTTTTAATATATCATCTTTATCAAGAAGGTACCTCAACTAAGTTTTAAGGTAATACACATCCGGGACGGATAATTGTGACAAATGCTACTTTATTGTTAATATTTAATTTATTCTTCGCTCTCATTTTTCTAGTATTGCGAATTATTATGTTTTATGGTTACATAAGTCGAGATCCCTCGTCGATCGTCAACCTTAAATCATTTTACCACATCTTGTCCGTTTATGCGTTTATTGATTTTATTTTTATCTCGTTCTGTTCCTCGTACTGAAGATCACTATTTTATTTTGAGTTTAAAATGAATCTCGGGAAGCAGTGTATAAGGAGAAACGATAAGTGTCACCAGGATTTATGCGTGTACTTGTGGAATGATTGAGGACCGGATCTCTTAATGAATGGAGTTAATAAATTCGTTACGACCTCGAGGAGTATGTTGAAGCCGACACCACAAGTGGAAAGACTCTTGTGATCAAGTGGTTATTATCAAGGGTTCGTTCAAGGTTTTCTCGATGATTAACGATGGAAATCTATACTTGATGATTATGTTCGACCTTTTCTTTTATGTACTTATATGGTGTGTGATCTAGTCAAATGATCATAAGTTGTGAGAACTTGAGACGGCATCATCCGATGACGTCCGATCATGTAGAACACATATTATGTAATAACTTTTTGACTTTCAACGACGATGTTTATTGAGTCTTTGAATACGCATTGGCGAAAGTGAGGCGAGTTGAGCGCCGGGACGTCGCTCCCTAAAGGTGGTGAGGATGTAAAACCCGTAAAAATAAGGTCATAATTTAATTCTATTTTCAATTATTTTGAAGTATTTTATAACGTTAAATATTATTATGTTTAACGGTTTAAGTTGAAACCAATATTAAATATTATATTTTAATATTTTGACGAGCAACGAGGACTACTAGTGATCGCGATACCGACGGATGCCAAAAAATTTTATATTTTATTATTGATAGTTTCGATATTTAATACTTTCAACGATATCGTTTCAATTACGTATCGAGTCGTTATATTATTATTTTTCGTGTGCGTTTAAACTTTTAAAAAGTACAATCTAACATTTTCAGGTAGTGAAATATTTTCTCGTATAATAGTTTGAAACTTATTTTTGTGTTGGTTGACGAACTCACAATTTACGGATTTAAATTTGGGCTTACGTGCATAATTTAGCGTCCTTTACGACTAAACCGGAAACCTTAGGATTACGTATTTACGTTTTTGAACTCCGTTTTTGATGAGACAATTTTTATTGGATTCGTTTTGTGACGTTGATTCATAATTTATAAAAACGTTTTTCGTGAAACGACCCGAGGGCACGCAAATCGAGAAAACTAGAATCGAGGAATACCCGTAAACTAGTAAGATGGGACAAAATACATTGTCCCACCCCACTAGCTAGCTTGGATGGCACCAACATGACACCACAATCATATGTGGCATCATGTTAGCTAAACACTTAAAAGTGTAAGCAAAGCTTACACCTTAAGCTTAGTTCTTTCCCACTAACTCAAAACCAATAGCAACTTTCACACATACCATTTGCTTACATGCAAAACTCTCTCAAATCCTCTCAACCACTTCACCCTTGCCATCCACTTTCAAGCTACAAACACCCCCTTTGATCTTTTCTAGCCATGAAATACATGTTAACTAGCTCTATCATGGAGTTATCTTGAAGCCTTGATCATTTGGTGGCCATATGAACAACATTGGAGATGATTTGCTTGTGTCCTAGGGCTGATTTCTCAACTATTGTTCTTGGTGTTTGATGATCTTGGAGTTATTTGTGGTGTTCATCAAGTTCTTGTCTTCCAAAAACAAGAAATACACTTGGTTGGTAAAGAAGATCATCCTCTCCATTTTCTCTTGTTATTTTTGTAAAGAACAAATGTATTTTCTTTCATTTTGTATATGTATATGATGTATATATGATGATAAAAATGTTGTATGGGGATCAAGTGTTGATAAATATGCTTAAAAAGGTTAATAACTATAAGAAATAAGGCTAAAATCATGCTTATTTAGTTGGCTGTATAAAAACAGTATATAACTAAAATTTGAACTGATAAAATTTCATGGTATGATCCATTTACAGCAAGTACAAGATGTTATACACATGTTAGAGTTGGCCATGCAATGGAATCAATATAATGAGTGAGATATGATCAAAACAAGTTGGGTGTTCTAATCTGAATAAGCAGTTTTGTAGGGACTGTTAAGGTAAGATAAACTTAAAATGAGCAGTAGATATAACTAAGTTAAATGTAGCACATAATATGAAGAACATGTCACCCAAAAATGAGCTTCTAATTCATTATAGAACTCTAGATATGATAAAAATGGTGAACATGAAGATAAAAATCAGATTTTGAGAATTAATGTTTATTATTATTATATAAAAACTCAAATTTTATTGTATAAAATGTAAAATAAAAACCCACTAACTTATGAAACTTATTTATATAAATATGTAAAAGGTTAAATAAATGGATAAATTATATAAAAGGGTAGTGGAATAATACTTATAAGTAATAAAAACTATAAACTTGATTTTTACGACTTTTTCGGCTATTACCGTAAAATTAACGTTTTTCGCCAATTAAAACTTAGACGATCAAACCCGTCTAATGTAAAGTTTTTAAAAGTCATATACTGATATATAAGTAACTAATACAAGTAAAAACCGATAAAACCCGAACTATAGGACATACGGACATTAACGAGCTAAGTAAGCATATTGGACTAATAATTGGACTAAATAAGATAAACACTTATAAAAAGAACTTATTGGGCTTAACCCATTTGGGCCCAACATGGAAAGTATAGATACTGATAATATAGGTATAAAATGGATTAAAACAAGTTAAAGAACTTATACTAAGCTTATTGGACTTTAAATAGGTAAGTAGGTAAAACTAGTAAACTAGTAAAAAGTTACCAAAACGTAAACACTAAAATGAGTAAACAAGGATATATAAACCCAATTGATCATCATCATATGTACAAAATCATCATATGTATATTGTTATTTTGATAAAAGTCATTAGACAAGAGTCTAAGACCGATTATTATTTATATAGGTTTCCGTGACCGAAGTACGCCCGTAGCCGATAAACCGCCTTTCATTATCAACGTGAGTCTATAGCCTCGCTTTATACTAGTTATTAAATGATTTTAAACCCGCGAGGGGGAATACATGTTTTATAAACTTAGAACACAAGATTTTTATGGTATGCTTTGTCCCTCTATGAATGGACCCGTGGTTGCCTTTAAATTGCATTAAGTGATTGCCTTTGTTAAAACCTCAATTATGGACCGTTATTTAACCTATGATGGGTTAACCGCTAGTACAATTAATAGATCTATGGGGGAAGCCGTCCCGGTTCAGTTTTTGTGGACTTGTCATAGAAGCTTAGGCTGGACCTCCACACTGTTTGAACATATTGTATTGAGAAGTCAGGTATACGGCAATGTACCAATAATCTGGAGGTAACCGACAATTAATAAATCTATCGTCTTATTAGACTGATATGGGAGTGTCTAAGGGCTCGGTTCCACGAGCTTATTGCAATTTATGCTATATACAATTATCATTGTTGATGCAAACTATTATTTGATGCTTATAAGCATGCCACAACTTATAATCTTTGCTTGTGTTTAAATTGATTTCATAAACCTATAGATTCACTCGGCATTTTTGCTGATTGTTTTACTCACATGTATTTCAGGTAATCAAGAAGTGGAAGCTTGGAGGTCAGGGGGAATGAAGTTGTGCACTGCTTTTGTTGTTCAAACTCTTTGATTTATTTATCGTTCCATTTTTAAAACAAACTAATATGTTGTTTTAACTTATCTTTTGGTAACGATTACTTGGGACTACGCTACTCTGACAAATGTTTCAGGAACGATAAATCTAAAACGTCTGTTTTCGAGTCATTCTTTATAAATTATGTGTTGTTGTATCATTGTTTAGCACCCAAAGATGTATTCCGCTGCGTGTAAATTTGGGGGTGTTAAAGAGAAAGTTTCCACCATTTTTAGGGTTTTCTTCCTTACCCTTAAAAAATCCCCAATATAGGTGTATTGGTGGTTCGTATCTACGTATACCTAATATTTACTTATAGTAATATAGAAAGAATAATTTTTTATTTTTTAGTTTTTATAAGAGAATATATTCACAAGAAAATCGAGAGAGAAATCGAAGTAGAAAATTAATATGTATAGTAATATGTACGTAGTATTTTTGGTGTAACTCTTAGGAAAAAGTTACATTTGAATTTTTTAAATTTTTTGTTGCAATTCTTAGGAAAGAAATTGCTTTTGTTATTTTTTAAAATTTTTTTTGTATTTTTTATATATTTGATTTTTTTATGTTTTTGATTTGCAACAAAAAAATAACGTTCAGAAAGTGAACGGATCCCAAAATCCATCCGCCGCAAAAGAAGCCGTCAATCGTAACGATATGAACCGACAGCGGCGCCATTTAATAATCATTAATAGTATATCATTTGTCTCGGTATCTAATCAAATTGATCTCAAGTTCTCAAGCAAGGACTTAATTGTTTTAGGTATTGGTTTGTAATTTAGAATCTATTTTACTTGCAATTAACACGTAAAAAGGTAGAAATATTAGTTATCTACGTATATGTACTATACTACAAACACGTTGCACGTACAACTATCTAAGAAAGTAGTACAAGTACAAAGTAAATGGTAACAAGACTAACAAATTTAACCACCAACAATTTTTAACAAGAAAAATAACCAAATGTAACTAACTTGCAATTTTTAACAAATTAACAAATTTCTAACTAATTTTAACAAAATTACCAACTACCAAATTAAACGAGTTTTCTAACTAACTTTTTATACCAAACTATTTTTTTATCAAATCTTACAAATTTTAACTAGGTAAATCTAATTTTTTTTTAATTCTAATTTGAAATTTCATTTACTAGCTTTCCTATTTTGAAAATGCGTTACCAAAATTAGGCATGCCCAAACAGTGACGAGCCCAATAACAAGACTTGATCCAACAGTTAACTCAAACGAACAGGGACTGGTTTTGAAAAGACAAGTATAACTCTCAGGGGCTGAATATGACAACTCTAAACCTTGAATTATGAACAGAACTTGAATCAGTATAAGGTTCGAATCTGGCTGCTACAGCTTGCAAATGAAATCTTAATTGTTGAATGAATTTTAACATATACTACTCTATCTAAACTCTTTTTCTAAAGTCTTTATTATGCTTCTTAATCAACAGCTAAAGTTAAATCTGAAATCAAAATCTAAACTTAGCTAAAACTATTTACCAAACACTAGTTAAGCAATATTGCTAATGATTTTGACAAAAGATTCTATTATCGATTATAGCTCATAACAAACAGGTCAAAACACATTCAATCAATCAGTTTAACAGTTTGCAACTAGAAAATTCAATAGTAAAGCTGTAAATCTTTAGACTAAATTTTTTGCAAGAAAAGTAAATTTAGCGCTTGACCTTTACATCCGTAGTACAGTCCGTTGATGGCGAATACAATCAAGATCAATGAACTTCATTACCAACTCATTACTTTAATAACTACTCAATCACATAACTAGTATGCTTCTCTAACAGATCCAAAGTATTTCATCTACAACTCAAATCACATAGTATCAAATCAAAAGGAGAAAATGAACAACTACTCGAATCTCCAATGTAAGACTTTAGATTAACATGTCACAGCTACAACTCCTTACGATCCAAATCATCCACAACAGCAACTACAATCTACCCAACTATCGTCACAAAAATTGCAGAAATCGATTCTAACTATGCTGAACTAATTTAGAAACAATGATTCACCAATGTTAATTGGTAACAACTACAAAATTAATAATCTCGATCATAAAATGAGCATAATCAATATGAACAGAATATATGTATATATATTTTTTGTGAGAATGAAGAATAAGGAGTGAAATTGGATTTTATTGATGTTCGAAATGAATGATACAAATCGGTTACACATTTTGTAACTGATTAACAAACTAAGAATGATAGCAATGTGTTTGCAAACACACACTAAAGTGAGAGAGATTTGTGAAAGTAAACTAACTAACTTTTCTAAAATTATCAACTTTGTGAAAATTGAGAGAAGACAGAGGTATTTATAGAATAGAGATGAGAAGTGAGGGGTGGATGATGAGGTGTTCGGACGAATCAAGTAATGCCACGTGTAAAGTGTTCTACCCAAGCCCAAAAAATTAGGGGTTTTTGTTGGAGTTGATTTGAATCTAACTGGGTGGTGAGGTTGTGATTAGGAGGTCAAAATAAGCATTTCATCTTCTTTAATCTTTCCATAAAAATGCACTCTTCCGTCTTTATTTGTTGAAAGAAAATCTGATCACGTGTCAACGATTTATTGGCCAAAAAATTGGCACATGGATCATATATCAATCTAATCCGTGTGAGGTGGTGAGGAGAGTTCTGACTGGCTGTTGTGGATAAGTGGGTTTTAATTGCTATGCAGGTAGTGTTGGGATATTATGTACTTAATACTCTATCCATGTAAAAGCTTTTGTGGTTTGTTATTGTTCCAAAACAATTCAATCTGTGTGAACTCAATCTGGAAGCTATGATTGGTCCACTTCATCAGCCATTATGAAACATTGACAAAAACAGCCCCTCAATGTTCAAGACTTTGGCAGATTTGTTAAATTCTTGATATTTCTTTCAGGAAACTACAACTTCAGCCCTTGATCTTCAATAAACAGCAACTTTAGTCCCCCAATTTCATACTTTGATCACTTTTGGCTCTCTTTTGTCTTTTTCTTCACAAATAGTCACCACCACCGAGACAACAACTGTTGTCACCACCACAGCCTTATCGCCTCCATCACCATCCTTTTTCAATCAACCAGCCACCACCATTTCTATGTTCCCCACCATCGTCCATAGCAACCACCTGAGCCACCATCACCGAAGCAGCCACCGTGTAGCAACCTCACGACCACCCACGAACAACATCGCTATCGCCATTCTTAATCAATATATTAGTTTGATCTATGAATCCTACATCACCAGATCTACACACTTCAGCCCCTAAAGGCCACTAGCTTCACCACGAGACCATATCATCAAAACCGCCATACCTGCTGTGGTGTTTGTTTTAGTTCGTAGCCATATAGAGGCTTCGTTGTTCTTGGTGTTTATTGTCGTGTGTTGACCATCGAAAATGGGTGTTTGTTCCGTTTATTGTTATTAAAGGGGTGTTTAGCATGGGAAGAATCACCAAGGGTGTGTTATATGAAGCCGTCACTACTATTTAGCATCAACCGAGGGTGTTTGTTTGTTTATGTTCAGCCCAGAAAAGGGGGGGTGTTTGGATATGCTAATAAGCAACAGAAAGGGGATGTTTGGATCTACTTATAAACTGTAGAAAGGTGTTACAGGAGCGTTTGGGATAGCAAAAAGCTTTAAGGGGCTGTTTGGGGTTAACACCAGGCGTAAGGGAGTGTTCGGGACTGCTGTTAACGATGTAGGAGTGTTTGGTTGCTGATTTATAGCTTTGGGGTGCGTTTGGACGCGGGATTTGCAAGGGTTTAAAGTACCGGGCGCGATTCCAGTTCATGGTTGGTTGGTTGTGGTTTAGGAATCGGCTAATAACGTATCTAATTTTATTAATTAATTAAAACAGATTAAACGGTTGTATATATATAAGTATATATAAACGGTTAAATAAAAATGCCAGATACTATTATTATCACGAGAACTATAAAAAATGATTATACATTTAAATATGTGCTGAATTTATTTATTTTATTTAACCAATCATCGAACTATTATAACTTGGAACTTAAATATATTTTCAACGAGTCATGTTGATGTACATATATATATCGAGAACTCAAATATACATTTTTAAGTTATTGGTCTTTTTTTTTACCAAAAAAATACATTTTTAAGTTATTCGTTTTAGCCGATTAGTTAAGCCACAACACCATGACCGAGTCGTATCGATTTTCATTTGCGCGAAGTGTATTACTAGCATCATTATTGTTCGTGATACATCGTCGAGGTGAGTTCATGGCCCCACATTTTTACTTGTTAATTGTTTTAAACAATATTGGGGGAGAAAACATGCAATATATTTTATAGGACGCAAACAGAACTGTACACTTTGGTTACATTTGCCTATTGTGTGGCCCATGACCTGTAGACAATAACTGTTAATTGTTGTACAACTCAAATGTTATAAATAGATCTATTTGGGATTGACTATCACCATCTGGGTGAGTAGCGCTGTGACACCCCGGGTAGGGTCAAAATATGCGGAAATATCCACGGAGATGTCACTAGGGTGGATCGATAGCATATAGTCCATAGAGCATAATATAAAGAGTTAGTCAAATCGGATTACATGTTTATTTAAACAAATAAATAAAGATTGTCTTAAACATGGTGAGGAGTGATTGTTTGTGTTTCCCAAATAGAACCCCTGAGGAGTCCTACAATGTAGACTACTAAGATGCTGGAGACCATGCACACACCACGTACTAACTTCATATTCCTGTGCAAAACATACTAACGGGGGTCAACATAAAGTTGGTGAATTTACAGACTTTAACAATTAATTAGTTTGGACATACATTAAGCATAGAAGTGACAATGCACAAAGCATTCTCACTAAAATGTAGATAACATTTGTTTATTATTAGAAACTGAAGCTTAACCTCCATAGTCCTCAACAGATGAGGACGTAGTGTCTTACAAAAAGACACCCATTCCAGTTCCAACATGGTATACGTCTGTTGTCCCGGCCAAGGCACAGTGAGCATGACTTACCCAGACGGGGATGGTCAATCCCTAATAGATCTATTTATAACATTCGGACGATTTACAACAATTAAACAGTTTCAATAATAATCAATCATAGTCAAGTTTATACAATCCAGTTGTGTCCATTACGTGTTTGCATATTTTCTTTCCCAAAATGGAAAGTTTTATCAAAAGTTTATATGAGGCTGTAAACTCACCTGGGAGTAGGCAATTTCTATTTAATACGAATATCCAATTAAAGCTCACGCCAAAGTTATGCCTAATCAGATAGTACAGTCTTAATAGATAGTACAAAGAACATATATGTATGCTTATACAGATTTTAGTCAGTTCATTTATGCTATGGTATTTATCTAAATAACCGTAGTTCAAGTATCATCAATATTCATTTAACTTATCTATATAAGTTTCATTTCTAAGTAAACATAAAATGTTTAACTGTTAATATCAGTTAGCATACATGTAATTATAATAATCATTCAACTTCCAATTAAGTTTCTTATTTAAGTAGACATATAATGTCTTACTTAAAATATTAATTTATGTTCTCTGTTCAAGTATTATAATCACTCATTTACTATTAAATTTCATTATTAAGTAAACATAAAGATTTTACTTAATATTAGTTCACGTTCGTAGTTCATGTATTATACTCATTCATTTAAACTTTAATATTAAGTTTCATATTTTAAGTAAGACGTAATCTGTTCTACTTAAATATTAACATTCAATTTCTCCAACGTTCATATAGATTTTATTTTCTAAAAGTATATGAGTTTGAGTAATACATATTCATAATTGTTTATACAATTATTTCCTAAAGTAAATATAAATATTTTATATAAAAAAAATATAATATTTTATTTAATTTTAAAGTTTCCATAAATTATTTTAATATTTATAAAATAATTTAAACTTAAGAATTTATACCTTAATTCTTATGGTCTAAGTATTTTAATTATGTTTTATTATAATTAAAATAGATTTTTAAGGTTAGGGCTTGTTAATGTTTCGGAATATGGCAAAACTAGTCCCTCTATATTTCTAAACAAGTATAATTTTCAGATTTTACATATTTAGTACCTAGGGCTTGTTAAAGTTTCGGCTTACGGCAGATTTAGTCCCCCTGGTTATATCTAGGTTTTTGTAACTTTACTAAAATTACAAAAACAGCCCCTAGGGCTTCTTTAAGTTTCGGCAAATTACAAAAATAGTCCTTAGGGTTTTAAAATAACAAAATAACTTTTAGAAACTTCCCAAAATGGTCCCTAGGGTTTAATTTGCCACGGGTAGTATTTATTAAACCCTAGACTTTTGGATATTTACATTTTCAGTCCTTGTGTTTACTAGTTTATCAAAACAAGTTTCATAACTTACGGTTTTAGTCCTCAAGTTTTATAAATTGACATTTTTGTCCAAAAAGTTTTTATAAGTTATATTTTATTATAAAAACTTTTATTTGAACATTCAAACTTTATATGGGCTCATTAAATGGGCTAAACATCTAATGGGCTATTTTAGTGGCTTAAATATATTTCAAGTCCACTAATTTATTTAAATGGGCTTTTAAATCATTTATTGGGCTTAATACATTTTTAAGTCCTTTAATTAGTTAAATGGGCCTAAGTGTAATCTTAAGTCCATTTAAGTTACTAATATTTATCAAATGGGCTTATTGGGTCCATTAAGTTTTAGATTAACATTTCATGGACTTAATTAATCCATTAACTGTTGATCCCAAACTTAGATCGATTTAGCTTTATGTATACGAGATTAGATCAAGTAATACACTTAGAGAAACCTTTGTATATGTATATGACAATCTTAAGTGTTATGCGGAATTAACACTTAAACAAGAACACACAAGATATAAACAAACTTTCACTTTGATTAATGATATCAAACTTGCTTACAATGAAAGTAGTTTACGTATGAAAACTTATTTTGAACATTAACCTAAAGATCTTATTTTATAGACATAAGAAGCCTTGTACAATAATCTACGTATCAACTATTCTAGGTAAAGATAAATATAGAAAATACATTGTTGTTCCTATCTTTACTAGAAGTAATCTAGAATACAATAAACGCGTAGAGTATATCCTTCCATCAGTGCTTGTCTTCAATTTATCAACGCTTGACTTTGTCTTGTCAACGCTTGAGCTGTTAGTGTTTGTATTACTCCTGTCAACGCTTGTTTTACTCTTGTCAGCGCTCAAGTAGACTGGCTATAATTTATTCCCAACAATCCTCCCCTAAACTTGATATCTACTCTAGTGATCAAGTTTCTGAATAAACATTAAGAACTAGGAGGAATCTTACAAACCTTCTCATATTGGTAATAAATAAATCTGATCAAGTCTTTTGCCACGTCACTTGAATAATCAATTTCTAGCTGAGTGTTCTTCATCTTCTCCAAGACTTCCTTGGACATGAAGTACTGACCATCCACAAGTAGATACTCAGCAAACTTTGTAAAACTCAAATAATAAACACCAGCAGCTGAATACAATATCCATTGAAGACCACAGAGATCATCTTCAAGATCCTTCCAAATAGCAGGATCTTCATCAATTGGTCCACACATTATCTTGAATGTTGACCACAGTTTTATTCCATTGACTGAAGTTGGTGCTTCAGTCACATACTTGGCTTCTAATAACCTCCATAGGTCTACCAAGTCTTCTCTGTCAAAACTTACAAACAAATATATAAGGGTGGTAAAAGTGTGCACCTCTTTTCCATACCTGCCAATCTTCCAAAACCCACATTCATCTTCTTCATAGCTTACAATTGGGTTTTTGGAATCAAGTGGTAACACTTGTACCATATCTGAAGCTTCTAAAGGTGAGAGCTTGAGACTCTTTCTTATGACAACTTCACTTGGATGTAATGGATCCATATCTTTAGGAAACTCAAGAGAAACTCCCTTTTTCACTGGTCTGGGAACAAACATTGCTTTCTTGAGCTCCATTTCCTCTGCAAGTTCTTCTTTTCTTTCATCAGAAAGAAGTCTTAGAGTGTTCTCTTCCTGCACTCTAACCCAAATGGGGTAAGCTCTACATTCCAACTCATCAAATGTCAACCCAGTCAATTTCTTATAAGTCCAACCTGTTCCATGACATCTGAGCAGCATGAAGTACAACTCCTTTCTATCCCTTTTCAAATTTGAGAGAACATTGCTTGCTTTGTGTTTCAGTATGACCTTGCAATCCTTTTGTACTCTGAGAAGAATCTCCAAACCCCATATTTGATTTGAAATGGTCAAATGTGGATTCTCTATACACCTTTCTTCCCAAGCATGATACATCTGAACCACCTCTGGCATATCAAAATCAACCTGCAATTTCAACTCATTCAATTTCTCCTTGGCCAGCTCATCACCATACTCAAGTCTTTCTGGTTGTTCTATGATCATAACACTTGAGTCTGAACTAGCTCCATCACTTCCTTCTTGCTCTTCTGAAGTGACAACAAAAGGTGATTCACCCACCTTTTACTTTTCTTGTTCCACAATTTGTGCAGCCAACCTTCTATCAAATTCAATTTGTGCTGCATTCTTTGGAACAACCTCTTCTACCATAATACCCTTACCCTTATCTAATGGATCAATTGTTGGTAAGGTAGATGGTGATACTTGTGAAGAAACCTCCTTGAGGATGGATGATGACTGGAATACATCAACCTCATTTGTAGGTCTGTCAATGACCAATTCTGCTTTGTCAGCGCCCAAGATACTCATGTCAGCGTTCAAATTCTCCTTGTCAACGCTCAAATTTCCTGCCTCAGCGCCTTTTGTAATTTCCTCCAACATGGCTGTAAATGATAAATTTAAGTTTGTAGGAGAGACTAGAGACGTATCAAAACCTGTCTATTTCTTCAAACTTGTTAGGGCCTCAACAACATCCAAAGATTGACCATCATGGCTGCCCTTATCACTCACATTTATTTGTTCATCCTCCCCTTTGGAAGATTCCTCCATCCCTCTCCTTGTACTAGCAGTCTCCAAGATAACAATCCTCTCCCTCAATTGCTTGAGTTCAAGGCCTTGTGTGCTGACAACTTGTACCAAGTCTGCATTTTGCTTTTGCAAGCTCATGCAGACAGCCGTCAATTCCATTACGATCATTGGTTCCAGTCTGCCCTCTTCTAAAATGGGTATTTGACCTCCCAAGTTAGATTCATTGGTCATGGATGAGGTCTTAATGTTGGTAGGACTGTCTTGGCCAACTTCTAAGCCAGAACCAATAGTCCCAGCCTCATCCATAACACCAACCACACTTGTGGTGGTGGTTCTCTCTGCTACATGGCTAGGACCACTAGAGGAGAACACTCCAGTAGTCCTTTGGCCTTTTTGTAACCTATATTGTGTTGGGGGAGAAGAAGATGTGGATTGGGTGGATGTGGGTTGGTTAAGGGGTGTTTGGGTTTGTGAAGGTTGTGTGTCAACGTTTGAAATTGGCACATCAACGCCAACATTTAATGTGTCAGCGTCGAAGGGTTCTTGGTCAATTTGCATATGTTGTGGCGAAGGTAATGGTTCAGGTATTGGGTCAATTTGGGGTTGGGGGTCTGGTTGGGGTTGATCTGCTTCAATGACAGCAATCATAGCTGGGGTTAGGGGTAGGTCACGATGTGGGGTGAGTTCATCTTCATAAAAATTGCTTTCTTTTGCACAGGGATCTCATAAAAAGCATCATGATCCCTTGTGCAGTATCCTTGGACATCAAAAAGCATTTGTAAAAATCTGGGATAAGCTAAAGTCATTTTGTTCCCTTTATTTTTACACATGCCCTCAAAAATCAATTTGGAATAATTGAACTTTTGCCCAGTAGCAATGCACACAATAGCACTTGCAATAGATCTATTGATCTCATTGTGTGCAGTGCACTTGGGACTCAAACATTGTAGGAGGACATGTATTAGGTACTTCCAGGTTGGGGGAAACTCCTGTTTATGATATTTATTTAAAGTTCCTTGAGCAGGAAAAGGATAACCCAAAGCCCTTAGTCCTTGTTCTATTTCACTAATGGGAAGGGTGGTTATACCATCAGCATCATCAAGATGCAAAGCTTGGCGTACCAAAGCTTCAGTAACCACCCAAGTTCTCCCATGAACAATAGAAGATAATGTAGTCACTCTATTAACTGTTGAGGAACTTACATTGTTCCAAAACTATATAATATGTGTGACAGGAATGAGTGGTGCATGAGAAAGAGCATACCTAAAAGGAGATGCGTTCAAATACGCCACATATTGTGTGTATTGGGGAAACAGAGTATCATCAGCTTCAAGATACGCGATCATGTTGTGTTGACTTCTGAACCCCAATTCCAAATCTGATGGTTTAAACTTTGGTGCCATTGTTGAAAGCTGTGAAAATGATTGATAAAGATGAAGTTGATAAGAGAAAATTGTGTTAGACAAGAATAATAGGTACCCTGTTTATAAATAGGATCCAAATATATAGGAGAAGAAAATGCATGTGATTGGCCCAAAAATAGGCAAGTATTTTCAAAATGTAATCATGAAAATATTGAAAAAGAATAAGTTTATCTCTTGCATTAAATGAAAGTTATCAGCTCCCAAAATTACGGCCTAAAAATATGTCAAAAAGTAACAACTGGGTAGGTCCCATTGAGTGTCAACGGTCAAAAATAACATATCAACGCCCAACGGCTATATTCTTGTCAAAGTTTGCCATAGCCATGTCAGCGTCTAAATTGGTCACAACAACGCTTGGAATACTTGTCAGCGTCCAAAAATAAAAATGTTTAAAAATGAAAAATGACCTTAACAAAGTAATTTATCCTAGAGAAGATAACCAAAAAGTTGATAATTATTATAGGGCGGCAAGCACTGTCCAGTTATGCACACTTGCTTATGCAAGATAGACATAACAGTCCTCTAGTGTCCCTTGCTAACCAAAACTCTTAACAACTAAGTTACCTTATAAAATTCCTTGTTACTCCCAGGTAAAACCCATGACAAAATCATTCCCTAGTCTCCCAACAGACCACAACCAATTCTAGGCCAAAAATGTCTTGGCAGCATGCATAGTATATCAAATTTGCATGCTACAGTGCCTCATGATTTAGTAAAACTAACTCATACTCACCTGTGGACACAATCTAGAATTGTAATAAGAGTATCATATGGATACCCAAACATCCTAAAGGTTCCTAAAACCTCCCCTTAAACTATGATACATATGTTGCTAAAAATATGCATGAACATAGAAAATTTTATGTCAAGATAGGAATTAAAAATTCCAACCATCATCCATAAATAAAAACATGTCCAAATGCTTCTCCAATGATCCATAAGAAACTTTGTATCCAATGGTATACTCTTAACACCACCTGCACATTTAGATTGAAAACCACAAAACTAACATTGTTGCTGACAACTCCCCGATAACACATAACAGCGTTAAGGGATGCTTTGTCAGTGTTAGACAAATATATTGCTGACAACGTCACAAAAACACTTATCAGCGTTCAAGCAACCTTTGTCAGTGTTAGAAAAATATAGTGGAAAATCTAAATCCTCAAAAAGACTAATAACAATGCATTATCCTGTACATACTTTCACAAAAAGACTCCAAAACACATATTATGTGAGATTGATCATTCCAATACTTGTTACCAAGTATTGAAACCTCCCAGCATCAAAAGGTTTAGTTAGTAAATCTGACACATTCTCCTCTGTGTCAACCCTATCTGGTTGTATTAAACCCTTTTCAAAACAATCTCTTATAAAATGGTGTCTAATTTCTATGTGTTTAGTTTTAGAATGATGTAAAGGATTCTTATTAATGCATAATGTGCTGTTATTGTCAACAAATATCTTGGTATGCATGAAATTATACCCATAGTCTAACAGCTGGTTCTGAATCTACAAAACTTGTCCACAACAAGCAGCTGCAGCCACATACTCAGCTTTAGTTGTAGAATTAGCCGCCACTGTTTGTTTCTTGCATTGCCAAGATATTAATCTGCTCCCAAGAAACTGACATCCACCAGTTATGGATTTTCTATCAAACTTATCACCTCCATAGTCACTGTCTGAATATGCAATCAGCTCCAATGGTGAATCCTTTGGGTACCACAAACCAAGACTAGGATAGCATCTTAGGTACCTAAAGATCCTCTTGACAGCATAAAGGTGACATTCTTTGGGAGTCACTTGATGTCGTGCACAAGCACACACAACAAACATGATGTCAGTTCTAGAGGTTGTGAGATACATCAATGAACCAATCATTGATCTATAGTGCCTGACATCAAAATCCTTTCCATCTCCAATCTTTCCCCAAGGGTGTTCTCTATCCATAGGAGTAGTAGCCCTCTTTTCATGTGGAGAAAAGCCAAACTTCTTCAAGATCTCTGCCACATATTTATCCTGGGAGATGAAGATACCATCTTCTTTCTGCTGAACTTGTAAACCAAGAAAGAAGTTCATCTCCCCCATAGCACTCATCTTGAATTTGTCTGTCATCAGTTTGGAGAAATCCTCACTCATCTTTGGATCAGTAGACCTAAAAATGATATCATCAACATAGACCTGAACAAGCAACACATCCTTACCTTTCTTCTTTGTAAATAGTGTCTGATCTATGGTGCCCCTCTTGAATCCATTGTCCACTAAATAAGTAGACAAAGTACCATACCATGCTCTAGGGGCTTGATGAAGTCCATACATAGCCTTCTTGACTCTATACACCTTGTCTGGATTCTCTGGATCCTCAAAACCAGGAGGTTGCATCACATATACCTCCTCAACAATTGTTCCATAGAGGAAGGCACTCTTGACATCCATTTGATAGATAGTGAAGCCCATGCAGGATGCATAGGCTAAGAAGATCCTAATAGCTTCAATCCTTGCAACTGGTGCAAAGACCTCCTCATAATCTATCCCCTTCTCTTGTGTATATCCCTGAGCCAATAATCTTGCCTTGTTTCTGACCACAATACCTCTTTCATCTCTCTTGTTTCTTAGAACCCGTCTTGTCCCTATAGGTCTGACATATCTAGGACAATCAACCAGCTCCCAAACATCCTGAATTGCAAATTGGTGAAGCTCATCCTGCATTGCTTCCACCCAACTTGGTTCTTTGAGAGTATCAAATATCTTCTTGGGTTCCTGTTGTGACAGAAAGGAGGCAAACAAACATGCTTGCACAAGGGGGGTATCAACCTTCTTGTGAATATTGGCAATAAATCCACCAAGACCTTGATGAGATCTTCTAGTCCGAACAGGAGTCATAATATCACCAATGATTTGAGAAGTGGGGTGATTCTTCATAGTAGAAGTGAGAACTCCTCCTTCAAAAAGTCGTGTGTCGTCAATCTCATTCTCCAAGTTGCCAATATCTTCTTCATCAGACTCTCTTTCATCAATATGAGGATGAACCTCTTCATATAAACTGGAAGGTTCACTCTGTTCAAAAGTAGAAGAGAAAAGATGTGCAAAAGTGTTTTCAACGCCTGAACCTTGGTTGTCAGCGTCTGGGCTAACAACGCTTGAACTGTTGTTGTCAACGTCTGAGCCATCAACGTCTGAATTGGTCTTGTCAGCGCTAGATTTACCTTTGTCAGCGCCTGAAGGACCATGCATGTTGTTAACTGGTGGTACTTGGGGACCACAATTATCTTTTCCAGCAGCAGTAGCAGCAAAAGCATCTGTCCATATGGGGATTGTAACATATTCTTGTATAGGAGATGACTTTTCAGCTTGTGATCCAACCTTTTCATGAACCTGTGTACCTGAAACATCAACAACTTGTTCTTCCACAACATTTGAAGTTACCTTCACCATGTCTGGATTAGTGACAGGCATATAATTTAAAGTCCTAGATAAATGTTCCAAATCAAACAACCAATTTGGACCACTTTCAGGTTCACTAGGTTTACTCTCTAAAAACCTAACATGTACCCTTTCAAGAATACGTTTTTCCTTTTTAAGATAAACCCTATATCCCTTGCTCTGCACTGAATACCCCATGAAGTAGCCTTCATCACCTTTTGCACTAAATTTACCTAAGGCATCACTAGTGTCTAAAACTACTACATGACAACCAAAAGATCTGAGAAAACCAATATTAGGTTTTCTTCCCCAAAGTAGCTCATAAGGTGTTTTGTTCTGAATTTTGTTGACCAATGCTCTATTTTGAACATAGCAAGCTGTATTAAGAGCCTCAGCCCAAAAGGCTATAGGAAAATGAGCATCATTCAACATGGTTCTGGATGCTTCAATTAGGGTTCTATTTTTCCTCTCAGCAACCCCATTTTGCTGTGGGGATCTGGCAACACTAAATTGCCTAGTAATTCCTTTCCTGGCACAAAAATCATCTAACACTTTATTCCTAAATTCACCACCATTATCACTCCTAAGCATTTTAACTTCATTGCCTGTTTTCTTCTCAATCTGAGTGATAAAATCAATTAAAGTGTCAGCTGTATCACTCTTTATAGCTAGAAAGAAGGTCCAAGTAAACCTAGAAAAGTCATATGTGATAACAAAGCAGTATGACTTACCATTCAAACTTTCTATATTGGTTGGACCAAAGAGGTCCATATGAAGCAAGTGAAGAGGTCTAGTACTAGAATGCACCTGTTTGGACTTGAATGAGACCTTGTGTTGCTTGCCTTTAAGACATGCAACACAAGAGTGGTCATTGTAGAAGGCCTTTTCAGGCAAACCATCAACCAAGCCAAGTCTCACAAGCATGTTTATATTCTTAAAATTTATGTGCCCTAGTCTCCTGTGCCATAAATTACTTTCATCTACTGAAGCTTTAGCATAAAAACAAGACATATTTTTATTCATTCTAATCCCATTCAGATTCACATTGTATATGTCTTTATGCCTAGGTGTTCTATAGTCAATATATTTCTCATCAGGGATCTTATAATCCTTGCTTAACACCAAACATTCAGTATCAGTAAACAAAACTTTATTTTTGTTATCACAAACTTGTGATACACTAAAAAGATTATAATCAAGTTCCTTTACCAAAAATATGTTTTCAAAACGCAAGTTCTTGGTGAGAAGTGTTCCTTTGCCTGTGATAGTACCATATCCGCCTCCAAAGTAAACCTTATCACCATCCTTAATGGGAGTGAAGTTCGTCAGATAATCTTCCTTCCCTGTCATGTGCCTTGAGCATCCACTATCCCAATATCCATAATCATTGACCTGTTTTTGAATGCCCTGCACATAAAGAAAACAAGTTAGTTTTCTTTGGGAACCCAAGCCTTAGCAGACTTGGATTCATCTGGTTGTTCAATAAGAACAGACTTAGTTCTCATAACAACCCCATTTTCATCCTTCTTTTGATGAAATACCCAGTTAACCCCAATAGGTTTTGTAATGACCTTTGAAATGTAATTAAATCTGTTGCAGGTCATTGAAATCCCATTATCATTATGGTTTTGATATTTCTTTGGTCTCCATGTTAAGCTTGAAGAAGCTTTAGACCCCTTACCCTGTGGTTGCAAATATTTAGGTCTGGTCACGTTTCTGTCAGCGTTGGATTTGGTCTTGTTAACGCTGAAATTACCTTTGTCAGCGTTGAACCTAGGGTTTGCTACAGAAACCCATTGCCTATTAGACCAAGTATTTGTCTTTTGAAATGGTCTTTGTCCATAAGTGTTAGACCCTCTAGTGAAGAATGGGGCAGGTCTAACAACTTGTGGACTTTGCTGCACACAAGGTTTTGGTCTGACAACGTTTGACTTTCTAACAACGTTGAATTTGGGAGCATTGACACACTTATATGCTAAATGTGAAAAGCTACCACAAGTGTAACAGGCTTTTCTAGACACAACCCTAGGTATAGAAGAAAAGAAGCCTGTTCCATCATTGCTAACTTGGCTCTTAGGTGACCTAGTATTCCTATACATCTCTGCATACTTAATGCTGGGTTTTCTAACAGTGTTTGAGCCAAGGTCAACAGATTTACCAGTGATTGGGTTTGTAATCTTAATGGGAGTTGACTCATTAGGACTTTCACATAGCAAGCCACCCTTAACAAATAAGGTAGGGTTAGCTTTCTTCAATTAATTCAAGTCAGTCAACTTTTGTTGATACTCTTCAACTGGGGTGACAACTCTTGGTGGAGGAATGAATTCCTCCTCTTGGAGTTCTGGCAAACCAGTCCAAGATAGGTCCTTTTGTTGGACACCATAGAAGTCACCAGCTGGTGGTAGAACCACAAAGTAGTCTTGCATCCCAATCCCAGTCATGTTCTTAGGATCTCTTTGTTTACTCACACATTCTCCTAGGGTTTGGGTGGCCTTGTCAAATCTTTGAATTTTAAGGCCAACATTATCTTTATTCTTAATGGCCTCATCTAACTTAGCCTGTAACTCACCATTAACCCTTTCCATGATACTCCTGATATCATTACTAGCATTCAACTCTGGATTTATCAAATCCAACTGTGTCCTTTGCATTGAAGGTCATCTTCTTCTAAAACCTTCTATTCCACCTGTTTGCTCTTATACTAGCAAGAGCCATGTTCCAGTTGATATCCATTTCTTCCAAGTGCTCATCACTTATCTGCTCAAGGTCCTCATATGTAATCACTGAACCATTGGGCAAAGAAGCAATATAAGCACATACAGTATCCAGATCCAAACCAGCATGCTTAACTCTTGGTGAGTCACTTTTAAATGTGTCAGCGTCTGAAAAGGAGACATTGACAGGACATGTTCCAGCGCTGACACATGATGATCCAGTAACTGGATGCATGTAGGAGTCCTTCTGATTGAATTGACCTTCACTATGAGAAAATAAGGCCATGTTACTGTTGGTGGACTTGCTTCCATGCTCCAAAAGAGTTTCATCTTCCAACAGCCTCAGTTTGTTGTAGATATCATCAAACGTGGAACTTTTGTTAGTATTATTGGCAAGAATAGATCTTGCCTCAATTTTCCACGCCTCACCAAGACTTTTAAGAAAAGTAGCATTAATGTCAACATCACCAAGTTTTGTCCCTATGAAGGACAATTTGCTTGTAATATCAAGCAATCTGCTTCTCACACTACTAAGCTTTTCATTAGGTTGAGCCTTAAAGACAGCATAATCATGCATGAGTTGCTTCTTCTTCTCTTCCTTAGTATCTTCATTGCCACCATATGCAACTTCAAGAGCTGCCCAAAGGTCCTTAGCAGATTCATAACCTCTGTATTTATGCTGGTTCTCTTGTCCCAAAGAAAGTTTCAGAATATTTAGGGTTTTCATATCAACCCTTTTCTTTGCTATGTCATCAGCAGACACAGCTCTACCATCATCAGGTTTTTCCTTCTTATCTGCTTCTGAACATCCAGCAACAGCTGTTCTTACAGCAATGGCATTAGCAATCTTTTGAGCTTTATTGAATGTGTTTCCATATTCAATAATCTCCCAGAGTGTGTAGTCATAGATCCCCAGGTATTGTTCAAAGTTGAATTTCCACAATTCAAAGTTGGTTTCATTAACCATGGGAATCTTGATGTTTGGCAAAGGTGAGGAAGAAGAGGTTATTTCTGGATTTGACATGATGTTGTTAGGGTTTTAAGAAAATTAGGGTTTTGGTGATTTTAGGGTTCTTGTGTTCTTTAAGATCAAAAGTTCCTCAACAAGCTCTGATACCACTTGTTGATCCCAAACTTAGATCGATTGAGCTTTATGTATACGAGATTAGATCAAGTAATACACTTAGAGAAACCTTTGTATATGTATATGACAATCTTAAGTGTTATGCGGAATTAACACTTAAACAAGAACACACAAGATATAAACAAACTTTCACTTTGATTAATGATATCAAACTTGCTTACAATGAAAGTAGTTTACGTATGAAAACTTATTTTGAACATTAACCTAAAGGTCTTCTTTTATAGACATAAGAAGCCTTGTACAATAATCTACGTATCAACTATTCTAGGTAAAGATAAATATAGAAAATACATTGTTGTTCCTATCTTTACTAGAAGTAATCTAGAATATAATAAACGCGTAGAGTATATCCTTCCATCAGTGCTTGTCTTCAATGTATCAACGCTTGACTTTGTCTTGTCAACGCTTAAGCTGTCAGCGTTTGTTTTACTCCTGTGTCAACGCTTGTTTTACTCTTGCCAGCGCTCAAGTAGACTGGCTATAATTTATTTCCAACATTAACATTACTTTATATTTTATGTATGTTTTTACTTAGGATATTTTTATAAGCTTATTATGAGCTTATTAATATTTAGTTTTAAATCTAAATAGATGAATAAAACTTAAAATTTGTTTTATGTGTTATACCAAATTAGATCTAGGTTTATATAAGGTTACAAGTAAGTCATAAGCCCTAGTAGGAGCTTATATCCCACGGCTAATTTTAGTTATAGCTTATTAAGATAAGTCAAGTCTCATTTTAAGGTTGCATGTAATTTATAAGTGTTAAAAAAATAGATCTAACTATGTACACATCAAGAAAATAAGTTACAAGTCCAAAATAAGATCGAAACTATGTCTAGACCTAAAAATCAAACATAAATCTATGTACACTCATATATAGCTCACGGCTATATTTTTAGTTCTTTGTATTTCCAAGATGAACACTTTAGCTAGTTTTTAAGTCTTGTAAATATTTACAAAAATACATCATGATTATCTAGGTTACATGCATGTTCCCAAGGCTACTATTATTCCAAGAAAACAAGGTATAGCCCATGGCTATATTGTTTTCTCCCAATATTCCCATAAGATCTATAAGCTTATTTCATGTTTATCATGTTAAGTTAACACTTATTACTAGATCTAGGTTGTATAATAACATTCATGTACATCTAACCCATTTAGGGTCATATATAACCCATGGCTACAAATATTCACATAAGTTACTTTGATGATTTTTAATATTCCATTTAACATGTTACATTTCATATTGCATTATTCAAAACATAGAAAACCAATCATATAGTCTCCACTTAATTTAGCCGTGACCTTTAAGGTCATGGTTTTCTTGATCTTTAAGTTGCACAAGTTCATTTCATGAGATCTATGGTTATTAGTTAACCAAAGTCCCATAAAACAAGATTTGTAACTCATGCAATGTCTAGATTTATAAAAGGTTTCATATGGTTTTTAAATCAAGTTTAAACATAACATATAAGTCATAAGTTTCTTATTAAAAGATTTTTAAATCATGAACATGATTTGCATAAATATGCCGTGACCTATAAGGGTCATAGCTTTATCAAATCTTGATTTTAACATGTTATTTACTTTTGTTTATATGTGTATGATGATGCATGCATGAAAGAATGAAAGAATATGATGTGTATACCTTTCTTGCCTAAATGTTATCAAGGAAGATCTATATGCACTAGGAGATTAGAGATCTAATCTAGTTGATGAAGAAAATTCTAAACATAAGCCAAGTCGTGGCCTATAGATTCGGCTAGGGCTTGATAGTATGATTCCAAAGATGGTGATACTACTAAATTATTAGTAGTAATGAAGAAGAAGACAATAACCAGTAAAGTTTATGTGTTCTTGGATGCATTCGTATGATTTGAGAGAGAAAGAAGATGAGAGAAAAATGAGATTAGACTTGCATGTGTGTATGAGAAGTATGTGTGTGTTTTCGGCTTAAAGAAGAAAGAGAAAAGGGCAAGGCAAAAGGCATGATTGCCTTGGTAAGAACACTTGTGCCAAGTGTAGGCTTTTGTGTTTCCCATGCATCTCTTCTCCTTCCACATACACCTTGGTAAGATAAATTGTGCTAAGTGTGATCCCTTGCCTTTCCAAGGAAACTCTTCCTCTTCCACATGGGAATGCTGTGTATCTGCACCCAAAAAGTGAAAGGGTGGGCTTATCATGGGCTTATATTAGGCTTAACATAGAAGAAAAGATCTTGGGCTAGTTCAAGGGATGTGTAGTATGCGTATGATGTATACATATGTATAAACAGCTAAGTATGCATGGTGTAACATTTTTCTCCAATTTGTTAAGTGTTTAATACTCAAATGTTGGTTCTACATTTTTATTACTTGTTCTTCTAGTTATGACTTCATGGTTTTAAGTTATAAAACTTATTACAACAAGTATGACTATAAAAATATAAGTATATATGTGTATTCATTTGGACAAGTTCACACACAACTTGTAGAAACATAACACATAAGAAAGTGTTCTAGGATTATTGGGTGGAATTTTATTATGTTTATTTATGGTAAAATCATGGATTTTACAGCACCACCCCGTTATTTTAGCTTTGTCCTCAAAGCTACTAAAAAGTAGTTATCTTTTAAGTGAAAGATGTTCTAAGTATATGGTTCATTTCGGGAACTCTCTCAGGAACGAATGTTGACGTTAACGCCAAGTGGTCTATACCTAGGTTACCCTTATACGTCCGATTGAGCAATAATGAGGGCTTCTCCTAC
Source organism: Glebionis coronaria (assembly GCA_025667525.1). Classification (NCBI taxonomy): domain Eukaryota; kingdom Viridiplantae; phylum Streptophyta; class Magnoliopsida; order Asterales; family Asteraceae; genus Glebionis; species Glebionis coronaria. Next base: position 186,087 of record JANFOE010001351.1, on the reverse strand, counting down.
TACGGGTGGACAAAGGGTGATGCAAAGAGATCTTTATCCGGGTTGCACTATACATCCGATTGAGCAGTAAAGGAGACTGCTAATGTGGATGAACAGGAAAGGAACGTAAAGAGATCTTTATCTAGATCACACTACACATCCGATTGAGCAGTAAAGGAGACTGATGTTGTGGATGAGTAGGAAAGGAATGGAAAGAGATCTTTATTTGGATCGCACTATACATCCGATTGAGCAGTAAGGAGACTGCTACTATGGATGGATAGGAAAGGATATGCAAAGAAATCTTTATCTGGATCGCACTATGCATCCGATTGAGCAGTAAAAGAGACTGCTACTGTGGATGGATAGGAAAGGAAATGCAAAGAGATCTTTATCTCGATCGCACTATGCTTCTGATTGAGCAGTAAAGGAGACTGCTACTGTGGATGGATAAGCGCGGGCTTCCCAACAGGCGTCGTAGTCATACCTTTCCAGGATCTGGGAGAAGACCAATGACGTTTTGGATTTGGTTAGGAGGAAAAATCCATTGCAAATGGTTTCTGATATGAGGAGGACACGCCAACATGTTTCATGCGCTGGGGAAACTGGGGATGTACTATATCTGCATCCTTTTCATGAGTGAGATACAGGTTATATCTCCACACCCGAGGATGAAAATTTTTGGGGTTGAAGGTAAAACAAAACATTTTAACTTTAGCCCCTCCTATATCAACAGCTTTATGAAAAGACTTACGATTATACCTCAAGTTGGCGGGATACAAACATTAGTTAATAGTACTAAAGTTTCTACCCAACAGAGACGTTAATATTGCGGTTGATGGAGATTTCATAAGCAATTGCAAAGAATCTGCTTCATTCGCCGCAGGGCTGAGCGGGAGGAGCGCAGTAAAGAAGTACCTCAAATGGTGGAAATAAAAGAAGATACCAAGAATAAAGAAGTGCGCGCCTTGCAGGGTGCCGTAACAACGGTCATGCATTCACTATTACTGGTTCAAAATTTGTACAAATTCTGACTTCTAAAGAGAGGAAATCATATCTCCCAGAGTCTAGTGGGTGATGGTATTGTCAAACTAATTGGACCCGAAGAGGAAAGAGGAATGTCTAAAAACATAGGAAATTCAACATTTCCTTACGGGGGATGTCGGACATAGCCCTACAAAGTACACCCATTGTGAGTTGGATGTGCCTTTCAGGTTTAGGGTTTCCTAGGTGGCAGAAATAACCCTACAAAATACACCCATTCTGAGTTGGATGTGTCTTTCAGGTTCAGGCATGGGAAAAACAGGTTAGGGAAATGGGGTATTCTCGGACCAAGTATTCTCTGGCCTGTTGGTGCTAGAGATGACACTAAATCTAGTGTTAACTAAATCAGGGTTATGGCTCCCTAGTATAATCTAGGTTTCATCTCACCAAGGAACACAAACCCATTTTTGGTCATATAAGATAATTGCATGATACTTGCTAGTCAATTTATGCTAATGACGACATCAAGCTATCAAGACCTTCTAGGATCGGATTAGTGTAAAACGGCCGATTTGGAAAGTTTTAAGGAACAACCTCGAATGATGGTCTTTAACTATCATAACTTTTCTGTCGACTATTCCACCGTATAATAGGAGTTCGAAGGGATTTACATTACCTTACTAAATTTAGCAATTGTAATGCTTTGGTCTACACATGTATCAAACAAGATAGATGCATATCATTAGTTTAGTAAGAACGTACCAGGTACGATGTTGGAGCCTGGATTTGCTTGGGCATTGTCGGCCATGTACACTTGCGAAGAAGTTCCCTTGTTATCCTTCTTCTGGTTGGCCCACTTGGGACACTCAGGTCTCACATGCCCAGGGGTTTCCACAATCTTAATATACCACAACTTTCTTCGGTCCGCTAGTGCTCCCACCAGTGGGGTTTCGGTTTCCCTGTTGCCCTCTTCCACTCCCACGTGCATTGGACTTGCCCTTGTTGCTGTTTCCAAGATTGGTATTGGGTCGACCTGGGTTAGCAACATTGGTTGGACAATCGCGAGCAAAATTGCCTTGTTGGCCACACTTGTAGCATCCTTGGCATTGTCCTCCATCAACATGATGGTATTTGCACTTTGAACACTTAGGTTTGGTCCCTGAGTAGTTCTTGGTGCGGGTTGTGGGATTAGTGTCATCCACTTGCCCAGTGTTTTGCCTTTTGGAAGGCTGCTGGTGCTGGCTACGAGAGTTTTCATCGGATTTCCTCTTGTTGTCTGTTTGCCTGTCGGACACATTGCGGGCTCGCTTGTTGATCAGCTCAGTCACAAATTCCATAGCACCTTCCACGGTAGTGGGTCGTGAAGCTAGCACAATGTCATGAATGTTGTCAGGGAGTCCGCTGACATACTTTTCAATCTTGTCACTCCTTAGAGGAAACATTCTAGTGCACATCAAGCTTAACTCTTGAAATCTTTGGTTGTACTAAAGGATATCATTGTTCTTACACTTGAGATCCCACAGCTCGACTTCCAACTTCTTCATTTCTCCTCTGGGACAATACTTCTCAGTCATTCTTTCCTTGAGGTTTGCCCAAGTGAGAGTATAAGCAGCTTCATGTCCAAGGATGGCGACCACAGAGTTCCACCAGGTAAGGGCACTCTCGAGTAGGGTGCACGTAGCAAACTTAACTCTGTTCTCGTCAGCACAACCACTAATGCGGAAGATTGTCTCTAGTCTTTCAAACCACTGCATCAATTCAACAACTCCTTCTTTCCCTCGCTAGTATGAGGGTTTACACTTTTAGAAGTCGGGGTAAGAGCAACCCTTGTTGAAGTTGTTTCTATGCATGTTGTGGTTTGGGTTATTGCTCACATTAGCTTCTCTGGCTGCCATAGCTACCGAAATGCCTTCACCAATCATCTCCCGGAGTTGAGCAACGGTAAAATTATGAGTAGCTTCAGGTACTTCGGTATTAGCGGCATTGGAGGCAATTGCATTATTGGGGTTCGATCGTGAAATCACCATTTTTCTATAATCATACACAAAATGAGATTATTAATTCAATCGTTAGTACAGTTTTTATATTATTTGCAAGAGAATGATTTCATGCATAAAATTCATAACAAATTTGGACAACCTGTCAGGATTTCATAATATAATACATTGCACAACAGATATAACATAAGAGAGTGATTTCATGCAAAGTTACGTAAGGAATCTTAAACATTCATCGAGTATTTCAAATCCGGAACAAAGGCTTAGCTAGCCTTGCCCTGGGTAGTGCTACACATTGTCTTAAGTACATCCAATCCAAAAATACATGCCAGAAAAGAGAGGTACAGCATAAGGATACATCACCAAAAGCTTGAAAAGAAATAAAAGTACGAAGGTCTTATATCATGATGGTCGGGATACAACCGGTAAGCTTGTCATGATGTATAAGAAGTCCGATACATCTATACTAGTCCTGCCTAGATGGTCCACTAGATAAGGCTGGTGTTGATGGTGCTGATGGAGCTGGTGGAGCTGCAGATGCTTTTCGGGAACCCTGTAATGTCCGAATCGGCGCTCGGGTCTCCTTGAGCACATGGAATGCTGTCAGCAAATGGGTCCGGAGTCTATTGGTGGCTCCTCGGAGATGAGTCATCTCTGCAGTAATCCCGTCATGTCGGACGGTGGCAAGATCACAAAAGATAGACAACGATTGCTCCTGAGCAGATAGGACAGTATGGGTCTGATGTTGAGGACCCTCCATGACCTGAATACGACGGCTCTCCTCTATGAGCCACTTCAATGATTTATTAGTCTTGACCTGGACATCCTTAGTGGTCTGGGCTTCTCTCCTCATGGTGCGGGAGAAAGTGTCAATACGATCATGGATGACGGTGTGGCCTTGTCGACTGGCTATCACTAGACTGTGGAGGTCCAATATCTCCTTCTCTTGGCGTACAGCCAGTGCGGCAATCTGAGCCTGGACGGAATCGACACGTCTCACTCCGGAGCCTTCCCTGGTCGCATAAGTGGAGATGGGTACGGACCCGTAGAAATAGCCCAATGATAATAATGGAGTCACGAAATATGGTAGACTAGGAAGAACCTGGTCCTCCTCCATAGAGGTCGGGGCCAGTATAGCTGATGCGGGGATAGGAAATGGGTCCTCTGGGAGTACAACTTCGATAGTTGGGTCATCCTCTAAATACGAGGCTGACAACCATCCATACTGCGTCGATCGTGGTGATGAACAAACAACTGGAGTAGGAGCTACTACGGGTAGAAGAGTCGAGGATCCAGTAGGCGGAGTCATGATGTTCTGAAATAGTATTATTTAAAGTTTGAAGTGAGTATAAGCTTTTAAACAAAGAACAATATTATTTTAGGTTACATGCTTTATGAAAATATATCCCTTTTTTAAACATTTATTATAATGTTTTAAGGTTACAAATATTAATACTTATATATATGTATATATATATATATATATATGTTTATCGTGTAAGTAGTTCATTTATCAATTTGTAAGTGTATGGTTTGGTTTAGTATTACCCATATTCTCATTTCAGTATTTTACTATGTAGTGTAAAATTTTCAAGTTTAGCACGTCTAACATTTTTCATAGCAATAACTCACTAAGCAGTATTAATAATCAAGTTTAGTAAACATATATATATATATATATATACACTTAGTTCACATAGCATAAAATGCCCTAAGATCTATATGCTTAACTAATACGGTCCCAAAATAAAATCCCAAAAAGATTTTTATAAGTTATAGTCTAGTTTTAAATAAAAGAAAAATCATTTTATTTTTATTATGTTTAAAAATTTATCTGGTTCTCTATAACTAATGCTCTGATACGATTCTCTGTGACACCCTGGGTAGGGTCAAAATATGCCGAAATATCCACGGAGATGTCACTAGGGTAGATCGATAACATATAGTCCATAGAGCATAAGATAAAGAGTTAGTCAAATCAGATTACATGTTTATTTAAACAAATAAATAAAGATTGTCTTAAACATGGTGAGGAGTGATTGTTTGTGTTTCCCAAATAGAACCCCTGACGGGTCCTACAATGCAGACTACTAAGATGCTGGAGACCATGCACACACCACGTACTAACTTCATATTCCTGTGCAAAACATACTAACGGGGGTCAACATAAAGTTGGTGAATTTACAGACTTTAACAATTAATTAGTTTGGACATACATTAAGTATAGAAGTGACAATGCATAAAGCATTCTCACTAAAATGTGGATAACATTTGTTTAATATTAGAAACTGAAGCTTAACCTCCGTAGTCTTCAACAGATGAGGACGTAGTTTCTTACAAAAAGACACCCATTCCAGTTCCATCATGGTATACGTCTGTTGTCCCAGCCAAGGCACAGTGAGCATGACTCACCCAGACGGGGATGGTCAATCCCTAATAGATCTATTTATAACATTCGGGCGATTTACAACAATTTAACAGTTTCAGTAATAATAAATCATAGTCAAGTTTATACAATCCAGTTGTGTCCATTACATGTTTGCATATTTTCTTTCCCAAAAGGGAAAGTTTTATCAAAAGTTTATATGAGGCTGTAAACTCACCTGGGAGTAGGCAATTGCTGTTTAATACGAATATCCAATTAAAGCTCACGCCAAAGTTATGCCTAATCAGATAGTACAGTCTTAATAGATAGTACAAAGAACATATATGTATGCTTATACATATTTTAGTCAGTTCGTTTATGTTCGGTATTTATCAAAATAACCGTAGTTCAAGTATCATCAATATTCATTTAACTTATCTATATAAGTTTCGTTTCTAAGTAAACATAAAATGTTTAACTATTAATATCAGTTAGCATACATGTAATTCTAACAATCATTCAACTTACAATTGAGTTTCTTATTTAAGTAGACATATAATGTCTTACTTAAAATATTAATTTACTTTCTCTGTTCAAGTATTATAATCACTCATTTACTATTAAATTTCATTATTAAGTAAACATAAAGATTTTACTTAATATTAGTTCACGTTCGTAGTTCATGTATTATACTCATTCATTTAAACTTTAATATTAAGTTTCATATTTTAAGTAGGACGTAAGCTGTTCTACTTAAATATTAACATTAAATTTCTCCAACGTTCATATAGATTTTATTTTCTAAAAGTATATGAGTTTGAGTAATACATATTCATAATTGTTTATACAATTATTTCCTAAAGTAAATATAAATATTTTATATAAAAAAATATAATATTTTATTTAACTTTAAAGTTTCCATAAATTATTTTAATATTTATAAAATAATTTAAACTTAAGAATTTATACCTTAATTCTTATGGTCTAAGTATTTTAATTATGTTTTATTATAATTAAAATAGATTGTTAAGGTTAGGGCTTGTTAATGTTTTGGAATATGGCAAAACTAGTCCCTCTATATTTCTAAACAAGTATAATTTTCGGATTTTACATATTTAGTACCTAGGGCTTGTTAAAGTTTCGGCTTATGGCAGATTTAGTCCCCCTGGTTATATCTAGGTTTTTGTAACTTTACTAAAATTAGAAAACAACCCCTAGGGCTTCTTTATGTTTTAGCAAATTACAAAAATAGTCCTTAGGGTTCTAAAATAACAAAATACTTTTAGAAACTTCCCAAAATGGTCCCTAGGGTTTAATTTGCCACGGGTAGTATTATTAAACCCTAGACTTTTGGATATTTACATTTTCAGTCCTTGTGTTTACTAGTTTATCAAAACAAGTTTCATAAGTTACGTTTTTAGTCCTCAAGTTTTATATATTGTCATTTTTGTCCAAAAAGTTTTTATAAGTTATATTTTATTATAAAAACTTTTATTTTAACATTCAAACTTTATATGGGCTCATTAAATGGGCTAAACATCTAATGGGCTATTTTAGTGGCTTAAATATATTTCAAGTCCACTAATTTATTTAAATGGGCCTTTAAATCGTTTTTTGGGCTTAATACATTTTTAAGTCCTTTAATTAGTTAAATGGGCCTAAGTGTAATCTTAAATCCATTTAAGTTACTAAGATTTATCAAATGGGCTTATTGGGTCCATTAAGTTTTAGATTAACATTTCATGGACTTAATTAGTCCATTAACATTACTTTATATTTTATGTATGTTTTTACTTAGGATATTTTATAAGCTTATTATGAGCTTATTAATATTTAGTTTTAAATCTAAATAGATGAATAAAACTTAAAATATGTTTTATGTGTTATACCAAATTAGATCTAGGTTTATATAAGGTTACAAGTAAGTCATAAGCCCTAGTAGGAGCTTATATCCCACGGCTAATATTAGTTATAGCTTATTAAGATAAGTCAAGTCTTATTTTAAGGTTGCATGTAATTTATAAGTGTTACAAAAATAGATCTAACTATGTACACATCAAGAAAATAAGTCACAAGTCCAAACTAAGATCTAAACTATGTCTAGACCTAAAAATCAAACATAGATCTATGTACACTCATATATAGCTCACGGCTATATTTTTAGTTCTTGGTATTTCCAAGATGAACACTTTAGCTAGTTTTTAAGTCTTGTAAATATTTACAAAAATACATCATGATTATCTAGGTTACATGCATGTTCCCAAGGCTACTATTATTCCAAGAAAACAAGGTATAGCCCACGGCTATATTGTTTTCTTCCAATATTCCCATAAGATCTATAAGCTTATTTCACGTTTATCATGTTAAGTTAACACTTATTACTAGATCTTGGTTGTATAATAACATGCATGTACATATAATCCATTTAGGGTCATATATAACCCACGGCTACAAATATTCACATAAGTTACTTTGATGATTTTTAATATTCCATTTAACATGTTACATTTCATATTCCATTATTCAAAACATAGAAAACCAATCATATAGTCTCCACTTAATTTAGCCGTGACCTTTAAGGTTATGGTTTTCTTGATCTTTAAGTTGCACAAGTTCATTTCATGAGATCTATGGTTATTAGCTAACCAAAGTCCCATAAAACAAGATTTGTAACTCATGCAATGTCTAGATTTATAAAAGGTTTCATATGGTTTTTAAATCAAGTTTAAACACAACATATAAGTCATAAGTTTCTTATTAAAATATTTTTAAATCATAAACATGATTTACATAAATATGGCTTGACCTATAAGGGTCCTAGCTTTATCAAATCTTGATTTTAACATGTTATTTACTTGTGTTTATATGTGTATGATGATGCATGCATGAAAGAATGAAAGAATATGATGTGTATACCTTTCTTGCCTAAATGTTATTAAGGAAGATCTATATGCACTAGGAGATTAGAGATCTAATCTAGTTGATGAAGAAAATCCTAAACATAAGCCAAGCCGTGTCCTATAGATTTGGCTAGGGCTTGATAGTATGATTCCAAAGATGGTGATACTACTAAATGATTAGAAGTAATGAAGAAGAAGACAATAACAAGTAAAGTTTATGTGTTCTTAGATGCATTCGTATGATTTGAGAGAGAAAGAAGATGAGAGAAAAATGAGATTAGATTTGCATGTGTGTATGAGAAGTGTGTGTATGTTTTCGGCTTAAAGAAGAAAGAGAAAAGGGCAAGGCAAAAGGCATGATTGCCTTGGTAAGAACACTTGTGCCAAGTGTAGGATTTTGTGTTTCCCATGCATCTCTTCTCCTTCCACATACACCTTGGTAAGATAAATTGTGCCAAGTGTCATCTCTTGCCTTTCCAAGGCAACTCTTCCTCTTCCACATGGGGGATGCTGTGTATCTCCACCCAAAAAGAGAAAGGGTGGGCTATCATGGGCTTATATTGGGCTTAACATAGAAGAAAAGATCTTGGGCTAGTCCAAGGGATGTGTAGTATGCGTATGATGTATACATATGTATAAACAGCTATGTATACATGGTGTAAAATTTTTCTCCAATTTGTTAAGTGTTTAATACTCAAATGTTGGTTCTACATTTTTATTACTTGTTCTTCTAGTTATGAGTTCATGGTTTTAAGTTATAAAACTTATTACAACAAGTATAACTGTAAAAATATAAGTATATATGTATATTCATTTGGACAAGTTCACACAACTTGTAGAAACACAACAGATAAGAAAGTGTTCTAGGATTATTGGGTGGAATTTTATTATGTTTATTAATGGTAAAATCATGGATTTTACAAGCGCTCACTGTGCTTAGGCCAGGACAACAGATGTATTTCCCTTATCACATTCTACTCCATCTTTCCTAAGGACTTCTAATAATATATTGTATATAGACTTGGAATGTCTTGACGAATCCACTCAAGTGTAAGAAGATTTCTCTTCTTTTGCTGAGGGTAAGCGCATCGAATCGTACAATCCCAGTCAATATAGATCTGGGTTGCAATCTGAAAGTAATTACAAGCCATTGTGTTAAAACATTGAATGTTTTGTGGGAAGCTCAACGCCACGATAGATTGCTCTACCCGTTGTTTGAAAAATGTCAAAAAGAGACACTTTCCTTATTGTAAATAGGATTGACATATTTTGAAATATATTTACAACTTTCATTTGAGCTTTATTTACTAACTCGTGTCCTTATTAAACGACATTTTTAGGCACGCAAATATTAGCAGTACTGAAAGACATGTCGAGAAGATTCTTTTTGGATTTTCAAAGATTTTTTAATTTTGTATTTTGTTTTTATATGTTTTATATTTTTGTATTTTTATTTTTCATTGATATTTACAAGTAGATGTTTGATAGATATATCAAGCAGGCACCTTTGCCAGAATTTCTAGTTTTGCTTGAGTCAAACATCTGATACCAATTTGCTTAGCTAGATACTCAAACCTATCTTTCGACAGAGCCTTCGTAAACAAGTTAGCTATTTGGTAATCCGTTCCAACAAAGTATAGTTTAACGATACCGCGTTCAACTTGTTCTTTTTTGAAGTGATATTGACATCAATGTGCTTCGTGCGAGAATGTTGTACCGGATTGCAGGAGATGGCTATGGCCGACTTTGAGTCACATACATAGGTAATTTATCAAAGTGGAAGCCATAATCCTTGAGTTATGTTCTCATCTAAAAAACTTGAGCATAATACGCAGATAGAGACACATACTTCGCTCCGACCGATGATAGAGACGTGCAATACTGCTTCTTGGATGACCATCCCATGAGCTTCTCTTGTCTTAGAAATTGTGCACCACAAGAAGTACTTTTCAATTATCAAGACACCATGCGTGATCAAAATCTGAATATGACATTAGAAATTCCTTCGAATACTAGAGTCCCATGTGAATGGTATTCTTTAGGTAAAGAAATATTCGTTTAACCTCTTTGAGGTGCTTTTTAGTAGGTGTAGCTTGATATCATGCATAGTAACATGTTGCGTTGTAATATATGGTCTACTTGTCAAATACATGAGGGACCCGATCAAACTGTGTGACTGTGGTAAAAATACGTCTTTTAGGAAAAAGAGCGTATATGAGCGATAAGTATTAAACAAATAATTTAGGAAAATCAAGTGTTAATGACCCAATTAAGTTCGTTTCCCAAGGAGGTATATGTGTGTGACTAAAATGTAAATATTTTGGATTAATAATTGAAAGAAGGGGATGAGAAAATAGAATGATAGATACGTAAAAATTATTACTACGACGACTAAATTAAAAATCGTAAAAAGAGCTAAAATAAAAATAAATTCTAAAAAATCCCAAAAAATTACCAAAAATCAAATTAATTAAACTAAGAGTTTACAAATGATCAAAACTTTGTAAACCTCTAAAATGACTAAATAAGAATAAAAACTATTTTTATAAATCTTTAAACTAATTAAAACTGTTTGAAATGATTAAAAACTATTAAAATCTTAAAATAATTCTAGAAAATAGAAAAATGATGATAAAATTAATCTAATAGTTGCGAAAATCCTATTTTAATGCAATTAACCTAAGAAAAATATAAAAAGTGCAAAAATGTGAAAATTGAAATTTAATAATAAAATAATATATTTTAATATTAAAATCCAAAAATTCTAAAAAATTCTAAAAACTTTCAAACTAGTTTATTTTAACCTAAATAAAAAGAAAATGAAAGTGAAACTACCAAAATACCCCTAGTGGGACCCCAAATGGGCTAAAAACAAAAACAGACTACTTAAATGGGCTTTTGGCCCAATAAAATCAAACTTGTCCAAATAAGCTGAAAATCACCAGTCTGACTCAAAATTTGATTTTAAGCACAAAAGTCTAAGGCCCAAAAGCTGAAAATGTGCTTATCACAGCTTAAAAGGTCAACAGCTTATTCTTAATGGGCCAATAATCCCATTAAGCCATAAGCTAATGCCATAAGCTCTAATTGAACACACAACATCTTATTGAGATTCTAAACCAATCTACAAAAAGAAATTTTGAAAAAGCTCAAGTACTAAGCCAAAACTTTGAAAAGAACTTTTTCACTAAACGACAAAATAGTCGGGTTAGAGTTCTAGGACGTTTCAGAAGCTGATTCTTTTTGCAAAAGCTCACAAATGGCTTAACTAAGAATAATCAACAAGAAAATTCACAAAAATCCAAGTAGAATAATCTGTAGAAGCAAATAAGCTGGCTGAAAAAGCAAAATAAGCTAGTTTCCTAGCAAAAACTTAACCAACAGACTTGTAACTTCTCAAAGATGATATTAAACTGAGAAAAATGACACCTATCACAAAAGCCAAGTTGTTGCATGTACCAATAAGCAGTTCTGAAAAATAAGCCAAATTGTGCTTATTTGACCAAAAGTCAAAGTCAACCAAAAGTTACCAAATGATCAGGGATTGATTATAAGTTTGTTTTAAGCAACTTTTGTGAAGAACTCAAGGTTGAGCCCTTGTGAGTCAAGTGGTCAGTTGACCAAACCTTGATAGATTTTGGCAAAATAAGGCCAATAAGCCAGTTAGCTTATAAGCTAGCAAATAAGCAAACCAAATAGCAAATAGTACTCACAAGCAACACAATAACAAGTTCCAAGTAGTTAAACAACAAGGCATACACTAGAATAACAAATGCAAGCCCAAATTGAGGTGGTCACTTTGCTGATGCAAATGACCACTTCAGCCAACTTTGATAAGCTCTAGCACCCACAATAAGCTACCAAATTCAACAAACAGATATCACACAGATAGCTTATCACCTAAAATCTTCCCAAACCAAAATTCAGACCTTGGATCAAACAAACAAAGATTTTATTGGATCTGATGTGTTTGACCAATTTCAAACCAATTTTATCAGATTTTTCCAAAACTTTGAGATACTTATCCAAACCACTTGAGACTTAACCAATGACCAAAACCAGTTGCATATGACTTTTTTAGACTACCCAAGCCCTAAGAACCAAGGGCACAAGGCCACAAGGTCTTATGATCCCAAAATCCAAACAACCTTGTTTTAGCCCTTTTTCAAACAAACTTTTGATTCAATCACACAACCTACTGATCTTATGGTTCCTTTAAGCAAAAGTGGAGCACGGTGATAGAAGGTATGGTAAGGTGAAAGCGTAGCTCTGAATATTCCAAAAGTCTTTCCTTTTATTTCATTAGATGGATACTGAGATGGCTCAAAAACTGTGATACCCGGATCGAACACCTTTTCCTTTAGGGGAAAATAAGAAAAACACTCAGTGGAACTTGAAGAAGATTCCCCCATATATCTCACAATCTCATCCGAAGACGGTGGAAAGAGAGGTGTCAAAACATAAGTACTACGAATGTTGGTGTCAAAACATAAGAAGATTCCCCCATATATCTCACAATCTCATCCGAAGGAGGGTAAAGGCCATAATCGAAATCCAAAGTAGGAGAATCATGCTCATTAGGAAAGTAAGTATTGAGAAAGGTGGCGAAATCTTACTCAAAAGAGTAATCCTCTAAAGTAGTATGAAGCATTGTTGGTGGAGGATACTCATCAAAGATAGGCGCAAAAACATCATCAGAAGACAAAAGGGTTAAAGAATCACTCGAAAGAGTTTCATCATCATCAAATTTATCATAAATCGACATGTCTTCATACTCGGAGGTAAAATCATCATAATCATCATAAATTGGTGGATCATCCAAATCGTAAAGATAATCATTAGAATCATCCACATGTTCTTAAAAAAGTGGATTATCATAGAAAGGCTCGAAAAGAGGTTTGTTGTAAAGTACAAAATCATTGCATCAAGCTTTGTAGTTTCCAAAGGAGTTGTAATAAGCTCGTCTTGAAGCAAACTAATCATTTTCGCCGATTCTTTTCCATTGGATTTGCTTGTAATCTTCCCCATTTTAAACACTTGTTGATCATTCCCGACCCTAAGAATTAGTTCACCTTCGGCAACATCGACTAAAGATTTTCCGGTTCTCAAGAATGGGTGTCCAAGTATTAAGGGAATACGAGGATCCATCTCATAATCAACAACAACAAAATCAACCAGAAAAGTGAAGGTATCAACTTTAACAAAAACATCTTCAGCAATACCAACGGGGTAAGAGAGAGTTTGATTTGCTAGCTCAAGAGTCATACGGGTTGGTATAAGATTGGGTAATGATAACTTCTTCCAAACACTTAATGGCATTAGATTGATACTAGCCCCGAGATCCACTAAGGCAGTACATTCTTTGATTTGAGAAAATGAACAAGGTAACACAAAACGACCGGGATCTCCAAGTTTCTCCGGAAGTTCTTTGAGAAGGACTTCAGAACAATTTTCATTTAATCGAGTATTGACAAACTCAGCCATCTTCTCCTTCTTACTAAGCAACTCCTTGAACACTTTAACAAATTTCGGCATTTGAACAAGTGCTTCAACAAGGCTAATGTTAAAGTTCATTTGGGAGATCATCTTCAAAAAGGAAGTAACTTGAGTATCCTCCTTAGTGAGCACTTTGAACTTGTCTAAACGAGAAGGATAAGGAATATTGGGCTTAGGAGATGTAGGTGGAGAAGGTGAAGGTGTAGAAGGTGAAGGTTGAGAGGTTGAAGGTTGAGAGGTGGAAGGGTTTTTCTTGTGTACAACTTCAGGAAGAGGAGAAGATGGTAATGGAGAACTAGTACTAGGTGTGGTAGTATGAGGGATACATGGGGGTGGAGGAGGTGAAACTGGAGTAACTGGGGGAGGGATAGAAGGTCCTAATAAAGTTGCTCCACTGCGTGTAGTAATAGCACTCACATTAGCTCTAGGGTTGGTTTCGGTTGTTGAAGGAAGAGCACCTTGGGGACGAAGGGGTTGAAACATTTGAACGAATTTCCTATCCGTGGACTCTTGCATTTCCTTTAATTTCTTATCTTGTTCCGAAATATTTTGAAGAACTAAGTCCATTTGTGGATTAGGTTAATTGAACCCTTGTTGTGGAAAACCTTGGTTTGGGTATTGGTTGTATGGTGGAAAACCTTGAGGATTAAAACCTTGGTTTGGATAGCCTTAATTTTGCACTTGATAACTTCCTTAATTTGCATTGTAGCCCCGCACATTTTCATTTGGTTGAAAATTAGCTTGTGGTGGCCCTTGGTTGTTTTGGGTGGGTGGGGGTGTTCTTTGTTGAAAACCGGGTGGAGCCAAATAATTAGTGGAATTATAGGACAAATGATTAACATCGACATTCGGCTTGAAATGAACCCTCTTAGTGTTGTTGTAAGCATACACTTCCCCGTGAGATTGGTCATAAGCCTTATCACAATTAGCATACGAATGTAGCCCACCACATGTTTCACAAGTCATATTGAGGGCATTCACATGTTGAATTGCAGTGTTTTGAACATGTATGGCAAGTTTTGTCACTATTGAAGTAAGTGCTTGAATTTGATTGGTAGTCTCAGTATCACTAGTACTAGCCATAGTAGCCCTTGTACTCTTAGTTTGCACTTTGGCCTTGTTTTCAATTATATCCCAAGCGACTTGTGTTTTTTTCACTAGAATATTTACCCCCCGAAGCACTATTTAGTGAATCTTGGTCATTCAAACTTAATCCATTATAAAAAGTGTTAATTCGATGCACTTTAGTAAAACAGTGTTGTGGACACTTTCTCAAAAGTTCCTTAAAACGATCCTAAGATTCACTAAACGTCTCACCGTACTTTTGTTCAAAATTGATGATATCATTCCGCAAAGAGGTAGTACGTGAGGGTGGAAAGAAGTAATTTATGAATTTAGTATCTAAGTCCGCCCATGTGGCAATACTTTGGGGTGGTTCCTTATCAAGCCAAGTCTGGGCTTGTCCCTCGAGAGAGAAAGGAAAGAGGAGCAAACGAATTGCCTCTTGTGAGACCCCATTGTATTTCACAGTATTAGTTAAGTGTAAAAACCTCTTGATATGATCGTGAGGATCATCATGAGTGCGGCCCAAGAAAGGTGTTGCAGAGACCATCTGAATAAAAACGGTTTTGAGCTCAAAGTTATTGGTTCCAATATTTGGCACCACAATTGCATCGTCATTGCCTTCAACGAGTGACTGCAAGAGCTCGATCATTGGTCGGTTATCCATGGTGTCAATAGCACGAGTCAGGCTTGAGTGGTTTTCTTCTTGCGCCCACGAGTACGCATACACCTACAAAAGAAAAATATGGACAAAAATAGAAGAAAAAATGAAGTTAATGTAAAAAGAAAATATTTTGGTACAAAACTTTAGAAAACAAATGCTTTTTATGATTTTATAAATGTTTTTGGGTTTTTGAAATTTTTGATTTTTTTGCAAGAAAAATAACGTTCACGAGTGAACGGATCCAAAAATCCAACGCGTCTCTCACAAAAAACCGTTAATCTTTACGAAAAGAGCCGACAGCGTCGCCATTTTAATAACTGATTTTAAATATAAAAAAATGTGTTCTCAGTATCTAATCTCATTGATCCTGGTTTAAAATGTGACTCAGTCGTTTTTAGTGGATAAAAGAAAATGGTTATCTATTTCTACTTAAATGGTAAATGCGAAAAATATTAAAAATAAACTAAAAATAAATGACAAATAATAAAGAAATTAAACAAATTAAAACTTAATAAAAAATAAAAATAAAAATAAAAACTAAACAAAAAAATTCGGAATAAAACTTAACAAAAATGGAGGGAAAATAAAATTAGAAGAATTCGGAATTTTAAAAATTAAACAATTCGGTATGTGAGCTCTTAAACAATTCGGGAAAAATAATCTAAAAGCTATTCGGAATTTGGCATGAATAAAACAATTCGGAATATGATATATAGAAATTAATTCGGAATGTAAAATATTTGCATAATTCGGAATACATGTCCTAAAAACAATTCGGAATATGTTCTATGATTTTAATTCGGAATGTAGTTCGGAAAAAGAATAATTCGGAATATAAATCTGACTACAATTCGGAATAAAATAAAGCTTAATTCAGAATAAAGGCTTGAAAATAATCCGGAAAGATATTCCGTATAACAATTCGGAAAGAGTGTTGTTTGAACAATTCGGAAAAAAGGAAAATACATGTAATTCGGAATTTGAACAAAACTTAAATGTATTCGGAATCTAACTTTTACGAATTGTAATTCTGAATAAGGGGTATAACACAATTCGTAATTTTGAAATAAAGAAAATAATTCGGAATAAGCAATGTTTAAACAATTCGGGATAAGGGTTTAAACTATAATTCAGAATATTAGGGTTTTGAACAATTCGGAAAATAGAAAAATTAAGCCAAAACTAATTAAGCAAATAAGCCAAGATTAAGTTAAACTAAATTCTACAATAAGCCAAACAAGACACAAAATAAAATTCTAAAAAGGACAAAATAAGCAAAATAATTTAAATCTATTTTAAAAACATTAAACTACCAAATCCACTCAAATAAAATTAAACTAAACATAAAATAAGCAATAAGCACAGTAAGCTATAAAAATCAACCACATAAAAATAATTAAAACAACAAATAAGCAAATCAATCAAATAAGCAATAAGATCAAATAAGCTAACATGATGATTAACCAAATCAACACATTTAAAAACAAGAAAGGAAGAATGAGATTAATTGAAAAGCTTGAAATTAAAGATGAAGATTAAAAGTTTTGACGATTGAAAGATTAAAGATGAAAGATGAAAAACTTCAAAAAAAAAACTTGAGAGAAAAGTAAAGTTTACACCTACTCCTAATTACTCTAATGAAAAACTAACTAACTATTACAAATGAAAGATGAGGTCTATTTATAGTGGAGGAGTGATAGGTGTGGTTCTTCCTTCTTTTTTTTGTCTTCTCGTCTTTTTAATTAATTCGTCATTCTCTACTTTGACACGGGATTTGTCGATAAATAAAATGAACTCGTCTTCGAATTTCTTCTTTTATTAGATTTGGTTCTTCGACTTTGTTAAATTTCCGTCTTTGGTCTTTTTCTTCAATAATTCTTTAGAATAGGCCTTTGACTTCCGTTCTTTTTGCAAAGTTGATCTTTTGACTTTGTCTTTTGTCTTTTTCTTCAATAATTCTTCAGAATAGGCCTTTGACTTCCGTTCTTTTTGCATTTTGATCTTTTGACTTTGTTTTTTGTCTTTTTTCTTCGATAAAAGCCCGTGAAGGCCCGTGTTTTATTTCTTTTTCGTCTTTTGGTCCTAAAACACAACAAAAATACAAACCACGCGTAATTCCGACTTTTACGACATTAAACACATGTTTTGTCTCGTTTTTATTTGTTTTAAGTGGTAAAAGGATAAGTGTTTTCACCCTTATTAGAAAGGTCATTGGAAAAGGTGTTAAAAACATGGGTTTTACGTCATGAAGGTCAATAGGAAGTCAAAGGACAACTTATGTCTAGCGACTTTAGATGATAGTTCTACTCTTTGGCATAGGAGACTAGGTGACGCTAATATGCGTTTTATTCAATATTTAGTCTCTAAGGAGTTGGTAAGACATCTCTCCAAGATGAAGTTTGATAGTCACTTTTGTGATGCTAGCAAAGTTCGGAAGCAAGTTCACTCAACTCACAAATCCAAGAATTTGGTTTTGACCTCTCGGTGCTTAGAGCTCCTACATATGGATCTCTTTGGACCTTCCGCCATACGGATGGAGGTAACCTTTATACCCTAGTCATAGTTGACGACTATTCTAGATTCACTTGGACTAGATTTTTGGCGTCTAAGAATGAGGCTTTCGATCACTTCAAAATCTTTGCTCGAAGAATCCAAAATCAGCTAGGATGTTCAGTTGTCTCTATTAGGATGGATCATGGTAGGGAATTTGATAATGAAGTGCAATTCGGTTCCTTTTGTGAAGCTCATGGTAGTACCCATAACTTCTTGTCCCCTCGCACTCCTCAATAAAATGGGGTACTTGAAAGGAAGAATAGGACCCTCCAAGAAATGAGTAGGATGATGTTAAATGAGAAATCTTTGCCTCAAACACTTTGGTGCAATGTCGTGGACACATCGACTTATATTCTCAACCGAATTCTTATTCAAACTTTCTTAGGAATGACCCCCTGTGAGATTCTTAAAGGTAAGAACCCCTCATTGGATTACTTTAGGGTGGTTGGAACAAGTGCTTCATTCTCAACACCAAAGATTACCTTACTAAGTTCGACCCAAAGTCGTACAAAGGTATCGTTTTAGGTTATTCCCAAACTAGCAAAGCCTACATAGTCCTTAATAGAACCTCAGGTGTAATTGAAGATTCACTTAACGTGAAATTCGATGAAACCCCTCCATCATCTAAGACGTCACCTTTGGTAGACGATGACTTGGATGAAATAGACATAGTCAAAGCCAAAGATGTTATAAACATAGGAGTTGAAGACCTTAATGTTGAAAAGGGAGTAAACATTAAAGAGTCAAAGGATCATGCTCTCGACAACGTCATAGGAGAATTAAATCAAAGGACCCTAAGATCTCACGTCCAAAATCAAAGTAACTTCTTTTGGTTCGTCTCCTTGATTGAACCAAAGAATGTTAAAGAAGCTTTGATGGACGAGAGTTGGGTCATCGCCATGCAAGAAGAACTGAATCAATTCATTGCTAATGATGTTTGGGAACTTGTTCCTCCACCTAGAAGTTTGACCATCATAGGAACTAAATGGGTATATAGGAATAAGGTAGACGAAAATGGTGTTGTGTCTCGTAACAATCCTAGACTTGTAACTCAAGGCTATAATCAACAAGAAGTTATTGATTATGACGAGACATACGCACCCATAGAAAGATTAGAATCCATTAGAATCCTTTTAGCCTACGCTTGCGCCTTAGACTTTAAGCTTCAACAAATGGATGTAAAGATTGCATTTCTTAACGGTTTGATCAATGAGGAGGTATATGTGGCTCAACCTCCCGGCTTCATTGATTTTGAGAAACCGGATCATGTTTACAAGCTTAAGATAACACTTTACAGTCTCAAACAAGCACCCAAAGATTGGTATGATAGGCTTAAAGCGTTTCTTATAAAACATGAGTATACCATGGGGATCGTAGACAATACGCTCTTTACAAAGAAGAAAGGTTCTCACCTCATTATCGTACAAATATATGCTGATGACATTATATTTGGTTCAACTTGTCAATCATTGTGTGATGACTTTGCCAAAATTATGCAGGATGAGTTTGAAATGAGTATAATGGGAGAATTTAACTTCTTTTTAGGACTCCAAATTAAACAAATGGACGATGGTATTTTTTGTAATCAATCCAAGTATGTTAAAGAAATGCTAAAGACATTTGGATTAGAAGACTCTAGACCAATGAAGACCCCTATATCCTCGGATACTAAACACACCGTAGATGATGATTGTGAGTCGGTAGACAACACCAAATATAGAGGTATGATTGGTAGTTTGTTATACCTAACGGAAAGTTGACCGGATATCATGTTTAGTTTTTGCCTTTGTGCTCGCTTCCAAGAGGCTCCCAAAACCTCTCATCTTGAAGCGGTTAAGCGTATCTTCCGATACATTAAAGGAACTATACATTTAGGATTATGGTATCCTAAAGGGACCGGCGTATAAACCATTTTCTACGCGGACTCGGATCATGTGAGAGACTATGTGGACCGGAAAAGCACCAGTGGAGTTTGTACCTTAAAGGGTTGTTGTTTAACTTCTTGGTTCTCCAAGAAAAAATCGATCTTGCTATATCCACCACGGAATCACGAGTATGTGAGTGCCGGTAAAGCTTGTCAACAAGTTCTATGGATGAAGCAAGCGCTTGTTGATTACGGGATTTCTCTTGATGATGTTCCCATCATGTGCGATAATAAGGGTGCAGTAGACCATAGCAAGAATCCAGTGCAACATTCACGAACGAAGCACATAGAGATTCCCCACCATTTCCTTAGGGATAATGTTCAAAAGAGGAATATTATGATTGAGAAGGTTCCCTCGGTAAAAAACTTAGCTAATATCTTCACTAAGCCGCTTAAGAGGGAACCTTTTAATTATTTGCGTCTAGGTCTAGGTTTAATGGAACATATTCCTTAATTGCGCATTTTATTAATCGAGTCATTTTCTCTTTTGAGTCTCTTCTTTCTTTGAGTCAATGAGTCTTGTGAACTCTTTTTGGAAAACCTCTCTTCTCTTTTTCAAAATTCTCAAAGTTATTTTGAAAATGGTTGAGAAATGTTTTTGCATTGTTAATTCAATCTAAAAAAAGTTTTTCATAGCTTCTTGCTATTAATAATGAGCTTACATAATTCATATGTACGTGTCTCTCAAATATAGCAAGAACAAAAGAGAACTATATAGGATAATTGTGTCATGACTTATTGTCTAGCTCTACACACCTCCAACATCGATTTTCTTTAAAATCCATGTATTTTGGTCAAAAGCTTGTTTAGTGAGTTCTTGTGTGTTTTCTTTGTCTATCTTTGCTTTTTAGTATATCTCTATGATTAGTTAGACTAGAAAAATAGGATTTGATGAATTAGAAAATCCTCCCTCATCACCAAAATCAACCCTCTGTGTGTGGTTCTTTATAGAAACGCGGCTCCATATCGATATGGAACCGCCGGTGGAGAAAAGGAACCACGTACAATGTTTCCTTTTTCGGGTATTTCTGAAACTCCAAATTTGTTCCAACACTTTTTGGAATCTTTGTTTCAACCCTTTGACCACCCTCAAAATAACTTAAGCTTTCTCTATTTAACCCTAAGCATTTTGTATCCTTTCTCAAATCAAAATGTCTTTTTCTCCAAATGAAAGCCTTGATTCTCCTTCATTTTCTCCAATTGCTTTCAATCCCAATTCACCCAAGAACACTCAAAATCACATTTCTTTTCTCTTCTAAGAATGTTGATTGTGGAACTTCTTTTCTTCCACCTCTACCCTTTAGTGTTCTTCCTCCTTCACATGATAATGTCATGTATCATGGAACATATTGTTATTGTTGTCAATATCAACATCTTGCTATGGCTCATATCTATGAGGAGTTGAATTACATCAAAAGTCTCTTAGTCAAATCTTCTCTTCACTATGACTATGATATTACTACCAATCCACCACCACCTCCTTCCGCAACTACCTTGTCTTTTATCTAAGCATTGGTTTCTTATCTTCAAGACATCTAGTTCAAGCAAATCTAAGAGTTCTAGTTTAACTAGGATTAGATTTATGCTTTTGGCTTGTTTTATTTTACATACATCTTTGTATGTTTTGTTTCCTTGTATCTTTTATTCATGTTTTCCTTTTATCATGACTTATCTTGGATCTTAGTTTGTTCTCTTTTATTTTTTTTATTTTTTGTGTGACCTTTGCTATATCTTGTTGGGTGTTTATTCTCTTCTACTAAACCTTCTATGTAGCTTGTCACCATATCTCGATTCCTTGGTGCCCCAAGCAAGGGGGATTAAGCACCAAGGGGGAGCATTTGCAAAGTCCGATTCCTCTCTTTTACAAAGACTTTTGCAACCTTTTTGCTTCGACAAAGGGGGAGAAGTGAAATAAACTCGTCTTCAAAAATCTTGTTTTTCTTGTGATTGAGTTTATGTATTGTCGAAATTAAAAAGGGGGAGATTGTTAATGCAATGATGCCTAAAAAGGTTACTTGAATTTTTCTGTCTTGCTTTGTTTTGATTACGACTATATGTAAAAACAAGCATTTACGAAAACAACGAAAAACGAATTCTTGAGTTCAAGTATTTTTCATTTATATCATTATCACTTAAGGTATGTACAAACAAGTACTCATCCTAATTAAGTGATCAAGGATTTAATCTTTTCTTAAAACTCACTTTTTATTAAGTGTGACAAGTTTTTATTAAACTTTCTTTTTAAGAAAATGTTTATTAAATTAATTATTTGAAAATTTAAAAATTTGAAAATATGAAAATGGCATATTCTATCTTGGTTTGGAATATCCTTTCAAGATATTTTAATCACCAGATTCGAACCATACCACTAAAAGACAAAAAGAAGCGGAGTCTACTCCGGCGGTTCCTTAAGTAGCTATGCGGTTCCTTATCGAGAAGGAACCACGGGCAGATACAGCCATTGGAGCCTTGTCTTATAAATAGTGGACCATTCTCAGATTTTCTCCTCACCTCTTTTGCACATATAATTCCAGATTCTTTCATACTTCTAAAATCACTTAAATCCTTGATCATTTGGTTGATTACTACTTGTTTATAAGTGAATCTTTCTTCTCCCATCTCTTCCTCTTCAAGTGCAAAGAAAAGAACACTTTCATCCTTGAAGTGTTGTGTCTACATCAAAGATCTATTGA
Source organism: Glebionis coronaria (assembly GCA_025667525.1). Taxonomy (NCBI): domain Eukaryota; kingdom Viridiplantae; phylum Streptophyta; class Magnoliopsida; order Asterales; family Asteraceae; genus Glebionis; species Glebionis coronaria. Next base: position 163,470 of record JANFOE010001351.1, on the reverse strand, counting down.
AGATCAAATCTTATTTAGTCATTGTTGCGTCATAGTTGTGAAGATCCAAGTAGTTGTGTCTATTTCGAAGTTGTGTATGTACTAAGGTTTATACTTGGTCTTTAAAGTATACTAGTGTAGATTGGTCCTAGCTAAGATTAGGGATCGACTTTTAGCTTAGAGTCAAAAACTGGATAGACAATGTTGTGTACGGTTTCTCCACCTTAAGGAGCTTGTTGATTAGTGAACTCTCGAGTATGGAGTACTCGAGGAGTGGAGTAGGGACGAGGAGTGAGCTTCGTTGCCGAACCACTATAAATCCTTGGTGTTTGGTTAGATCGTTCCTTCCCTTATCTCTTTACATTCATTATTCTTTATACTTGTGATTATTAGTTTAGTTGCACTATACCTTGTTCATATTGTGTATAAGAATGTTTCACATAATCACTTAAGTCTAAGTTTTTGAAAAGGATTTTTAACAACCGTCTTTTGACAAGTAAATTTTAAGAAACTATTCAAACCCCCCTTCTAGTTTCTACAACCCTAATACCCTACCTACCATCATCCCCTGCCTTGTCACCCTCCACTTACCACCCTTCACCAATCAGCACACACCACATCACCCACTCTTCCACCTCACCCCATATAATATTTATTAAACTTTTTAAACAGATTAATAAATATTATTTTTACCCGCCTAAACACTTACTATTCACTAATCACCCCCAATTTTAACCCAACGAACCCTAATCCCTAATCTGCTAATCACTATGAATTGGGACTTGAGTTTGTCCAGATTCATGATTGATACTATCCTCAACAATTCCCCGCTCTCATTTTTGGCACCACATCAACAGTGGACCCTCCCCTCGCATGCCCTGCACCCTTTGCAAAGAAGAATACAAAAATTGACTGCAAATCCAATGAACACTAGTGATTTCGTGTTCTCCAAAACAAGATGGATTCCTGGGATTGCTTAAAGAGTACTGGCATCACATGGAACCAATTTGGACCCATCCAAATTTCAAACTAAACAAGGGCATGCATGGAATTTCATTCATTAGGGTTTATGATATTGTTCATCTTTTATAATCACTTGTACATCCTCTATATAAAGGGTAGTAGCTCAGAGCTTAGTTTTTGTTCTTAGTTTTTCCTTAAGTCACAAACGTGTAATTCCTTTTCTTTGTAATAAGAAAGTTGGTATTGTTTTGTTGATGAAATCCAAGTCCATTTTACTTGTTTTATGCTTCAAAGTTGATTTCTAGTCATTATTAATCTGTTTCTATAATTCTGCAAATGTGTTTAAGTTTTTCAAATTTTCACTTTTCCGAGTTTTCTTGTTCAAGAATTTAAGTTTCTTGAACCCTAGGTTGATCATATCACCCTGATAAGTGTTTATCAAGGTGAGGTGAGATCATAGGTTTGGGAAAGTTTAAGTTGTGGGGACTAAATACTCAATTAAGATTTGGTTTTTGCTCCTTTCAAATTTCTGGTTTCTCTTGTTTATTTGTATTAATCCCTCATATCTTTATAAGTCACACCATAAGTTAACAGCTTTTGGTGTTGGTTTATCAAGGATTAAGGTTGTTTGCTTCTTACGTCTCAAAACAACATACATCACTAACCCTTTGTCCTACTTTGGACCATCAACTAGGGTCTTCATTACATTTCATACAAGACACTCCTAGGTCTTTTCATACAAGACACTCTTGTTGTAAGTGAGGGAGGTGCTTAATTCTTACCTTTTTCTTTTTAAGTTTCTGTCATTAAAATTTTGCAAGTGCTCCATTTTATAAATCTGCATAATCTATGTTCTTGCTGCTTAAATTTTTTTTTTGACATGAGGTGTATGCATGTTAAAGGTTTTTCATTAATTTAGTTTTCAATTTTACTTTGAAATCTTTGAAAATCTTTGTTTTTATAAGCTTAAAGGGTGTTTGGGATTAATCTTTAAGCCAAGTTGGGGTCACAATATCATCTCATTAGGGGTCTGATCACTCTTCAATAGGATAGGGTAAGATACTATAGAGGTTTGTTTAGAAGATTTAAAGAGAAAAATTGGAAGTCACAGGTTATAGGGTATAAACAGCCTTCTACATTAGAATATGATTTCGGATGTGTCTGTGGATGTTAGAGGTTGTAAATTGGAACATAAATAGGTCTTAGGTTCACATAGGAATGTGTGATGTAATCTTTGGTGTTTGTTCAAGTTTATTTCAAGATTAGGGTATGTGAATTTAACTTTATGGCAAAGTATATCAGCAAAAGTTACTTTCATGTATGCAGAACATATCATCAGCTTTTTAAGACTTGTTTTTTAGTATTAAGCTTTATCTTTTGGCTTGTAGTTAGCCTAGGTATAGTTCTAGGACTGCATCACATACAAGTTGTGGTTTGTTTGAGATAAAATCAACATTTTATTGCTTTAAATTCATTTGAAGGTCAAATGCATCAGCAAATGCACTATTCTGCAAGTCAATGCATCAGTAGGCTTCTAGGGTATCAATCTTTGCATTTGGTGTTTGAAACTTGGTTAACTAACAGCTCATAGGTCTATCTAGGTAAAAATTTGCCGGTATCTTAGGATTAGAGTCATTTGGTGGATCTAACTAGCTCATTAAGTCACTACATAGCCATTTTCTATTTTTTTGCAAAGTTCTTGTTCATAATCCGAGTTTGTGTGACTTGGTGAATCTATGTAGTTGTTTTTGTGGTTTGTGTGTTTGTGTTTGACTCCTCACAACCAAAAGTTGTAAGGGTTCCTTTGTGAGCCCAGCAACACTTAACTCTCCCAAAAACAGGCATCCAAAACCCCCTTGTTAACTGTTGAAACAAGAAGTCTTGTTCTTTAATTTTTCTTGTTACTGTAGACATCTGATCACGATTTGAGGCTTAATATTTGATAATTACAAGTTATAAGTGGTTAAATAAGTTGTTTGAGTATTTGTTTAATCAAGAAAAAAAATAAAAAAAGAAATGGGGGAATCATTTGAAGGTAAGGGTCGAACCCTCGACCTCAGACATGATCAACCCCTTTTAAAGACATAACACACCCACCCAACACCACTCGCGCCCTAGGGACTTTACTGTCCAATCTTTGCATTTTTATATATTTAAACACAAGTTGAGTTGGCTTTTCAATTAATATTTAAGTCATTAAAAATAGTTTTAAGTTATTAAATATTAATAAAAAATACTTTTCTGTCTTATAATAATATATTTGAGGTTTACAAACCATAAAATCCTTAATTGGACTTTTTACTATTTTATTTGATTTATAAGGTTTTAATTAATATTTAAAAAATAAAATAAAATTATTTAAAAGGTCTAAAAAGTTTTTTGGATTTTATATCTTATTTATATTATTTGGGACTTTTTAATGAATTTTATTAATTTTTTAGGTCAACTTCATTTTTCGTCTCATTTTTCGGTTTTACGTTTTTAATTAAAAAAGTGTTTTTTAGGATTTAAAAATAGTTTTAATTAATTTTTAAAGTTACAAAAAGTTTAATTTATTTGTAAACTTTATACTTATTTTTAGGATTTTATTGTAATTTTTTCGAAATTTTTAGGTAAAGTTTTAATTTTGTGGATTTTTATGATTTCACGTTTTGTACGCCGTGGCTTTATTTTTAGTGTAATCCGTCATTACTATTAGATCTTTTTCATCTCATCAATATTAATCCAAAACACTACACGTTTAACACACACAATTAATCCTCCTTGGTGAACGAACTCACAATTTGGGTCATAAGTATTTGATTTTCCTAAATCAAATCACTTAATACTTACCACCTATACGTCTATTTCCTAAAAGCATATATTTACTACTATCAATGTCCAGTCCCACGACCTAAAAAATTTAGAGCATACTTGATATAAGCTCGAAATATCAACATGTGACTCTAAAATAGCACAAACACTCAGGTTGCTCTCAGCAACAACCTGCCGAACCTCTGATTGCTTAGGGACACGGTTCAGACCCCTTATATTCAAGCAACCAACAATAATCATGGGAAACCATGATAGAGGGAGTGATTGCCTCCTGTGAGTTAGGATCCTCTTCAGCAAAAATTTCTTCAACTTCACTATCGGAATCGTACCCATGTACAGCAGTTGTATCATGATCCCTCGTCACACTTGATTCACCAATCTCGTTACTATTTAAGTCACTTGCATACAGTGCAGTAAATGAGTTTTGCGTTGTAACTCCCTTCTTCAAGCTATCTTCCTTAAAAGGAGAACTAGGCCGATACTCAAATGTTTTTTGTTGAGAAACATTAACTTCCCATTTATTCCTCCCATTCCGTCTTCTGACACTCACAACCTTGAATCCATCCCCTTGGGTTTGAACCTTAGGTTTCTATGGCGTATCAACCTTAACATGTTTACGGCAGGTCTCCAATGTGTGACCAAACACACGACATTCTGAGCACAAAGGAGGAGTCCATTCGTACTCGACATTAATTCTTGCTTTTAATCATCCCTTCCCCTCACTTTTAGGTACTCCCATCACAACCTCCTTTTTAAGTTTTTTTGTTGCACTAACCTTAATCAAGGCGCGTGCAAACCCTAATCTCCCCATGGTTCGGAACACATAGAACTCGTATATGACTCTAAATCTATTGGTTTCCCAATCTTTGTAGCAATAAGACTGAGACCATCCTTAAATATGAAACAATTGGTACCTTATGGATTTTCACCCACACCGGCACCTTTGTTACTTTATCCTTGTTCAACTCCAAATCTGGCTCCCATTTACACAGCATAATTGGACGATTACGAATCATCCAAGGCTCATTTTCCAGCACTTGTTCAAGACCTATAACTGATGTAAACTTCAAGTAGAAAACACCTTCTTCATCTTTCATAACTTTCTGTAAGCCATATTTGCTCCAGCTATTCTTTGCATAGCTCTCTACAAGAGGGAAGGCTACACTTTTCCCCACGAAATAACCAACAAGCGAATTAATAAATTTTCCTTGGACAGTCGCCATAGTATCAAGGGGCAGCATGAAATCCATGTCCTCGCCCTGTTCATCACTTTCCAAAACCCTAAAATTAATCTTCTTCCTTGCCGTCACTACACTGACCATGGAAGCAAAGGATTGCTTGCATGGTTGATCCCCATTAGGTTTTGGAAGACTTTCACTCACCGTCTCAACAAATCCAACCTGTCTCGCAACTTTCTGCATAGGCGTCCCATCCTAACCTAAAATTTTCCCGTCTACATTCTAAGCTCATTCATTGCAAAATAACTTTTTATCGGGTCGAGCCTTGAAGATAGCTCGCTCGTCTTTTATTTATCATTCATCGTAACCTTTCCCGAATCCTCCATCTCTCCCTCAATACCAAACCACCAGAAATTTCCAGCAGAAAATGAAACCTTAGAAATTAGGGCTTCAACCATAACCAAAGAAACCCCAGCCGGCAGCCATTATATCACAATAAAATAAGAATATTCAATTGATCCCTAAACTATAACCGATCAAGAGACCCGAAAAACTAACCACGAATCTCTAATCTACGTCAAATCAAATAATGACGAATTAATCAAACCCTAAAAAATTCCCCATCCCACGAGATAATTGATCACAAAGAGAATAGGGGGACCGAAATCACTGCCTATTTCTTATCACAAATTATGTGATGAGATGTAAGCAGAATCAAGAAACGTTAATCTGACGTTATTCGAGGACTGGTAAGATTAGCCGATTAGATTAAAGTCGCTAGAAGGTGGTTCAAAAATTGCCCATAGTAGAGAGTGAATTAGGGTTTTCAAAAAAAATCTATTATTTTGTTTGATCCCTAGTAGATACATTTACTCCTATAGAAGGCAGGAGGGGAACATTAGTATTGGACTTTGAGTTTGTCTTATTTGTTGAACCTAGTGTGTGAGATAGTTTAGCTCCTAGGGTCTTATTGAATGGAGTAATGGAAATTGGCTTGGTGGGTGTGGGTGATGCAGAACCCGGTTAACCTATGAAGTCTAAATAAGCCAAGCAAACTTGAATTCGATCGACATACATACAATGCTTGGAAAGCTCATTATTTGAGGGATCTGAGGTACGCATTTCATCAATAACCTCCCTAGCAAGCTTAGCATGTTCTAAGGCATTCCTCATATAGTTGGCAAATTTATTTAGATTATTTTTGAATAGTGAGTCTGATATAGCACACGTGGGTTGGGTTTGGAGGCACTAGAGGATGGTGTAGAGATGGTAGCTTCGTTATCAATAACTTCTTTTCCTTTGAGTCGAAGTGTTTCAATTAACTCAGCTAAAACCATGTTTTTATCAGTGAGTTGAATTTTTAAATAAGATATTTCCACATACTTTTGATTTAGTTCATCAACAAGTGATTTAGAATGTGCTTCATTCAAAGTGAATCTTTGTTCTGTTGAATCATACAACTGTGTACATCCCTGTTTTGCTTTTTCAATCTCCCCTAGAAGATAGAAGATTCTATTTTCCAAGGCATGGTTATTAATCTTCGCGGCCTCTAGTTCCAGTTTCACAGATTCTACTGATGACTCTCTCTTAAGTCTCATAATTTCTTCCTCTAATGCCTAAACCACCTTGTCACTCTTCCGACTCTTGGGTAATTTATTTAAACCAAGAACTTTTTCAAAAGTTGGAAGATCTTTGTTTTCACATTCCTTGTTTATCAGAAGAATCTCAGGTTTAGATTCTTGTTTTATTTCAAGAGAAATACAATGCTTTTGGAGCTCATCAAAACATTTGAAAATGAGTTAAAAGAATCTTGAAGCTTTAAAAAATCAGTGTCAGATTCGTGACAAGGTTTATTATCTACGACAACATTTACATTCTCAAAAATATTCACAGAGAGATCATGCACATCATCAATATTATTCTCAAATATTTTCACAATATCAAAAGACATCACTTGTTCCAAAAGTCGGTCATTTTGTGTCAAAACGTTTTCACTCAATTAAATTTGCTCGTAAGTGTCTTCCATTTCATAGAAAACTCTTTGAACTTCTTTAATTTTGATTGTTAAGTTTTCTTCCATAGATTTAAAAAGAACGATCTCGTCACGAAATGCGACTTTTGTGTGTTCGAATTTCCATTCTCCTTCGGTTTGTGCAATTCGAGTCATACGTTCCTTAATGACCTTGTCAAACTTGGAAAAATATTTTTGTAGCTCTTTCAAGCCAGTAAACACCATATTTGCCGTGGAATTACCTTTGGAATTTCTTTAGGTAATTCCTTTTCAACAAGTGTAGAACGTATTAGGAATTTCATTGCTCAACGATACTTTTTCTGGTTCATAATTAACGACCATTTGTGTGTTAAAGCGAGTTTGAAAATCAAGTTGACGTTTGTTATGCTTTTCAATCAAAAGTTTTAAGATTTTTTGAAATCATTTTCAACCGACTCTCTTCCGAATGTGATATTGTCTCGGCATCATCACGAACATCTGGAGGATCCAAAACCTTTCCAAGTTTGGTGGCATCATAAAGTCTAGGGTTATCTAGAAAAGCTTGCCTTGCATAACCCGGGTTAGGTGGTAGGTCTTGTTGATGTTTTAAATCATATTCCTTATAAAGATGATGTTAACAAATGTACCGTGTGATCCAAAGTATATTGTTTTTAAAGCAAATTATCTATCGTCTTAATCTGATTGGAAGCATTAATTTCTGTTTCAACCTTTTTAGACTTGAGTATTTCAAAATCTGTTTGAAGTTTTTGAAAATTAGTGACAACCGAGTCTTTATCATTAACTTCTTTAGAAAGATTTTCTCTTAAATTCTCAATCTCTTGTAAGTCACCCATTTGAATTTTTCGGAATTCATCAAATTCGGGATTAGTTAACGTATTTGTTGTAGGAGTTAATTCCAAAGTCTGAACTTTTTCCTTATATAAAGCAAGCTCGACATATAAGGTTTTATTAACACCTAGGTTTTTGAGGACAGTAGTATTCATTTGGCCAAGCAAAGTTACAAGAACCATTACCAAATCTTGTTGAGTAATGGGGTCCATATGTGAAATAGCTTCCAATTGTATTTCTCTCAAAGTTTGGGGACTTTCATTGATATTGCTATCATTATTCATCTCCTCGTTTGAGTTACTCACCACTACATTCTCTTCCGGATACTTAGACTCTTTCCTAACTTGATGTGGTGCAATACCAGTATCAGTGGTAATGATTGATACCTCATATATTTTATCTGACCCACAAACCGAGAGATTTGCCATGAGAGCTGCTTTGGCGGCGTTAAAATCTTCATAGTCTGAATCGTATGCATTAAGATCATCGGCTTGATATGCTTCATTTGAGTGAAAATTGTTGGACTTCCACTATTATTTGCGACTCATGGATCAGCGAGAAACGCTTACTCCTCCTCATCTAATTCACGACCATTTTCCTGAGCATTCACCAATAACACCTTCTCGTTGAACCATGAAGCATCCATTTTCCTTTTGGATCGCTTACACTCCCTAGACATGTGTCCTTCCCCTTTGAAATTATAACATGTAATCATTTTCAGCTTGCCAGTAGCATTTCCCCTTACAGCAGTGTTGAAAGTTCTCGCTCTTGTGTTCGACGAACTTGGTCTCCCCTGAATTGGTTGAACTATGATTCTGCCTTCTTGAATTGTAGCTTTTTGACGAGAGTTTGAAGAGGTTCTCATCTTATTCTTAGTCGTGGGAAGTCCTCTAAATGCTCGTTTGTTCAATGTTTGAGTGATATAGGCAGACATGGCAGCTAAAACCTCAGTAGGATTTTCATCATGTTTGAATTCGGCAATTGGAACTCCATCATCACTATAAAATGCTTGAGCTTGCTAAAATTCATATGATGGTGAAAATGCAGTTGGAGGAGTGCTAACATGTTGTGAATAGCTGGGGTGAAGAACTTCTGTAGGCGGATAGGTAACCATTTGAGATGGAGGTGCTTGATGATTAAGAAGTAATTGATGAGCATGACTTGATGGATATGGATTCATGTGTGATGGTGATGCTTGATACTGATATTGTTGCTTAGAACTAGCTGGTTATGGTATCAGTGAATATTGTGGGTAGCTTGGGAGTTTGATACAATGACTTTTGATAAGATTGATGCCCAGTTGCATAAGGTGAATTGTTGTAGGAAAACAATTGTTGATTTGCCACTAACGCCATTGGTTCATGATAAGTTGATTGAGATATATGAGACATTATAACATGCTTCTCGTGTTGTTTCATAAAAGAATAAAGTTGATCCATGTTAGTAGTGTGCAAATCTCTTACCAACTTGACATCAGTAACATAACAGCTCCAATTGAGTGGTAATGTATTCAAGAACTTGGTGTTGATTCGAAATTGGGCAATCATCATGCAGTAGATATTCAATTCATTAAGCAATGTAACAAATCTCCAATATAAGCCATGAAGTGTTTCCCCTAGGGTGTATGTAAACCTATCAAATGGGTCATACAGGTTACACTCACGTTCTTGTTTGGTGAGCGAAGTAGCTTGTAGCAATACACCAAGTCGTTCCCATATTTCCTTCGCTTTCTCATGATGACTCACTAACCGATGAATATTGGGTGGAATAGTTTGAAGAATAGTATTGGTAGCCTTAGTGTCAATTTCAGTGATAATTTGATTTTTAGGAGTCAAATCAAAAAATTCTCTTGGTCGAGTCACACCGTCCTCCTCAATGGTGCCCCAATCAAGTGATAATTTTTCCAATGACTTGAGCATAAGCCTTCCATTAGGTCTACCAAAAATGTATAACTTCATGCGGCTCTGGTATAAATCGAATACCTCTTTGATAAGCATAGGAGGACGGGTACCGGTACCCGATATGATCGATAAGTCTAAAAGCGATGGCATTGTCGGGATCGATTGTAAAACCTGTCAATTTCAGGTTTTGACTATGTCAACATTGTGTATGTCACCTCATGATATCTATATATATATTTATTCTACCACCTTTGCATGAAATTCCTTTGAACAATCACATGCATCACATGAGCATACATCATTCAAATCATCTAAACAGGGAAACAACTATATCACAATTTTTATTGTGACTATGAGTATTTTAATCATAAAAGCATGACCACATTTGTATGACTATATTTCAATAGCATACTGGGCAACAAATGATCTATTGTAAAGGACTTTAAGTCATCTGAACATATGATCACTTGCATACATCCCATTGATTCTCTAAAAATCCAACGTCATGATCACAATTAATAACTGTCTATTTATATATATATAAATATTTTTAAATTGGATAGTTTATATATATTTTTCACACTATAATTGGCTTTAAACTACGATGACAATCACTTTTACACATGAACACTACAATAAATCATTTTATATTTCTTTTATATATTTTTGTAATAATAAAATCACCTAAGGACCATACTTTCACCAAAGGCCCTAAACGTAACCAAAATTACTCAAACTCAAACGTACTCACATAGTATTATAACCTTAACTCACTTAACACTCACCTAGACACAAAAATTAAACACAAGCATACCCTAGACTTATATTAAACCGTATATATTCATATATATACTTAACCATAACCCTTTTATACCAAAAATTTTACCCTCCTTACCAATTGTCTAAACTATACACTAAATATAACACCTATGTATATACATTACATAAATTTTACTTCCCTTTTGACTTGAGACCTATGAAACCGCCGGTTTCATTTGTAAACCATGGGAACTTGTACATTTTTGGGCAATTAAGGTTAGTACTAGATACACTATTTGGAAAACTAAGTCACACATCCATCCTTGTTTGCTCCTAGCCGTGTATACCCATATCACCACACACCAAAACTTGTACAACATGCCATTAAATGGAAACACTCAAAAACTTACCTTTTGTCCCTTTGAATCACTTCATGCGACGGCTAAGACAACCCAACTAGCAAGCTTGTACATCTTGAACATTTATGAAATGTACTCACCGAGTACCATGTCAAATACACACAATCTCTTTTCCCCTCTCTCTTGCCATGTCTTACCCCAAGCTACAACCCATCTTTCACTCTTAGATATTTAGGAACCTCACAAACACTCATTCACCCTCACACATTTATATTCGGATCATAAACCCTCCCATATAACACCTTGAGTTAACCAAAAATCCTCCATCTCATTTACTACCAAATCCTAGTACTCCAAGCATTGAAGTCTAGCATTCAAGACTCCTAGGACTCGTCTAGAAGCAAGCCGACGCCAACACCAATCCCCTTTGTCACCATTTTGATCAAACAAGTAAGTAAGACTACACTAGACCTATTTCCATCTTCCTTTTACTTTCCATCTCATAACATGCATGTATAAGCTTAGGAAATGGACCTAGGTTGTCATGCATACGTAAAACCTTCATGAAATGCCATCCATATGACATATAAGCCACGGCTTATACAATGGGTGAACATTTCGTGCCCTAGAATCCTTAATCATGTTCTAGCATGTTGGACACCTTGCTTAAAAACCCTAGAAATGAACTAGTTATAAATGAGTACCTTAAAAATGAGTATATTGTAAAATAAGCCGAACCACTTAGCATATATAAGCCCATATTGTTATATAAGCCACGTCATTTAAGCCTTAAAAATCTATATAAGCCAAGTAGTAATAAAATAAGCTAGCTTGACAATAAAATTATATATAAGCCGAAACCTAGATAGCTTATTTAAGCTCTTAGGAACTTAAGCCTAAAAATATAAGCCATGCATATATAAGCCGAATATTATGAGCCTTAGAATAAGCCTAAAAGCCCTCAAAATATAAGCTTATGATTAACTAGTAGGAAAATATAAGCTTTAGTCAAAAAATAATAAACTTATATAAGCCACACAAATAAGCCGAAACATATAAGCTTAGAACTAAACTAGTTATTTGTAATTAAAACCTAATATAAGCCCACTAGTTAAGGCCCAATAGTAAATAATTACCATTTACTAATTACCTTAAGTTTTACTAAACCCATTAACCTTTTTACCCTAACCGGACCATAATGGGCCACATAGCCCAACATTAAAATCAAATAGGTACTTTTCGTGCCAAAAATGTCATATGGTGAAAGTTGGGTCCGAAAATGAAACTAGTAAAACTATGTAATCAATTTCGTGACTATTATATAGTCCAAGGGGCGTTTATGCCATGTTTGAAACTAAAGGGGTAAACAAAACTCAACCGTGAGACTTAAATAAACCACAAGGACCTTTTGTGCCATTTTTGAAACTCAAAGCAAGCCCTAACCCTACCTTATATATATGCCGTGGGGTTGGGGGGGTATTTTGCCATTTCCCGAAAGTTTACCAAGCCCTAGGGGGCATTTTCATAAAATGGAATAACCAACAAGGACTAACGGTGTAATGAATTTAACGGATGAAAACTTAAAGTTAATTTTCTAAACAATTATATTTACAAAATTTATTATAGTTTTATTTAATTAAAAGAAGTAATAAAACTTGTCATTTGTAAAATAAATTATTTTAGTTACTTACAAACTCTACGATATTGACAAACCCCGTTAACCATTTTCCTTTGAAACCTTAAAACTTAATCACTTATAAATTATTTCCTTATGATAAATTAAATAAGATATAGTTACTTATTTAATTTACGACCCCTCTTTCCTTAAAACAAATTTATATACACTTATATATATATTTTTTTCTTGAACAAAAATATATATATACATACCTTTATTTCACTATAAGAACAAACACTTAAGCCAACGTAACAATTCATAAATTGTGATCATGCATTTTCGTATGTACCATTCATCATGCATAATTATTGTTGCATTCACTGAGACATTTAAATTACTTAGGTAATTTCTCCAGTTCGTGACTATACTGTGACATCATCCTCACTACCTCATTATCACTAAGGTGAGTTCATGGCCCCATCTTTACTGTTTTATAACTGGGGGAGAAAACATACAAAAACTATTTTTACGCAAAGCATGCACAGACAACAACAATTTATTTGCCTACTGTTTGCTCCATTCCCGTGGACTGTATTAGTTAATAGTGTAGCGCGAAATGTATGGATAGATCTATTCGGGTATTGACAACACCCGGCCTGTCGTGATCAGCTGTCACGTATTGCTTAGGCCGAGCAGCAGGTTTATGTCATTGTCGGATTTAGGGAAACCTGAATCAGGATAGACCCAAATGGGCTTACTGAGAATCATGTCTAGCTTCTATTATAGGGCAGTAGGAACTACTGTAGCGTTGGGCTGTGATGTCCTACTACCTTCGTGGTGCTTTGCATATTGATACTTTATTTAATTAATTAAACCTGTGAATTCACCAACCTCGTGTTGACCCCCACATTTTACTTTTATGTTTTCTCAGGAAAGTAAGCAGGTTCATGCATTGGATTCCATCATTTTAGGAAGCATCATGTTGACCATTGGGCTGGGATATTTATTTCTGTTTTATAATAAATGTGGTTTAAATTTGGACAAGATACTAAATGTGTACGATTAATTCATGTAATATGTTTCCAAATGATATTATGATCATTGCTCTATATGCTATGTGCTATCGATCCACCCAAGTAACACCCCAATTACTATTCCGCTGCATTTGACCAACTTGGGGGTGTTACAGAAATGGTATCAGAGCGCATAGTTATAGAGAACCAGATCAAAAACTTAAAAAATTTTAAATAATAAAATTTTTAAACTGGACTATAACTGAACATAAAAATAAGTCTAAAGAAAAATTGATTTTTGGGGAACCTATAAGTTAGGCATATGGCATTATAGAGCATGCATATTATGTGAACTAACTTCACATTGATTTATTCCCTCATGGTAAATAAATCACATAAGTATCTATTTATACTTTTGACATCATGATTAAAAGCTTTAAAACCACATCGCATATACATCATGAAAACTTTTTAAATTGTGTAAGTTGAAAACTTGCTCAACTTTAAAATGTTACTTTCAGATATCATGACGACGCCCACTATTGTTACTACGTTCGAGGAGCTTATGGTTCCTACCATTACACCTTTGTCACCGACGTTAGTATTAGCTGGACCTGCTTCTGATACGGAGTCCCGAGATGACCAGCAGGACGGGGTCATCATACTCACAGATTTACCTACTCCTTCACCACCCACTGTATCTCCTACTACACCACTTCTTGTAGTACCTGCATCCCCTCCTAGAGAGGTGGACCAGGTCGTACCTTCTCTACCATCCTTACCACCACCTTCTGTACCTAGCACTTACCCCACCAGTGTCTTGCCACCTCGTAAGAGGAGACATGACACTATCCCTGACTCGACCTATGAGGTTGGAGAGGGATCAGGAGCCGGGCAGGCTAGACTTAGTGCTCTTCAGGCACAGGTCGATGCACTCACGGCCCGACAGGCACAGGACACCACCCTTATCCACTCTCTACTACAGGCGGACCAGCAGGGTCGCGCCATGCTCCAGGAGAGACTTGACTCTCTCTATTGGGCCATAGCCGGGGAGTCATACACCACCCGGGAGACCATAAACTGGCTATTGGATGAGGTAGCTTACCTCCGTTACCGCTTAGCTTCATTGGAGAGTCATTCCTACGAGACTCGAGCCGCCATCAACACACAGGAGGACACTTTTAGGACCTTCGTGGATTTGACAGATCTCCGTCATCAGGCGATCACTACAGAGACAGAGCAGTTATGGAGTGCCGACACTTCACGTCAGCAGCAGCTACTAGAGGCCTTGAGATACACCAGAGAGACCCGGAGTGCCATGATCCGTATGCAGGACGAGCGTGCACCACCAGCTGGACCAACTGCACCTGCAGTCAGCCATACTAGTGTAGGATAGATTTTTAGTTGTACATCATGACAAGCACTGAGTTGCATCTCAGCTCGCATGATTTATTTCTTTTGTACTTGTATTCCTTTCAGTTGTATTCGTAGTACCTAACCTTAGTAGGTAGGATATCTTTTGGTTGTATTACAAACATATGTACCACTATTTCAGACAGGTTGCTATGACTCTGTCTTAGATCGGTTGTACTTGTACTATACTGTTGTTTGCCAGAAATAGCATGTTACCGTCCACTTGTTTGTTTACAATTATATTATTATGAACTCTTAACGGATTATCAAATTTGTTGTGAATTCTATGCATAAACATTTCTCATGCAGTTTAATATAACCATCTTTTATCAGCTCACAAATCTCAGTTTTTCTTATTAATATAGAAAAATGCCACCGAGACGCGCACGCCCAAACCCCGCAGAAACACCTGCGACGACTATATCTGATGCACAACTCAGAGTACTGATTGAGCAAGGCATTACTGACGCCTTAGCTGCCAGGGAAAACCGCCTCAGCGGAACCCATGGAGACAGTGAAAAATCTAATAACCGAAATCGCGAAGCTCGAGGATGTACTTACCCTGACTTCCTAAAGTGCAAGCCCAGCTATTACAAGGGCAAGGAAGGGGTAGTCGAGCTCATGCAATGGTTTGAGAGGACTGAGACCGTGTTTCGTATTAGTGACTGTACTGAAGAGAACAAGGTGAAATTCGCCACTTGTACACTTTTGGAACATGCACTCACGTGGTGGAACTCACAAGTTGCTACCCTCGGACACGATGGAGCCTATGGGATGACATGGGCTGCATTGAAGGAAAAGCTTACCATGAAATACTGTCCACGTAGTGAAATCAAAATGCTGGAGATTGAATTATGGAACCTCAAATGCACCAACTTCAATATTACGGGTTACAATCAGAAGTTCCAGGAACTAACTTTGATGTGTACCCGTATGTACCCAAAAGTGTCGGATAAGATAGAGAAGTACGTTAGTGGACTTCCAAACTCTGTTCATGACAGTGTGCTTGCATCTCGACCTACTACCATCGAGAGTGCCATTGAGTTTGCCACAGAATTAGTGGACAAACGTGGTCGTGATCATATGATTAGACAAGCAGAACACAAGAGGAAAGTCGAGGTTAACTACAGTCATCATCCACAGACTCAACAGCCCAAGAGGCAGGGCTTAGGTCAAGTCTGCAGTGCTGTTTCCTCAGGATCACCACCATACGTGGGGAACAAACCAAAATGCTCAAAGTGTAACTTCCATCACTACCCCACTGTTGAATGCCGAAGACCAGAGCAGGACAGTGCATATGTTCCGACCAATAGGAACAACTTCAGTGCCAACAATAAGTCCCACAACGACAACAGGCAGAATTCCCGTGGAAGTGGATACCAAGGAAGTCGCCAGATCACTGGCAGTGGAAACATGGCTCGTAAGGAGATCAGTTGCTTTGGTTGTGGAGAGATTGGACACATCAGACCTGACTGCCCAAAGCGTAAGAATGAAAGCCAAAGCGGAGCATCCGCCAGAGTTTATGTCATCGGAGAGAACAGGACCAACCCCGACTCCAATGTAGTTACTGGTACGTTCCTTCTGAATAATCGCTATGCAAATATTTTATTCGATACGGGAGCCGATAGGAGTTTCGTATCCATAGAGTTTAGTAGCTTACTAGGCATTTTACCAACCCCGTCAGATAACTGTTACAGAGTCGAATTAGCAGACGGAAAGATCATTGAAACTAATACCATCATAAGAGGCTGTACTTTAAACCTTCAGAATCACCCATTTGATATTCAATTAATACCCATAGAACTAAGTAGTTTCGATGTCATCATTGGTATGGACTGGTTAGCCAAATATCATGTAACCATTGTGTGTGACGAGAAACTAGTCCGTATACCATGGGGAAACGCAGATCTAATTATCCGAGGAGACGAAAATTCGGATACAACAGACACTAAGTTGAGTGTGATCTCGTGTACCCAAGCCCAGAAATATCTACTAAAAGGATGTCCTATCTTTTTAGCGTATATTTCTAAAACAGACAAAGAAGAAGAATCCAAGGAGAAACAGATCAAGTATGTACCCATCATCCGTGATTATCCTAAAGTCTTTCCAGACGACTTGCCAGGATTACCTCCGACTCGTCAAGTTGAATTTCAAATAGACTTGGTGCCAGGAGCTGCACCTGTAGCTAAAGCACCCTACCGTTTAGCACCTACCGAGATGAAAGAACTCGCAGAACAACTCAAAGAACTGTCAGACAAAGGCTTTATCAGGCCCAGTTCCTCGCCTTGGGGAGCCCCAGTATTGTTTGTCAAAAAGAAAGACGGTTCTTTTCGAATGTGTATCGATTACAGAGAACTGAATAAGTTAACTGTGAAGAACCGCTACCCGTTACCACGAATCGACGACCTATTTGATCAGCTACAAGGATCAAGCGTGTACTCCAAGATCGACTTACGATCCGGGTATCACCAAT
Source organism: Glebionis coronaria (assembly GCA_025667525.1). Taxonomy (NCBI): domain Eukaryota; kingdom Viridiplantae; phylum Streptophyta; class Magnoliopsida; order Asterales; family Asteraceae; genus Glebionis; species Glebionis coronaria. The sequence goes on along the minus strand of JANFOE010001351.1, from coordinate 146,161 downwards.
TGAAGGTCAGAGAAGAGGACATACCAAAGACAGCTTTCAGAACACGATACGGTCATTATGAGTTCCAAGTCATGCCATTTGGACTAACTAATGCACCAGCCATATTCATGGATCTCATGAATCGAGTATACAGACCCTATCTGGATAAGTTCGTGATAGTGTTTATTGATGACATCCTCATCTATTCCAAGAATGAGCAAGAACACGGAGAACATCTGGCTCAAGTACTAAAACTACTTAAGGAAGAAATGATGTACGCAAAATTTTCAAAGTGTGATTTTTGGATCCCTAAAGTACACTTTCTCGGTCATGTGATTGACGACAAGGGAATCCAAGTTGACCCTGCGAAAGTCGAATCCGTGAAAGATTGGGCATCTCCCACATTGCCGAAGGAAATTCGTCAATTCTTAGGTCTTGCCGGTTACTACCGACGATTTATCGAAGGTTTCTCTAAGATTGCTAAACCAATGACCAAGCTCACCCAGAAAGGCATAAAGTTTGTGTGGGAAGAAAAAGAAGAAGCTGCATTCCAGACCATTAAACAAAAGTTATGCAGTGCACCTATTCTAGCCTTACCAGAAGGTAACAAAGACTTCGTTGTCTACTGTGATGCCTCGCACAAAGGTTTGGGAGCTGTGTTGATGCAGAGACAGAAAGTGATTGCTTATGCTTCAAGAAAACTGAAGAAGCACGAGCAGAATTACTCCACCCATGATCTAGAACTTGGATCCGTAGTTTTCGCCTTAAAAATCTAGAGGCACTACATGTACGGGACCAAGTACACAGTTCATACTGATCACAAGATCTTGCAACATATCCTAGATCAGAAAGAATTAAACATGAGGCAACGTCGTTGGATAGAATTACTCAGCGACTACGACTGTGACATCAAATACCACCCAGGAAAGGCAAATGTAGTCGCAGATGCACTAAGCCAAAATGGAACTGATCCCCCCATGAGAGTTCGAGCCTTAGTCATGACCATTAACTTGGACCTACCCAAACAGATATTAGAGGCCTAACTCCAGGCACAGAAGCCCGAGAATATCGAAAAGGAAGACATAGGAGGAATGCTTAGGACGGACTTAAGCAAGGAAAAGTTAGAAGCTAGAACGGACGGAACGTTGTGTCTACACGGAAGAAGCTGGCTACCATGTTACGGAGACTTGAGGAACGTGATCATGCACGAATCCCATAAGTCCCAGTACTCCATACATCCCGGATCCGAAAGATGTATCAAGACGTGAAGAAATTATACTGGTGGCCGAACATGAAAGCAGACATTGCCACCTACGTGAAGAAATGTTTGACTTGTGCTAGAGTTAAAACAGAACATCAGCGACCATCAGGTTTGTTGGTTCAACCCGAAATACCAAAATGGAAATGGGACAATATCACCATGGATTTCATTACCAAACTTCCTACATCGTCCCACGGTTACGATACAATTTGGGTAATCGTTGACGGCCTCACGAAATCAGCTCACTTCTTACCTATCAAGGAAAATGATTCTCTGAGCAAATTAGCCAAAACATACTTAAAGGAAGTTGTGACAAGACACGGGATACCAGTCTCAATCATCTGCGATAGAGATGGCAGATTTACATCAAACTTCTGGAAAGCCTTTCAAAGAGCTTTAGGGACAAACCTGGATATGAGTACCGCATACCATCCACAGACAGACGGTCAGAGTGAACGAACAATCTAAACACTAGAAGACATGCTGAGAGCATGTGTGATCGACTTTGGAAAGGGATGGGTCGAACACATTCCATTAGTGGAGTTCTCCTACAATAACAGCTACCATGCCAGTATTAAGGCGGCTCCATTTGAGGCCCTCTATGGCCGCAAATGTCGTTCACCAGTATGCTGGGCAGAGGTGGGAGAATTTCAACTAACAAGACCCGAACTGATCCAAGAGACTACCGAGAAGATCGCCCTCATCAAGCAACGAATTAGGGCTGCCCAGGATAGACAAAAGAGTTATGCCGACATGAAACGTAAACCTATGGAGTTTGCTGTAGGTGATCGTGTCATGCTGAAGGTATCACCTTGGAAGGGTGTTGTACGGTTCGGGAAACGTGGAAAGCTAAATCCACGTTACGTAGGACCCTTCAAAGTAATTTCCAGAATTGGAGAGGTCGCCTATCGCTTAGAGTTACCCCAGTAGTTGAGCCGAGTACACCCTACATTCCACGTCTCAAACTTGAAGAAGTGCTACGTAGATGAACCATTAGCAATGCCATTGGAGGGAGTCCATTTTGACGACAAACTTCAATTTGTAGAAGAACCAGTGGAAGTCGTGGAGAGAGAAGTTAAGAAGTTGAAACGAAGCCAAATCCCGTTAGTTAAAATACGATGGAACTCTAGGAAAGGTCCCGAATTTACTTGGGAACACGAAGACTCGTTTAGAGCTAAATACCCACACCTTTTCACCTGAGCAGTGACGTCATCTTAAGCTTTGAGGACAAAGCTAAAATAACGGGTTTATGCTGTAAAACCTATCAATTTCAGGTTTTGACTATGTCAACATTGTGTACGTCACCTCATGATATCTATATATATATTTATTCTACCACCTTTGCATGAAATTCCTTTGAACAATCATATGCATCACATGAGCATACATCATTCCAATCATCTGAACAGGGAAACAACTATATCACAATTTTTATTGTGACTATGAGTATTTTAATCATAAAAGCATGACCACATTTGTATGACTATATTTCAATAGCATACTCGGCAACAAATGATCTATTGTAAAGGACTTTAAGTCATCTGAACATATGATCACTTGCATACATCCCATTGATTTTCTAAAAATCCAACGTCATGATCACAATTAATAACTGGCTATTTATATATATAAATATTTTTAAATTGGATAGTTTATATATATTTTTCACACTATAATTGGCTTTAAACTACGATGACAATCACTTTTACACATGAACACTACAATAAATCATTTTATATTTCTTTTATATATTTTTGTAATAATAAAATCACCTAAGGACCATACATTCACCAAAGGCCCTAAACGTAACCAAAATTACTCAAACTCAAACGTACTCACATAGTATTATAACCTTAACTCACTTAACACTCAGCTAGACACAAAAATTAAACACAAGCATACCCTAGACTTATATTAGACCGTATATATTCATATATATATACTTAACCATAACCCTTTTATACCAAAACTTTTACCCTCCTTACCAATTGTCTAAACTATACACTAAATATAACACATATGTATATACATTACATAAATTTTACTTCCCTTTTGACTTGAGACCTATGAAACCACCGGTTTCATTTGTAAACCATGGGAACTTGTACATTTTTGGGCAATTAAGGTTAGTACTAGATACACTATTTGGAAAACTAAGTCACACATCCATCCTTGTTTGCTCCTAGCCTTGTATACCCATATCACCACTCACCAAAACTTGTACAACATGCCATTAAATGGAAACACTCAAAAACTTACCTTTTGTCCTTTTGAATCACTTCATGCGACGGCTAAGACAACCCAACTAGCAAGCTTGTACATCTTGAACATTTATGAAATGTACTCACCAAGTACCATGTCAAATACACACAATCTCTTTTCCCCTCTCTCTTGCCGTGTCTTACCCCAAGCCACAACCCATCTTTCACTCTTAGATATTTAGGAACCTCACAAACACTCATTCACCCTCACACATTTATATTCGGATCATAAACCCTCCCATATAACACCTTGAGTTAACCAAAAATCCTCCATCTCATTTACTACCAAATCCTAGTACTCCAAGCATTGAAGTCTAGCATTCAAGACTCCTAGGACTCGTCTAGAAGCAAGCCGACGCCAACACCACTCCCCTTTGTCACCATTTTGATCAAACAAGTAAGTAAGACTACACTAGACCTATTTCCATCTTCCTTTTACTTTCCATCTCATAACATGCATGTATAAGCTTAGGAAATGGACCTAGGTTGCCATGCATACGTAAAACCTTCATGAAATGCCATCCATATGACATATAAGCCACGGCTTATACAATGGGTGAACATTTCGTGCCCTAGAATCCTTAATCATGTTCTAGCATGTTGGACACCTTGCTTAAAAACCCTAGAAATGAACTAGTTATAAATGAGTACCTTAAAAATGAGTATATTGTAAAATAAGCCGAACCACTTAGCATATATAAGCCCATATTGTTATATAAGCCACGTCATTTAAGCCTTAAAAATCTATATAAGCCAAGTAGTAATAAAATAAGCTAGCTTGACAATAAAATTATATATAAGCCGAGACCTAGATAGCTTATTTAAGCTCTTAGGAACTTAAGCCTAAAAATATAAGCCATGCATATATAAGCCGAATATTATGAGCCTTAGAATAAGCCCAAAAGCCCTCAAAATATAAGCTTATGATTAACTAGTAGGAAAATATAAGCTTTAGTCAAAAATCAATAAACTTATATAAGCCACACAAATAAGCCGAAACATATAAGCTTAGAACTAAACTAGTTATTTGTAATTGAAACCTAATATAAGCCCACTAGTTAAGGCCCAATAGTAAATAATTACCATTTACTAATTACCTTAAGTTTTACTAAACCCATTAACCTTTTTACCCTAACCGGACCATAATGGGCCGCATAGCCCAACATTAAAATCAAATAGGTACTTTTCGTGCCAAAAATGTCATATGGTGAAAGTTGGGTCCAAAAATGAAACTAGTAAAACTATGTAATCAATTTCGTGACTATTATATAGTCCAAGGGGCGTTTATGCCATGTTTGAAACTAAAGGGGTAAACAAAACTCAACCGTGAGACTTAAATAAACCACAAGGACCTTTTGTGCCATTTTTGAAACTCAAAGCAAGCCCTAACCCTACCTTATATATATGTCGTGGGGTTGGGGAGGGTATTTTGATATTTCCCGAAAGTTTACCAAGCCCTAGGGGGCATTTTCATAAAATGGAATAACCAACAAGGACTAACGGTGTAATGAATTTAATGGATGAAAACTTAAAGTTAATTTTCTAAACAATTATATTTACAAAATTTATTATAGTTTTATTTAATTAAAAGAAGTAATAAAACTTGTCATTTGTAAAATAAATTATTTTAGTTATTTACAAACTCTACGATATTGACAAACCCCGTTAACCATTTTCCTTTGAAACCTTAAAACTTAATCACTTATAATTTATTTCCTTATGATAAATTAAATAAGATATAGTTACTTATTTAATTTACGACCCCTCTTTCCTTAAAACAAATTTATATACACTTATATATATATATATATATATATATATATTTCTTGAACAAAAATATATATATACATACCTTTATTTCACTATAAGAACAAACACTTAAGCCAACGTAACAATTCATAAATTGTGATCATGCATTTTCGTATGTACCATTCATCATGCATAATTATTGTTGCATTCACTGAGACATTTAAATTACTTAGGTAATTTCTCCAGTTCGTGACTATACTGTGACATCATCCTCACTACCTCATTATCACTAAGGTGAGTTCATGGCCCCATCTTTACTGTTTTATAACTGGGGGAGAAAACATACAAAAACTATTTTTATGCAAGCATGCACAGACAACAACAATTTATTTGCCTACTGTTTGCTCCATTCCCGTGGACTGAATTAGTTAATAGTGTAGCGCGAAATGTATGGATAGATCTATTCGGGTATTGACAACACCCGGCCTGTCGTGATCAGCTGTCACGTATTGCTTAGGCCGAGAAGCAGGTTAATGTCATTGTCGGATTTAGGGAAACCTCAATCAGGATAGACCCAAATGGGCTTACTGAGAATCATGTCTAGCTTCTATTACAGGGCAGTAGGAACTACTGTAGCGTTGGGCTGTGATGTCCTACTACCTTCGTGGTGCTTTGCATATTGATACTTTATTTAATTAATTAAACCTGTGAATTCACCAACCTCGTGTTGACCCCCACATTTTACTTTAATGTTTTCTCAGGAAAGTAAGCAGGTTCATGCATTGGATTACAGCATTTTAGGAAGCATCATGTTGACCATTGGGCTGGGATATTTTTTTCTGTTTTATAATAAATGTGGTTTAAATGTGGACAAGATACTAAATGTGTACGATTAATTCATGTAATATGTTTCCAAATGATATTATGATCATTGCTCTATATGCTATGTGCTATCGATCCACCCAAGTAACACCCCAATTACTATTCCGTTGCATTTGACCAACTTGGGGTGTTACATTGATGAATGAGGATTCATCTTAAATCACTCCGTCGAAAGATTACCTTGTGATCGAGCAATGAAATAAAGTTGTTGTGTTGGTTGTTGAAGAAGCAATAAGGAGTTTTACTAATCATGGAGAAACCGAGAAATAAATTCGCGGGATCTTATAAACCACCGATTGAACCATAAATATTCCTTAGTTCGTGTGTTGTTGAATAACGTTGTTGAAATCCTCTAAAAATCACTAAGTCTTTAATCTCGAAATAATTCAAAAAATCCCAATTATGGATAACCACATATCACAATTTTGGAATAATATAAAGTTCTCAATTCGGAATAATATGAAGACCTCAATTCGGAATATTATGAAGACCTCAATTCGGAATAATATGAAGACCTCAATTCGGAATAAATGAAGTTTAATTCGGAATAAATGAAGTTCTCAATTCGGAATAAATGAAGTTCTCAACTCGGAATAAATGAAGTTCTCATTTTGGAATAAGTCAAGTTCTCAATTCGGAATAACTCAAAAGTGCGATTTCAGAATAATTAGCGAAGTTGTGATTTTGGAATAAAAGAAACTTCATGATTTCGGAATAAAGACACAAACCGAATTCGGAATAATATGATTGCTGAATACCCTGATTTCATAATAGCTTATTCCTGAATAAGCTGATTTCGGAAAATTTTCATAAAATGCCATTACTGAATTTCTAGGGTTTCTGATTCCTCAATAAGCCGTTTTTCGAAATATTTTAACAAAAACAAGCCAAACGCCAAAGAATTTTGTGTTTTTCACCAAAATAAAAATCCCAAATCACTAAACAAAGATAGGAGAAGGTTCACAAAAACACGAAAAACTTTGAGACGTGGTTTTGTTGTTTCTTAAAACACATGAAACTAATAAAAACACAAAACCAAACAAACCAAAACTCTATTTCAGCCCATGGCTCTTTATACCAATTGTAGATTATTGGTAATCTTCGATCTAGAGTGAGGTTGAAGGTTTTTCTAGAGAGAGAAAGTAGAGACAGAAACTAGAGAAAATGTGTGAAAATATATTGAAACGTGAAACCAACCAACACCCTCTCCATCAAAGAAGAGGGTTTATATACCCAAGTCCATAGTGGACTTGGGCCGCCGGCCCATGGACAAACCCATGGGTCGGTTTAGTTAACTATTGTTTACTACAATACAACTACGAGCTAGTAAAGTTTAATATTATTATTGGAGTGACCGACACTTCTAGTATACGTTAAAAACGTATTTCCAACACTATTTGTATCACCCTTTGGATTGAAAGAGCCAAATCAGTTTTCTCTTGTATTAGTCATATTGGGAATTGAAAAGTAAAGCTTGTTGCCAGAAGATAGTGCTTTGTTAGTTATCTTGGTGGATTCTTTATACTCAACCTATTGAGATAAAAGAAGTTCATGAGATCGCTTGATTAAATTTCAAATATTAAGTTGATATTATTCTCTAGTCGAAATCGGGAAGGTGAAAAAAGAACTCCGCTATCTAATGATAAAATAAAATAACCTCGAGACATACACGAGGAGATTTCAAGAGTTAGTAGAGTTGTATCCTATCACTAATACCCATAATACGATGAAGGCTTATCAAGGAATTTTATCAAAGATTTTGAGGGAATATTACCACTTCCAAATCCCAAAATATTGGAAGAATTCATTAACATAATCCAAAAATTTGATGGACAAGGTAATTAAGCACAATCTTGTGCAAAAATCGAAAAAATCTTAAGCGTAAATTCAGTAATGAAAGAACGTCCATAAATTCTAATATACCATAAACTACCATAACTTATGATTACGAATCCAACCTATGATGAATATGCTGAAAATTTTCTTCTATGTAAGAAATTCACACTGCATCACTGGTGTCGGATTTTCAACATAGTAGGTCATTGGACAAAGATTTGTAACGGCAAGTGGCCTTATGAGTCATATGTTCGGTAGAATTATCCTGTATTTTATATGAAATAAAATATCGACTTCTATTTTTTATCTGACTCAAAGAAATCGTATTCTTATCTTTTATAAGCAGAAACATCTTATCTACGCAGAATTATGAAGAAGATTTGAATCTTATGTGAATTACGATAAGGATATCATGAATATGCCAAAACACGAGAATATTCGTCTTATCTTCGTTTTATTAAACATAAGACTTGAAATTTGTGAATACTTGGATTGGGAAGTATCCCATTTAACTCGAAGAAACCTTGAAATCCATATATTATGCTTTAAGAAATGAAATAGAATGTTGGAAGTCATCAGACTTACTAGTTCAACCTGAATTTCCTAAATGTAAATAGGAATTAACAATGAGGATTTTGTTACTTCAAGTAAACATGACACCATCTGGGTCATTGTCGATCATCTTACTATATTTATATAAAGGAAATCTATAATATGGAGACTCTGACCAGGTTATTAAATAAATAATCTGTCGACATAGATGAATCAGTATCTATCATCTATGATCGTGACGACTGTTTCACATCTTAATCCTGGAAGTCAATACGAATCTGAGAGTTATATGTTATGCTTATGTTTCCCTTAAATAATCGACTAAGTGGAAGAACTACTCAAATACTAAAGACATACTCCAGGTATGTGTTATGAATTTTGGAAGGACACTTACCATTGGTAAAATTTCTCGAATAACAATAGTTATCATGCTAGAATTAAAGCATTACTATTTGAAGCACTCTATGGAAAGATGTGTCATTTACGTATCTGCTGGGATAAAGTTGGAAATGTTTAACTTACGAGACCTAAAATAGTTTATGAAACTATTGAAAAGATTATTCAAACCCGATAAAGATTACGCACTGCAAGGTGAAGCTACATCAAATTATGATATAAATCGCTATAATTCTGAATGAGAAATCGCTCATATTATTATGTACGTTGAAAAGGTTTATTCTATTTTGGAAAGCAAAATCTAAAGTACATTGGAGCATTCACAGATTTTTGAATTGACATTGACATATGTAAGTTGAAGAAATGTTTATCCGATGAATCTCTTAAGGAAAGAGTTTCCGCTCAACGATAAACTAAATTATATGGTGTAATATTATATTTATAATTCTTGAAATATGAACGGAACCCTGAGAGAGGGTATGAATATATTTGGAAGCGCGAGGATATACTCGTCTCTGTTTTTTTAGAACGGTAATATTTACAACTCACACCAACTATCTCATAATTTCTATATCACATGTCTCCACCGAGACTTGTACGCACAACCTTGATATTAGAAACCTTGAGGTTAATATAATAAGGTTAAAATTGTCAATACTTAAACTATATACTTTAAGGGTTAAAAGTGTAATTAAGCTAAACTTATAACTAAAAGGGTAGTTTTTACCAACTTTGAAAGTAAAGGGTATAAAGTATATATTATGTAAAGTGAAGATACTATATTTATCATTTGAAGAAAGTAATAAATATGTCATGTTAGTAGGGAGCTTTGTACTGAAGATGTTCCATCTCGATATTACATTCTGACTGAGTGGCTGGGTTTACGATTTAAAATACCCTCGCTCCTCAAATGTTTATAGAATTGCTTCTGAATTATGATGGCCCGAACAGTGATGTGATATTTTAATAATCTATGAACCTTAGACAATATCACAAAGAATACTTAAAACTTGGAACTAAAGACAAATACTTGATATATATGTACATATGTATTGACCCAGGTTTGTGAGACCAAGTTGTTTGTGAATGAAATATATCTGATGCAGCTCAGACTCTGTGGACATAAGGTAAGTTCATAGCCTCACTAAAGTATACTACTTTATAAATGATTTGAAAACTCGTAAGGGGGATATATGCTAAACTAGAATATAAGTATTTTGGTATTATTCCCTGATATGTTGAGTGACACTATGTTTACTGCTGCCTTACATCCCTTTTCAATGGATCGCTAATCATTTCCTAGAAAATGAGCGCTAATATTGTAAATAGTTCGCACTTGCTAGATCCTTAGTTGCCAAACAGGCATACTTTATTTTGCAAACCAGGATAGTTTGGCAGACTTCCTGCATAAGAGAAATTGTTGGTTTCTATAATGTCAAGTCGGGGGATCATGAGCTTAGTGCAATGTAAACATGTATTATTATATGTGGGTAAATAACAACGTAGCTCAGGAAAAGGATCTTGTATTCAAAATAGTTTTAAACCTATGAATTCACTCAACCTTTATGTTGATTGTTAATTGTTATTTATGATATAATTGATATGAGATTTCACTCATATCAGTAAACCTGCTTGATTTTGTATGCTACTTGTTCTTATAAACATGTTTGATTAGTGTGAGTAGTTTTAACCTTGATCATTTAGCTTAATCTGTTTAAACTTGCTTAAAATTCTGTTTCAGTAGCTAAAGTGGTATTTGGTTCATCTGTGATTTTGGATTTCAGTGAAGGAATTAGATTAAATTTTGCTTGTAATCACTCAATAACTAGTCTATAACAATTGTGTAAAGTTTTCAAGTCAATACAAAAGTCAATCAGGCAAATGACTTAAAACACGTTTAGGGTAAAGAATACTTGCTTAAACAACCAAATTCAAAAGCCTAGAACTACTTCATTACTGAGAGTTAAAACTTGTGTCTTGGTGTTTTGGAAAGCTTATTATATAAACTTTCAAGATTCATAAATTTCAAGACCTATAGTTCACTGTAGAATAAGCTAGATAAGCTTTAAAGTCTCTGTGATAAAACAGCTTTTCTGTCAAGTCAGATTTTCATTTCCCATTGAGTTCTTCATAAACTTGCAATTTTCTTTTACCAGTCAGTTAGAAAAGTGTTGAAAGTGAGATTTAAGTTTGGTCAAACTTTGGTCAACGAAAGTCAATATAAGCGAGTTTTAGCTTATTTTACTTTCTAGCTTATTCTGTTGATGAAATTTGGATTTTCTTGGATAGGTCTTATTATTTTGAACTTGTAAATGTTTCTTATGAGTTTCAGCTCAAGTGCTTATCTAGAAGTGCATATCTCTTAAATTTGGCTTATTGGAAAAAGCTTATTTGAGAATTAGACCAACCCAGCTTATTTCCTTGATATTGACTAGCTTATTTTCAATTCTAAATCTTTTGGAATTGGTTTCAGCTAAAATGGTCAACTAGAACTCTAGATATAGCTTAAAAGTGAATAAGCCCGTGTTTACATAAAAACTTTCATTGATTAGATTTTGGTCCTTGCTGTTTGTTAGGGTGGTTATATTTTGTTGAAATTTTGTTAAGTTTGTTACATTTGGCATATAGTTTACACATTTTGCATTTTCAGTCCTTATACTTTTCAAATTTACATTTTCAGTACTTGTACTTTCTAGATTTACATTTTTGGCATTAAATACATACTTGTGTATTGTTGACTTGTACATTGTGCTTACTTTGTGGTATGTGCAATGTGTTTCTAGTGTAGTACGGTTACGTAGGTGATACTATTTTTACCTTTTTGACGGTTTTGTGGAAATTAGAAATAGATTACTAAAATTTTATAATCAAATACCAAAAACAATTAAGTGACTTGAGTGATATCGATTAATCAATTCGTAAAGACCAAGAGAAAAACGAACCTTGAAAAATTGAAATATTAATTGTGAAGTTCCTGAAGCCATGATTCCTTTACTTGAGGAATTCTATGATGTTTTCTTGATGAATTACCTGATGGTTTGCCACCATTGCGTGACATACAACATCATATTGATCTAGAGCCTGGGTCGTGGTTGCCTAACAAGCCACATTATAGGATGAACCCGAGAGAACATGAGTAGTTGCGCAGGCAGGTTGAGGAGTTTATTTCTAATGGTCATGTTCGTGAGAGGATGAGCCGGTGTGCTGCTCCTGCCCTGTTGACTCTAAAGAAGGAGAGTACATGGCGTATGTGTGTTGATAGTCAAGCCATCAATAAGATTACTATGAGTTACATGTTTCTTATTCCTTACCATGATGATTTGCTTGACCAGATTAGTGGTGCTACTACTTTACGAAACTAGTTTGATGAGTGGGTAATTACCGACTCGTCTTAGACCTGGTGGTGGGTGGAACACCACTTTCAAGACCCGTTAAAGGTTGTATGAGTGGTTGGTAATGCCTTTTGGTTTATCAAGCGCACAAATTACATTTATGTGTGTGATGATTCAACTGCCCATTCCTTTTATTTGCAAGTTTGTGGTTGATAATTTTGATGACATTCTTATTCAGTGCTTTTTATAATGAGCATGTCACTTTTAACACCCCACTTTGATAAGTAGGACGTTACATGATAATTATGGCGTGTCATCAAAGCATGCAAGATAATATGTCCTAAAACATACATAACCAAAGGGAAAACCAGAATCAAACATCGGCCCCCAAACATAAGCTCAAAACATGCATAAAGTAAATGAAGAAGAAGGACTACAATGAGAGTCCAAGAAAGCATAAATACATGAATTGCAAAAGGAAGAGAAGTCTAAGTTCGCTCCCATCCTATGCACGTACTCTCATAGATTATGTCTTTCCTTGGGTACCTGCGGTATGGGACCTGGAAAGGAAAATACGGCTAAGAAACACGCTCCGTGAACGGATATAATGACATGATATGAATACTGGAACATAAGTAAAACACATGAAATGAGGTGGAATAAGTGTAAGTCCTGGAAAACCTGGAATCATGTTTTATAACTGGTTTACATCTGAAAAGTCTTATGTTTAATCATGAAAACGTGTTTAAATGCCAAAAGCCCATATAGGTCATGAAAGGTATCAACATGCATGAATACAAAGAGGGGTAACCTCGTCATGCAATTATAAGGGTTGTGATGTTGGAGTTTTGCAACTCTTTAGGAAAAGAGAGCAATAAATAGGGCAAGCGTGCACGACGATTTAGGAAAACCGTGTGTGAAAGACCCTAGGTGAGTTCGTTCTCGAGGAGGCTAGTGCGTTGTGTTAAGAGTTGATATATGATGTTTGTGATTATGATCAAGAAGAAAAGAAATGAGAAAGGAAAGAAAAGACGGTTACGAAAACTAATTAAACTACGACGAAAAAGGCGTAAACGTAAAACCGTAAAAAACGACAAAAATAAAATTTTCAACCTAAAAATTAATTATAAGCTAAAACAAGTCTAAAATAATATAAATAAGGAATAAAATCCAATAAAAATATTTTAAAACCTTTTATTAATTAAATATTCAATTTTAAATGCTAATTAAAGCCCTAAAATTAAATATAATTAATCAAAATGTCCAAAATATGATTTTATTGAACAAATAACTTACTTATATTATTTAAAAACTAAAAAGTATTTTTTATGATTTTTAAATACTATTTTTCTATTTTTAAATTACTAAAAACTATTTTAAAATTAAAATAATTATAAAAAATAATTAAATAGTGCTAAAAATAATCTACCAATTTTAAAAATCCTATTTTACTAATGAACAGTAGAAAAATGAAAAATCTTGAAAAATATTAAATTTCCCACTAAATGACAAAACTAGTTTAATTAAAACCCTAATTAACTTAAATTAATTCTAAAAATTAATTAAAAAGATGAACAGTAAAATCTTTTTTTACCAAAAACCTTAAAATATTATTCTAAGTCTAGGAAAATTGATTAAACCTAAAAATATTACTTTTTGGCACTAAACGACAAAAACAGAAATATTAAAGTTAATTAAAAATAGCTAATTAACCTAAAAATTACTAAATGAACAGTAAATAAAAATTTAATTAATCAGAAAAATCCTAAATTAAATAAGAAAAATAATGGCACTGGTTTCAAGATCTAATTCCACTATTTAAGCACTAAAGACAAAATTATGAAATCTGATAGTGACCTTTTCTTTGTTTTCTGTCTTTTAGCTAGGCAGTGGGAACAGCTAAGCTAGCAGTGGGAAAGGAGTTCCCACTGCTTGTGTTAAAAACGGATCTGGGCACAAAAGTGCTTGTAACTTTTGATTGTCTTTGTTTTAATGGACAAGAGGGGCACCCCCACAACCAGTTGGGTTGTGGGGAGTCAGTAAAATTATGAAAAGCACAAGTTGCACACAAAAATAACACACAAGAAGGCAAATAGCAGTTACTGAAATCAGAAGAATGAGTATGGTGCTTATGACTGGTCTTTTGTGCACTTTTGTGAGTTTCAAGTCTCCCAAACTCACACAAAACCTATCCAATCTATAACCAACAATATCCAAATCCTAGTTAACAACCTATTCTAGCAGATTCCAAGAGATTAAACACTAATTCACTAACACCACCTAGTTTTAGGCCAATGACTGTTTTGACTGATTTTACCAAAATTTAAGCATGCAAACTCACTTCTATTCTACCAATCATGAAACAAAGTACCAAAACAAACCTATTTCTACCACTTGAGTATGTTAAGTCTATTTTTAAACCAAATATATGTAATATACTTGACTCAATAAGCAGACCCAAACACCCCTTTATAATCTGAATTTGAAAATTTACAAACCAAATGCTAACATAAGCCTACCAAACTGATTAATAATGCTTCTAACATGCATATCATAACAAATTAACATGAATCAACCCAGATTAACAGACTTAAAACACCTTTCATGCAGAAATCACATAAAACACCTTTTTTTATCAGAAACTTAAAATTTTAAAAGTGATAATAAGAACTACCTTGTTGGGCTTACTTCCAAGCCCAACAGTGGCTGATAAGCCACCTCCTACAAGCCCGGGCTTGTGCTGAGCCTTGTGGGATTGGATTGGTTTGAGTACAATTGGCAAGAAAATGGTGAGAATAGAACTTGTTTTATCCTTGTTTCCTGCACACCACAAACATCAAATAGAGAAAAGACAAACTATAAGTGACTCAATAAGCTTGTTTTAAGAAGCTTGTTGAGTGGCTTATAGCAGTAAGTCATAAGGCAAAAATAAGTTTCTGAAAATTTTGAAAACAAGTGAAAGCTTAAAAAACAAACTTGAAAATTGTAAAACGGATTCAAGAAAAACAAACTTCAAAACTTAAAATGCTGAAAAGAAAGTTGGATCACAGTTTCATGTAGGGTAAAAACTTTTCATTAATTTAAAGAAAATAAAAATACATAGAAACTGGAACAAGGAAATGCTAACAGGCTAGCATCCTTTATATACTCCTCTAAAGAGTATTCTAGAAATGAGAAACCCTAATAAGCTAATTCCCCAATCTGCCCTTGAAGATTTGACTGGAATCTTGGTCAAAAATGAGTCTTGTGACCTCTTGTACTGTTTACAGCTAGCAATCTTGATCTTGGCCGTTTATAAAGAACCTTTGGGACCAAGGAAGGAAATCCCACCACTAATCTTGTCGGATTGGGGTTTTGTGTTGAAAGTGACGCTGCAGGGCATGCCCATGTGGGGTGTTGGGATGAGCTGGAGGTTGTTTTGAAAGTGGGGAAGTGATGTTGATAGGTTGAATCATCAATCTGGAGGTTTTTAAAGATTAACCCTTTGATTAAGGGTTTAATTGAATTAGGGTTTAAGGGTGAGGGTGATGATAAACAGGAGTGGTTAAATCCATTTGGGTGGGTTTATTTTTTTAAAAACGTGTTTACCACCCTTTTTTGTAATTAAACAAGTTTAATTTAAGAAGGGTTCACAAAGGTTTTGTGATAGGGTCAAAAAAGTTATGGACTGGTTGGTTTGGCTGGTGGACTGGCAGAGGTGACGTGTCAGTATGTGGGTGGCTGGTGGGGTTTTGTTGTCTGGGCAGGTTTAGTCCCCCATCTTTCTTCACATCTTCATTTTGTATTATCAGCTCACAAATCCCATTTCCTTTGTATTTAACTTTCAACACTTGTCATTTTTGGCACAATGTTTTTGTAATCTTGAAACAAGGACCATTTATGCAATTTCTTCATTTTCCAAGGACTGAATTTGCCATATCTTCAAACTTCAAGGCTTTGACTTGTTGGTTGACTTCTTGGAGGACCATATTTGACAATTTAGATTTGATGAGGGACTAAATTTGCCAATTCTTCAAAGTTAAGGGTCCTTTTTGTAATTTTGACAAACTTTAGGGACCGAACTTGTAATTATGAAGATACAAGGGTATAAAGTGTCAATTCTTCAAACTTGGAGGACCAATCTTCAATATTCTTCAAATCTTCAAGGGTTTTCTTTGGAAAATTCCTCACTAGGGCTTGGTTCATCGTGCGGCTTCGTTTCCCGTGTTCGTTTTTGCGTGATTCTTGTGATCTTTTGTCATTTTCTCAATATCCGTACCTAAATTACACAAGCAACAAACACAAGCATATATTTGGGTATTTTGATGATATTTAATGCATTTTAAGTCCAAAAAGAACGATGAGACCATGTATAAAAGCCGTCTCATCAGGTTGCCTCTAAGTGTATTAGTCTGAGTGGAGGGATCAGCTCTATGTAACGGATGTAGAGCACATACCACAATTACCTTTTAATCTATAAAACATATAATAGGATGCACCCATTCGCCCCACACGATAATAATAATAATAATACTGGCCAAAACGTGAAGGGACGTCGCGAGTAATCACTCTCGTCACGGAAGATTCATAACACTGATGCCTCAAGTGTAACGGTTATGGTACCTCCATAACTATGTGAAACATGGCATGCGTGTATATAGCTTGGGAAATTTAAATATCATAGCATGGTAATTACTGACAAGTCTAATGACATGTAATCTACTGGGAAAAACATATGGCAGCAGACGGGAAATCCTAATCATACATAGAAAAGGAATGTCCTTACTGAAGGACGGAATATCCGTACCATATGTCAAGTAACGAAGAAGATGAAAGGCAAAAATAAATCTACTCCGACTTCAAGAGTGCCACATAATAAAGGATGTGAATGAGTTGTGTGTTCATGTATAACTGGCTGAGTATTAGTTTACTTTACTTGTTCTTGACTTGTTTTACTTATTCTTGACTTTTTTGCATGTTCTTGACTTGTTTTACATGTTCTTGACTTGTTTTACTGTTTCATGTTTAATCATGTATTTCTTAGTGTTTTCATGTGTTCTTGATTAGTATATTTCATGTTTCATGTGTTATTATACTTGAAGTTCCGATATGAGCAAAAACTCACATCAATTAATCAACAAATCACCCTATAACACAAGGAAAATACCTAACTTTTGTGCTATGAAGCGGAATTATGTGGTATGTTTTGTGTTTGTGTATAAATAGGTAAGAAGGATACATTTTCAAGCAAACAAGAAGAAAATCAAGCTTATTTGGATGAAAAAGACAAAGAAGGATCAAAGATGACAAGACTTTGAAGATGAGGGACCTATCTTGACAACACTCCAAAGTTGAAGGACTCAAAGTGTAAATATGACAAAGTCAAGATAAAAGTCAAACATGGTCAACTATTCAGTCAACCAAGTCAAAGGGTCAAATTTATCAAGAATACAAGTGGAAGGACCAATTATGCCAAAGAAATGAAGTTCCTAGCTCATTTATACAATATGCCATACTTAAGGGGCTGAATTTGCCATTTTCCAAAGATAAATTGAGTTCAATCCATGTGCATTAGTTCCAACCAATGAGAAGGCAAGAAACAAGGCACACGGATTACCAGCTGTGTGGACACCTCATCCTTGCAATAACTGCGCCGCAAAAGCAATTAATAACTTCCACTATCCAACTTCAACCAATTAGGGGACGTCATGCAATAAACAAATTATCCAATGCGGATAATGATCCGTGTGACTCCTATTTCACCCAACCAAAAGATGACACGTGGCTTTCTTCTTCAACAAAGAACCCAGGGACGAATTTGAGCTACACTTCATTTCAGAAGACGTTTTCTACATGAAAGTTGTTCGTTTTTTAGAGAGGAACACATTGGGCACACTCAATTAAGCTCAAAATCAATGAATCAAAAATCCCCAATTCTTGAAGAACATGATGATGACAATTAGCAGCTTGGTGACACGTGGCAATAATCAAGTGGTGGAAACACGTCATCAACCCCAAAATACACTCACATTTTGTCTATAAATAGGGTTGTACTCTTTCATTTTTATAAGTAGTTAATGTGTGAAATTTTCACCCACATCTCCATTTTCTCTCATTCCTAGCTTCTAGTTAGTAGCTTAACAAACTCAAGAGTATGACAAGCTCTTGAGTTAGTTAATGTAGTTGTAACAATTTACCATTTTTGTAACAAACTTCCTTTCTCAATCAATAAAATCCTACTTTCATCTCCTTCAATCTAATGTTCATACCCTGCAATCTTGTTATCCAGTGTTGTTGTTAGCTACATGTGATCATAAATGATCATGATTAGCTAAGTGTTGAAGACTTGTGGTGTTTTGATCCTTTTCTGTTCAATCCAATACCAGTTGAGTTAATTTGAAGCAAATAAGTTCAGCAATGGTGATGATGATGTTTGTAGCTGGTTGAGTTGATAGTTGATAGTGCTAAGGTGGTGGTTAACACTATCTAGGAGGCTCAGCGCCTACCTACTCCATCAGAGGAGGTTTTGCTCATAGGTTTCACATTTCTACATTTTTGTTCCACTAAATAGTTTTGCCTGCTTAATTCCTAGTGTAATCTTGATTGCTTGCATGATCAAACGTGTTTAGATAGTATTTGAACTGATTTTGGAGTTTGAGTAGTTTAATTGTAGTTTAATACCTGTTCAATAGCTTAATTCTTGTTCCTGTTATCAGTTTATCAGTCATACTTGGCCTTATTGTGCATTTTGAGTTCTAGATAGTGAAACTGTCTGTTATTGGTTCCATTGCACTTCATTTTGGTCATCAAGTTTAGTCTGATATTACATTTTTACTAGTTCAACTAATTGCCTAGATTCCTTTCATAAAAGTTTGTCAAAATCAGTTAAACTAGTGTTTGGGATTAGCTTTCAATTTGTGTTTAAGTGTTGTTACTTGGTTAATTCCTGCTCATTCTCAGTCATTTAGTCATTTTAAACAGAGTTCAATAGTTTTCAAGTCAAGTTTTTAGTCAAAAAGGCAATTGGTTCTTAAAACGTATGGGTCATGCTTAGCTTTTGGAAAGTTCATAAAAGTTACTGAATTCAAGTGCTTAGCATTTCTTTGTTTCTTGATGAAATTGTTTGAAACCAGCTCTCAGTTGTCCCTTAACATCTGAACTTTAAGCTCTTTCAAGGAAATTATACAGTTTTCTAATTCAAGGAAGAAATAAGCAATTTACTCAACCATTAAGAAAATGCAAGTTTCTGTAAACCAAAGGCTTACTGATTTCTCAAACTAGCATTTCTACTTCAGAAACATCCCAATTTTCTTTCACATTTGTGTTTAGAAAGTGTTCTTGAGTAAATCTGGAAATTTTAAGCTTTTCCAAAAATTGGTCAAACTTTGGTCAAATAAGCTACTTCTAGCTTATTCTCATTTTCCCACTTCATTACTTAATCATTTTGAATTTCAAAAGACATTCCATGCTCCTAATGAACTAATAATCAAGCTTTAACAAGAAAATTAGATTGTGCACGTCTAGCTTATTAGATAGCTTAATTGTGGCTTATTAGAATTAGCTTATTTGAGATTTACTGAATTTCAGACTTAATCCTTTTACAAGCCTAGGTAAAATGGAGTTTTAAACTTTTTGCAAGTTACTAGAGCTTATTTGGTTCACTATACAGTTTAAACGAGCTTATTCATCATCCTAGCCCGTTTTTGATAAAAAGTCACATTAAATTGCATTTTGGTCCTCAAGGTTTTTAATTGTTTGCAAAGACGGCTAAATTTTCACTAATCTAGGGTTTGCAATTAATTAGTCCATTACTTTCAAAACTTGTCATTTTCAGTTACTAAATTTTCCAAGTTTGTTAGAATTAGTTACTAGTTAGTTAAATTTGCATAGTTAGTCCTTGTAGTTAACTGAATTTACATTTCAAGCATATTAGTTTCAATATTTTACATTTTAAACATTTAAATTCCATAGTTTTACATTTTTGTCCTTATTTGAATAAAAATTTGGTATTTGACTAATTGTTTTACGGATACGTAGTTAATATTTTGCAACTTTTTACTTGATTGTTCAATTAGACATAGAAAAGCCAAATAACCCTACCAACCAAAAACGATCATAAACCCGATTTTGTTAGGACTTTCAATTGGTTAAGAACTGAAAAAACGAACTTCAATTATACACAATATCAAATGGCGCCGTTTCTGGTTCTTTGACTACACGAGAGACTATCGATTGACGGTTTTCATTGGCTTTTGGGATCCGTTCACCTAGTGAACGTTATTTTTACGTATCATAAATCAAAAACATAAAAAAATTAAAAAATATAAAAATATAAAAACTAAAAAATAACAAAAACAATTCTTTTCCTAAAGAATTGACCAAACAAATTAAAAAATACAAAAAGCAATCTTTTTCCTAAGAGATTGAACCCAAAAATATATATTATTGGATTCTCTCGGTTTTTATGTACATATAGTATTTTCTCTAAAAAACTCATAAGTACAAAAATATTTTCCATATATTATTATAAGTAAATACGTATACGTATAAGAACAACCAACACACATATTCTCCATAAGTATTGCCAAGGCAATACACCGTGTTGAGGGGCGTTCCGGTCCTTGACACGCGTATCGATCAAACAAAATAAAGCAAGAATAGATAAATACTTCCAATAAGCAACAATTCGAAGAATACGAACAATTAAGTGAATAGACAGGCGATGTGCTATAAAATGCCATCTAAGGGTCAATAGGTACTTAAGTGCTTCGCGCCACCTAACACCCCGTTCACTTGTGAGTATTCTAAGAAGGAAGGCTTCATTGGGGGTCTTGCACCCAAGTAGTACATACGTATATTATTATTTTCTTGTGGATATTTCATATTGAAACTCGAAGAGGATAATCCTTTTCTCTTCAAAGTCACACGAGAGCTTCTCTCTCATTCCTCGTATTGAGTTGCATGCTCACTCGCGGGCGTGCACAAATACCGATTGGTGTACAACCCCTTCCTCCGAAAAGGAAGAAAAAGAGAAAGAGTAGGAACACCACCGTCCATCAACCCAATCCTGAGAATCGTTCTTTGATTCATCCACAACAAGAAGCCATGGCCGGATTTGATACTCGATCTTTGATGGAGCAATTGCAATCCAATGTGCAAGGATATGCCGATGCTATCAAGATACCCGATATACCCGCAAACACATTTGAGCTAAAAACATCCATGATTAACTTGGTTTCAATCACACCTTTTTATGGGAACAAGAATGATAATCCAAATGATCACCTTAAGAGATTTCTTGCTCTTTGCAACACCATTAAGTACAATGGAGTTCCCCATGATGCCATTAAGTTGATATTGGTGCAATTTTCACTAGAGGGTCCGGCTAAGCATTGGTTAGATACACAACCACCCGAGAGCATTACCACATGGGATGGTTTCACTAAGAATTTTTGAACAAGTTCTTTCCCCCATCTAAGACCACGACTTTGAGGAACTTAATTACAGGCTTCCAACAAAAACCTAGTCAAACATTTAGTGATGCTTGGGAGGAGTATAGAGAGTTATTGAGGAGATGCCCTAACCATGGATTGGATGAAGTTCACCAAATCAATACTTTCTACAATGGCCTTAAACCTCATCACCAAGACTCACTCAATGCTTCCGCGGGAGGAAATATTCTTATTAAATCTATTCAAGAGGCTTGGGATATTATTGAGACCAAAGCAATGGTGCAAACCAACACACAATTTGATGAAAGAGTACATGTCATTCAAGAAGGAGGTTCTAAACCATTGGAGACTCAACTCATTTCATGATTTCAAGCATTGACTCAAGCTCAAAAGGAAAGTCAAACACTCATCCAAAACACTCAAAAGATGCAAAAAACAATGATGAATGACATTATGAAGCTTTCTATGGGCAATCATTCCACAAATGATGTGCATGCCATTACTCTTTCATGTGAGACTTGTGGAGGTCCTCATTCCTATCAACAATGTGATAAGGTGCAAGGTTATCAAGGGGAATGTTATGCTTACCAAGAGGAACATCGTGAACATTTCAAGCCAAACATCAATCCAAACAACCTTTCTTACAAGTCTTAAAATTATCTTACTCCACCGAGATTCCCAACCCAACCACCCACCCAACCTCAACCAAACCCCCCTCAATTGTTACAAAGGAATCAAGGTCCAAGACCACATTACCAAGGGAATAACTACAAGGCAATCAACAATTTTCAAATTCAAGGAAATAACTTTTATCCATCACATCAAGGATTTAATCCACCACTCCCACCCTTCCCAAATCAAGGATATTCTCAAACCCCCAATCAAGGTTACCCTCAACTTCAAAATCAAGCATATGGACTACAAGACACTCATGAGTATGTTGAGAGGAGAATTCGTGAAATTGAGAAAAGAATGAATGACCAAATGAAACGTATATTGGAGGAAAAAACTAATAGACTTTTGATGGCATTCAATCAAAGACAACAAGGGGCTTTACCATCTAACACACAAACAAACCCAAGGGAAAATGTCAATGCTATTACAACAAGAAGTGGAAAAACAACAAAGGATCCTTCACCACCTACACCTCCTATTGTTAAACCCACTTTTGTTCCTACATGTGACAAGCCTTCTACATCCACTTCACCACCTTTAAATGCTCCTATTCAATCAAACACACCTTCTCAACCTATTCCCACTTCTCCTTTACCTTCCACAACTCCCAATCAAGAAGCTAACGAAGACAAATTTTCCACTACAACACCTACACCTAAACCAAATCTTCCTTACCCTTCAAGATTGAAAAAGGACAAGTTAAAGAGCAAGGATGATATCCAAGTCTAAAATTTCTTAAGGATGTTCAAGCAACTCAACATAAACATCTCCTTTGTGGAAGCTCTTGCTTACATGCCAAAATTTGCTAAGATGTTCAAGGATTTACTCTCCAACAAGGAAAAATTGGTTGATTTGCCCAACACATCCCTTAATGAAAATTGTTCCGCCGTCCTACTTAAAACCTTACCAACAAAACTTGGAGATCCAGGGCGCTTCTTGATACCTTGTACGTTTCCCAGGGTGGAAAATTGCATGGCTTTGGCGGATCTAGGGGCAAGCATAAACCTCATGCCTTTATCGGTTTGGAAAAAACTTTCTCTTCCCGAGCTCACTCCCACTAGGATGACCTTGAGTTAGCCAACCGTACCATAGCTTACCCCATAGGTATCGCGGAGGATGTGTTTGTAGGTGTGGATAAGTTTACATTTCCGACCGACTTTGTAGTGGTTGATTATGACATGGATCCTAGAGTTCCTTTGATTGTTGGTAGACCGTTTTTGAGAACGGGTCATACTTTGATAGATGTGGCGGAGGGAGAACTAATTATGAGAGTGGAGGATGAGAAAGTGGTGTTTAAGTTAGGGAAAGTTTGTGATAAGAAAGAGATTAAGGAGTCTAAACCTTGTGAGACTATTAACATAGTTGATGTGCTAGATGAGGTGTGTGATGAGCATTTTCATGACGCTTGCAAGAGTAATAGTGAGGATATGCCCCATGTTGAAACCGTGGCCTCAATTGCTCCCTCTTTAACACCTTTTGGAGACAGTGATTTCCTCTTGGAGGAATTTGAGTCTAACTTTCTTGGTAATGATGATTCTCCCATCAATTGGGAAGAAGATATTCTCACCATCCAAAAGTTGCTCAATGAGAACCCTATTCCTTCACCCATTCCACAAGAAGTAACCAATTATGATCCACCCATAGTTAAACCTTCCATATAGAGTCCACCTCCAATTGAACTTAAGGACCTTCCATCCCACCTAGAGTATGATTTCTTAGAGGGCAAAGACCAATTACCCGTGATCATTGCTAAAGAGTTGAAAGAGGATGAGAAAGAGAAACTCATAGAAGTCCTTAAGAAACATAAGAAAGCCTTAGCATGGAAAATATCCGACATAAGGGGAATTGATCCACATTTTTGTACACACAAAATCCTTATGGAGGATGATTACAAACCCGCCATTCAAAGCCAACGAAGGGTTAACCCAAAAATCCATGAGGTCATTAAAAAGGAAGTTATCAAACTCCTTGATGCGGGCATGATTTACCCCGTTTCCGACTCTCCATGGGTTAGCCCGGTACATTGTGTTCCAAAGAAGGGTGGAATCACCGTAGTACCTAATGAGAACAATGAGCTTATTCATACGAGACTTGTTACCGGTTGGAGAGTTTGTATTGATTATAGGAAACTCAATGAGGCTACTAGGAAAGATCACTTCCCATTACCTTTTATGGACCAAATGCTTGAACGCTTAGCGGGAAATGAATACTATTGCTTTCTTGATGGCTTTTTGGGTTATTTCCAAATTCCCATTGACCCTAAGGATCAAGAAAAGACCACATTCACTTGTCCCTACGGTACATTTGCTTATAAGAGAATGCCTTTTGGCTTATGTAATGCACCGGGGACATTTCAAAGGTGTATGATGGCAATTTTCCATGATATGATTGAGCAAACTATGGAGGTTTTCATGGATGAATTTTCCGTCTTTTGAGATTCATTTACCTCATGTCTCACCAATTTAGAACGAATGCTTAAGCGTTGTGAGGAAACACGTTTAGTTATTAATTGGGAGAAATGTCATTTTATGGTGAGAGAGGGAATTGTTTTGGGACACAAGATATCCAATAAGGGATTAGAAGTGGATAGAGCTAAAATTGATGTGATTGCTAAGCTTCACCCACCCACTACGGTTAAAGGTGTAAGGAGTTTCTTAGGTCATGCGGGGTTTTATAGGCGCTTCATACAAGATTTTTCTAAGATAGCAAGACCGATGACTCACCTCTTGGAAAAAGAGGCTCCTTTCATTTTCAACCAAGAGTGTTTGGATTCATTTGAGACTCTTAAGGAGAAATTAACCAAGGCTCCCGTTTTGGTTTCTCCTAATTGGGAATTGCCTTTTGAGCTTATGTGTGACGCTAGTGATTATGCGGTGGGGGCCGTCTTAGGACAAAGAGTGAATAAGCATTTTCAACCTATACACTATGCTAGTAAAACAATGACCGGTGCACAACTTCATTATACTACCACGGAAAAAGAGTCGCTTGCTATAGTTTATGCCTTTGAGAAATTTAGACCATACCTTGTGCTATCCAAAACCATAGTGTATACGGATCATTCCGCTCTCAAGTATCTCATGACAAAGAAAGATGCTAAGCCTATGCTTTTGAGATGGGTTTTATTGCTTCAAGAGTTTAAGATAGAGATTCGAGATAAGAAATGAGCTGAGAATTTAGCGGCGGATCACTTGAGTAGACTTGAGCATCCTTTTCAACGAGATTTTCCTAATAAAGAAATCAATGAATCCTTTCCATTAGAGGAGCTCATGTCTATCTCTTATCAAGAGGATGCCACCCCTTGGTTTGCGGATATAGCAAACTATCTTGTGGGGAATGTGCTTATAGAGGGTCTTACTTCCCAACAAAAGAAGAAGTTTCTTAAGGAAGTTAAGTACTACTTTTGCGATGATCCTTACCTCTTTAGGTAATGTGCGAACCAAATCATTAGACGGTGTGTATATGGGCCTGAGGCATTTAAGATTTTAGAAGCTTGTCATAAAGGACCTGCGGGTGGACATTTTGGGCCCAACTATACCGCCAGGAAAGTCTTTGATTCGGGTTACTATTGGCCTTCCATTTATAAAGATGCCCAAGAGATGGTTAAATTTTATGATGTATGTCAAAGACAAGGATAAATTACACAACGTGATGAGATGCCACAAAATTTTATTCAAGAGTGTGAGATTTTTGATGTGTGAGGCATAGATTTTATGGGACCTTTTCCATCTTCAAAGGGAAACAAGTATATACTTGTAGCGGTGGATTATGTGTCAAAATGGGTTGAGGCCAAAGCCTTACCTACCAATTATGCTAGAGTTGTTGTGAAGTTTTTGAAGCAATTATTTGCTAGATTTGGTGTACCTCGGGCCATCATAAGTGATCGTGGTACGCACTTTTGTAATGATCAATTCACGAGAGTTATGAAGAAATATGGAGTTAATCATAGACTTTCTACCGCGTATCACCCTCAAACCAATGGTCAAACCAAGGTCACAAATCGTGGTTTAAAGCGAATTTTGGAAAGAACGGTGGGAGAGCATCGAGCTTCTTGGTCGGATAAGCTTGATGATGATTTGTGGGCTTTTAGGACGGCTTTTAAGACACCAATTGGTTGTACTCCTTATAGGCTTGTCTATGGAAAAGCATGCCACCTCCCATTCGAGTTAGAATACAAGGATTCTTGGGCTCTCAAGTGGGCTAACTTTGATTTAAACCAAGCCGGTTCACATAGAAAGGATCAACTTAATGAAATGGATGAATTGAGAGCCAATGCCTATGAGAATTCTTTGCTTTATAAGGAGAAGACTAAGAAATTGCATGATGCTAAGATCAAGAACCGTGAGTTTAAAGTTGGAGAGCCGGTTCTCCTCTTTAACTCAAGGTTGAAAAATTTTGCGGGCAAGCTTAAGTCGAGATGGTCCGGTCCATTTACTATTGCTCAAGTATTTCCATATGGAACTATTGAGTTGTCACAACCCGATGGTCCAAATTTTAAAGTGAATGGTCACCGTGTGAAGCACTATTTTGGGGAGGACATCTCCGTTGAGATGGTCCAAGAGATCGCCATTTTCCTCATGAATTAATTCATTGTGGGAAGAGTCGAGCTAGAGACTCCTTAAATCAAGCTAGAATAACTAGGTTTAGAGTTGTTAGAGCTAGAGTATTGTAGGTTAGAAATAAGGATAGAAATTTGTTGAGAAGTGTTGGGTAGACCTTCTTTTGTCTTCATGATGTTTGTAGGTTTGCTCACTCATCACGTGTTTTGGAGCTTATGGAGGAGGCCCCTGTATCCGGTTCACTTCGTTACTATTGTGCTCTTTCATAGACACCTTGTGCTTTAAAAATGAATTCACTATAGTTGATCTTTCCTTAACTTGGGTTAAGCAAAGTCTATTCATTGTCATAAGTGTAGGGGAAGTTTTATACTTCCATGTTCTTAAACATTAAGGACAATGTTTAGCTTAAGTGTAGGGTGGTCTTCTATCGAAGTGACCTTACCTAGAACTTGTCATTGACTTTCATGATAACTTGGAAAATTAATTTTTCAAACATTTTTCAAATTTTTTATCTACTTTGGCCACCAAAAATATGCATTCATAATTATTCATTAATCATTTTTCATTTGCATAAGACATTTGCATTGTATATATTTTTTCTTTTGTTTTTCATCAAAAATATATAAAAAGGAAAAATATAATAAAAACATGGTTTAACAAATTTAGACTTCTTTGACATATTAGGCCCGCCATGGATATTTTGACTCAACCCGAGTTTGCTTATCCAAGCATTCTCTAGCTAGTATCCTTAACCATGTAGTCCTTCATTGGTCTATTAGGCTAAGCATCCACCACTCTCATTATTTGAGATTTTAAATTTATGGAGAATGGGAAATGATAGAGTTGAAGCAAGTATAAAAGGGCTAGATAAACTTCATGATAATTACTTGTGGCTAAACCCTTCTCTTCTTTACCTCTATTTTCTTTGCATGTATATATGTTAATAAATAATCAAGAACGGTTTTAATCGTTTTGTAATCTCTTATGCATTTTTGTCTAATCATTCATGGTTGGTATAAGTACGTCTTAAGATTCTAAGTTAGAACGTTTTATGTGTATTAGACTTATGTCATGCTTAATACTTAGCGGGTGTTTTTCCTTTTATTTATTTCAATTTTCTTTGTGAGGAATAAAGAAAAATAAGAGCGGCTTACAAAAAATGAGTGGCTAGGAAAAAAAGAGAAAAAAGAAAAGAAAAGAAAAAAATAATTATACAAGACTCCCAAGAGGGGCAGTGAAGTGTTAATTATAGTAACTATTAGATTCCAATATTACCTTGACGGGTTGCGGGGATTTAATAGTTGCTCCAATCCAATATTACCTTGACGGGTTGTGGGGTTGAAGATCCAAAGTCTCAAAAAGATGGCGGATGTAAATTATTGCGTGAGTTTTATTTTTCTTTCCTTAGCGAGTGAGTAGCTACTTACTAATGCATGACATGAGGATTTTACACATAAGGCGAATGACTTATTATTCTTGAGACGGACTTACATTAATTGTGAGCGGTTTTTAAAGTAATGGATGAGAGGATTACTTAGGATTAAAACCGTGCTTCCTTATTGTTGGATTTTGAATTTCTTATACTTCATGCTTTAAATAATGACAAATTTGCCCAAAAGCAATTTGCTCAAATAATAACCGGTTCCACATTTAATTGTCATGAATAAGTTGATGCACCTTTTTACTTGTGAATGCAATGATCCTATTTTTAAGCTTGGTATGGGGAAAGTGAAACTTGAGGGTGATAAGTGTCCATGGTACCAAAGCCCTAATCTAAGTCATTGATTTCTTTATGAGTTATTTCCATCAAAGCCATTTTCAATAAAAATCCAAAAAGATATAAATAGAATTGTTTCTTTTGCATTGCGTTTTTCAAAATCAAAATCATGCATCATATTATGTAGAGTAGCATAGTGTAATAGCATTCCATATTGGCCAAGGTGGATTAATTATGAGGAGAATGTAAATTTGTGCTTTAAAATATAGCATTGCATGAGGTCATCATAATGTTCAAGTGTAGGGGATTTGATATGAGCAAAAACTCATATCAATTAATCAACAAATCACCCTAAAACACAAGGAAAATACCTAACTTTTGTGCTATAAAGCGGAATTATGTGGTATGTTTTGTGTTTGTGTATAAATACGTAAGAAGGATATATTTTCAAGCAAACAAGAAGAAAATCAAGCTTATTTGGATGAAAAAGACAAAGAAGGATCAAAGGTGACAAGACTTTGAAGATGAGGGACCTATCTTGACAACACTCCAAAGCTGAAGGACTCAAAGTGTAAATATGACAAAGTCAAGATAAAAGTCAAACATGGTCAACTCTTCAGTCAACCAAGTCAAAGGGTCAAATTTATCAAGAATACAAGTGGAAGGACCATTTATGCCAAAGAAATGAAGTTCCTAGCTCAATTATACAATCTGCCATACTTAAGGGGCTGAATTTGCCATTTTTCAAAGATAAACTGAGTTCAATCCATGTGAATTAGTTCCAACCAATGAGAAGGCAAGAAACAAGGCACACGGATTGCCAGCTGTGTGGAGACCTCATCCTTGCAATAACTGCGCCGCAAAAGCAATTAATAACTTCCACTATCCAAATTCAACCAATCAGGGGACGCCATGCAATAAACAAATTATCCAATACGGATAATGATCCGTGTGACTCCTATTTCACCCAACCAAAAGATGACACGTGGCTTTCTTCTTCAACAAAGAACCTAGGGACGAATTTGAGCTACACTTAATTTCAGAAGACGTTTTCTACATGAAAGTTGTTCGTTTTTTAGAGAGGAACACATTGGGCACACTCAATTAAGCTCAAAATCAATGAATCAAAAATCCCCAATTCTTGAAGAACATGATGATGAACAATTAGCAGCTTGGTGACACGTGGCAACAATCAAGTGGTGGAAACACGTCATCAACCCCAAAATACACTCACATTTTGTCTATAAATAGGGTTGTACTCTTTCATTTTTACAAGTAGTTAATGTGTGAAATTTTCACACACATCTCCATTTTCTCTCATTCCTAGCTTCTAGTTAGTAGCTTAACAAACTCAAGAGTCTGACAAGCTCTTGAGTTAGTTAATATAGTTGTAACAACTTTACCAGTTTTGTAACAAACTTCCTTTCTCAATCAATAAAATCCCACTTTCATCTCCTTCAATCTATTGTTCATACCCTGCAATCTTGTTATCCAGTGTTGTTGTTAGCTACTTGTGATCACAAATGATCATGATTAGCTAAGTGTTGAAGACTTGTGGCTGTTTTGATCCTTTTATGTTCAATCCAATACCAGTTGAGTTAATTTGAAGCAAATAAGTTCAGCAATGGTGATGATGATGTTTGTAGCTGGTTGAGTTGATAGTTGATAGTGTTAAGGTGGTGGTTAACACTATCTAGAAGGCTCAGCGCCTACCTACTCCATCAGAGGATGCTTTTGCTCATAGGTTTCACATTTCTGCATTTTTGTTCCACTAAATAGTTTTGCCTGCTTAATTCCTAGTGTAATCTTGATTGCTTGCATGATCAAACGTGTTTAGATAGTATTTGAACTGATTTTGGAGTTTGAGTAGTTTAATTGTAGTTTAATACCTGTTCAATAGCTTAATTCTTGTTCCTGTTATCAGTTTATCAGTCATACTTGGCCTTATTGTGCATTTTGAGTTCTAGATAGTGAAACTGTCTGTTATTGGTTCCTTTGCACTTCATTTTGGTCATCAAGTTTAGTCTGATATTACATTTTTACTAGTTCAACCAATTGCCTAGATTCCTTTCATAAAAGTTTGTTAAAATCAGTTAAACTAGTGTTTTGGATTAGATTTCAATTTTTGTTTAAGTGTTGTTACTTGGTTAATTCATGCTCATTCTCAGTCATTTAGTCATTTTAAACAGAGTTCAATAGTTTTCAAGTCAAGTTTTTAGTCAAAAAGGCAATTGGTTCTTAGAAAGTATGGGTCATGCTTAGCTTTTGGAATGTTCATAAAAGTTTCTGAATTCAAGTGCTTAGCATTTCTTTGTTTCTTGATGAAATTGTTTGAAACCAGCTCTCAGTTGTCCCTTAACATCTGAACTTTAAGCTCTTTCAAGGAAATTATACAGTTTTCTTATTCAAGGAAGAAATAAGCAATTTACTCAACCATTAAGCAAATGCAAGTTTCTGTAAACCAAAGGCTTACTGATTTCTCAAACTAGCATTTCTCCTTCAGAAACATCCCAATTTTCTTTCACATTTGTGTTTAGAAAGTGTTCTTGAGTAAATCTGGAAATTTTCAGCTTTTCCAAAAGTTGGTCAAACTTTGGTCAAATAAGCTACTTCTATCTTATTCTCATTTTCCCACTTCATTACTTAATCATTTTGAATTTCAAAAGACATTCCATGCTCCTAATGGAGTGATAATCAAGCTTTAACAAGAAAATTAGATTGTGCACGTCTAGCTTATTAGATAGCTTAATTATGGCTTATTAGAATTAGCTTATTTGAGATTTACTGAATTTCAGACTTAATCCTTTTACAAGCCTAGGTAAAATGGAGTTTAAACTTTTTGCAAGTTACTAGAGCTTATTTGGTTCACTATACAGTTTAAACGAGCTTATTCATCATCCTAGCCCGTTTTTGATAAAAAGTCACATTAAATTGCATTTTGGTCCTCAAGGTTTTTAATTGTTTGCAAAGACGGCTAAACTTTCATTAATCTAGGGTTTGCAATTAATTAGTCCATTACTTTCAAAACTTGTCATTTTCAGTTACTAAATTTTCCAAGTTTGTTAGAATTAGTTATTAGTTAGTTAAATTTGCATAGTTAGTCCTTGTAGTTAACTGAATTTACATTTCAAGCATATTAGTTTCAATATTTTACATTTTAAGCATTTAAATTCCATTGTTTTACATTTTTGTGCTTATTTGAATAAAAATTTGGTATTTGACTAATTGTTTTACGGATACGTAGTTAATATTTTGCAACTTTTTACTTGATTGTTCAATTAGACATAGAAAAGCCAAATAACCCTACCAACAAAAAACGATCATAAACCCGATTTTGTTAGGACTTTCAATTGGTTAAGAACTGAGAAAACGAACTTCAATTATACACAATATCAAGTTCCATAATGAGTAACATTCTCAAAATAGTAGGTTTCTATATATAATAACTTTCCAACAATAGCAAGTTTTTATATATTGCAACTTTCAAAAAATAACAAGTTTCCATAAATAATAAGTTTCCAAAAGTAGAAAGTTTCCTTAAATAGTATGTTTCCATAATTAGTATAAAGCTTGTTTAATAAGCATGTGCTATAAGCTAAAGCTTAATAATTATATTTATAAGTCATGATTAATTAAATGTTATAATATAGTAAAGTTAATTAATTAATAAATACTTTAGGTTAACATGATAATTATTAATTAATATTATCATACATGGTTTATAAATAATTATTAATTAATAATAAAACTTGACTTATATTAATAATACTTTACAATAACTTAATATTGTATAATTAAATTAAAGTAAGATATTAATTTAATTAAACCATGGTTAACATGTAATTAAAAAATTATGCTAAGTCCTTAATTAATTAAATGTAACATGTACTTGTATCATGAATAATTATATTAGCCTAAGTTAATTAATTAAATGAACCATGTTAGTCTTCATGAATAATTAATCAAATAATATCTTAAGTTTTAATTAATTTAATTAACTATGACATGATTAGTTTTATATAACATAATTAAATTAATACAATTAATTTAGCAAAAACTATACCAAATACGCCCTTTTTGCCTTGGTTAACCAAGCCTAAACAATAGCCCTCCGAGTCCTAGTGAATCAGTTGTACGAAGTGACAAAGCCAAAACAAACATCACCACCAGAATGTTTAGCGACAGAATCTTCTGTCACTGTTCTGTCGCTAACCCGACACAGGTTTGTCGCGAATCTGTCCATGGAAATCTGCGATAGATTTTTGTCACAGAATCTGTCGCTAATCTTAATAACGAACCAACCCGAGCCGAGCCATGAGGATCTCGGCATCGGACAACACCCCAATATATCAGTATCAATTTAACCATCGTTTTAATCCTCATTATAAATTTCATGATCATAGTTCTCATTTGATTTAATAAAAATAATTAAATAGAATGAAATAAATGAAAAGGATTAGATTGGTGATACCGTATAGGATTGAATCAAAGGTGAATAACACGAACAACATGTAGGATTTCACACTCAAGATCAACACCCTTTTTCCCCTTTGTTCCCCTTAGGCCGGCGGCCAACAACAACCCTCTACGGTTTCTCCTTGTTTTCTTATTTCACAAAAATGAATGAATTGTAAAGGGTTTAGCTAGTTTAATTGTAATTGGGCCAGGCTTGGCCCTTCTTCTTGTTTTCTTTTTAAAGACGACACAAACAGCCCCTAGAGTACACGTTTTGTGTTTTTTGTTAGTTTCCCGTGTGTTGTAAATTCGTGACTTAGGTTCGTGTTATATCGTGTCATAATTTATTAAACAAGCATAAATACTTGTCGCGAATTATATATATACGTATTACTTGTCGTGACATATTTATTATACGTAAATACTTGTTATTAAATACGTAATAATATACGTAATAATTGTCTTGATACATTAAATATTCATGATATGTGTCGTGTATTAAAGAAATTATAAAGTTTTAATTAATTCGTTATTTTGTGTATTTAATGCTTCATTTATTTTATGCGGGTTTTACAACTCTTCCCCTCTAAAAAGAATAATTCGTCCTAGAAATATAGACATGATATGGTTGAAAGGAACATGGACGTGACGTGGCTGAAGAGAACATGGAAGTGACGTAGCTGAAAAGAACATACATGGATCGTGGAAGGAAATGAGGGTACGAAGTCCAGATGGACTCCTCTGTTCCCAAGTGGCTTCCCGCTCGGGATGGTTCCTCCAAAGGATCTTGACGAAAGAATAATCTTGGTCTTCATGATCCTGTCTTGATGATACGGAAGGGTTTCTGGTTCCTCAACGTAAGATAGATTCTCACAAATTTGATTGAGTGGATAAGAAATAACGTGAAGAAGATGCATGAAATGATACGTACGAAATAACATGAAAAGAATGATATAAGTATCTCCAAGGAATGATACGAGAGACATATTGTGTGCATCGTACGTGAATAGTTGTGAACATGATACGTGAACAATTATGAACGTGATCCGTGAACATGTGGTGACTGATAAATGAAACATATGGTGAACGTGATTCGTGAAACATATCACGATCGTGAACATTTCGTGAACGTGATCTAGAAAAACATATCGTAAACATGATACGTGAAACATATCATGAATGTGTGATAACGGAGGAGGTAGCTCCCAATGATACGAGATGAGACGTGAAATTTGACGTGAAACGTTTGTTTGAGGATGAAAAGTTGTGCTAAACTTGAGTCTGGTCTCCCATGTTTTCCGCAACCCTTTCCCGAATGGAATGTGAAACGTACATCGTGAGACAGAATACGATCATGGACGTAAACAATTTCATGAACGTGAATGCGAAAAGAAAATCGTGAAATGAAACGAGGACATGAACGCGAATAAAGTTGTGAACGCGATCGTGAGACGTAAGTGCGAGCTTAACCGTAAACATGAACGTGAACGTAAATTTCTATCTGATATGGTTGTTGATGGAACACCATGAAATTGTACGATCCCATGTTGAAATATCTCTGTCAACTGGTTGACTGCATAATTCTTACGGATAAGTTCGAATGTGCAGACTTGTCAACGATCGACAGCAACTCCGATGGCATCATGCCTCCTCTGAGTCTGGGGTAGTATGGTAATAAAATCTATGGAGATCTTGTCCACTTCAATTCGGAAATTTCTGATGGTTGAAAAAAACTACTAGCATGTTGGTGTTCTATCTTAACTTGCTGGTATGTCAGGCATTTAGATATGAACATAACTACATCTTGTTTCGCACCGCTCCACCATGAGTGGTTTGAGATCATGATACATTTGTATAAGCTCGATACATATAAATTCGAAAACAATGAGTCTTGGTAAATTAGACCTCTCTTGGCGTAGGATCCTCCGGAAACATAATTTAGTGTAGGATTCTCTCCTTCACGCGTAATCTTAGTTATAGTAAACTAACCGAGAGAAACAACATGATTCAGAGTGTCACTGTTATCAACCAAATTCATACTTGAAAAATTCATTGTGAAATTTCTTCTGTCGTAGAATTTGTAACATAATGCGAAAATGGTCTTCGTGCTCTTCTCTAGACTTAGAGAAGCTCAAAGTGTTAGCAATGAACGTCGTGATGAACTTGTCTAAGAATCATGCAAATTCAATTTATCAAGTCCATAATCACGGCTAGGGCATTCCTGAGCCCAAAAAGGCATAACCACGAATTTATAATGATCATGACGTGTGCGAAAAGCAGTCATGGAAATGTTCTTCTCTTTTACTCGCAACTGTTTGTATTCTAATCGTAAATCAATATTGGAAGTGCTTAGTACCCAGTACTAGATTAAACATTTTATCGAAAGGTGAAAGGGGAATAATGATGATGAATTGTGATCTTATTCAATTTACGGGATTCGATACATAATATCATGCTATCTTCCTTCTTCTTTGTTAAAAAGAACCGATGCACCCCATGGTGGTACACTCGGGCGAATAAACCTTGTTCCAACAATTCTTGCAGCTGGCCCTTCAACTCTTTTGGCTCAAGGAATCCATGCGATAAAGAGCCTTGGAGACTGGTTCTACTATCGAAACATGCTCGGTGTTAAACTCCACCTTATGAATAGGAAGTATACTCAGAAGTTCTTCTGCAAATACATCCGGAAACTCAAAATGAAAGCCTGATCGTGGATTTTAGAACTTAACAAATCGCGTCATAAATGGTAGTTAGACAATTCCCATAGCCATGGAATAATAAAGCACGTGCTTGTAAAGAAGAAAAAATTTTGTACAGATTTTCCTGGTAGAAAAACATGATAATTGTATTTAGGAGCTTGAATGTTTCCTAATATGACCCGATATGAATGCCGATAACTCGTAGTGCGATGTTCTGCTAACCAGTCCATACCCAGAATCATATCGAATTCGCACATGTCCAACGGAATTACGTTTAGAAGGGATCTTGTCGTCAAACTAAAAGAAAATCCTTTATATCTGGCGATACGAATGGAGTCTGTAGAAACTAGGGGGGGTTAAATAGTTTATCTTCGGTTTATCTCCTAATTAAAATTCCTTTCAGTTAGGTGAGTGCCAAAACCATATTTTACTTGAAAGCTAGTTGCATAATGATTAGGTTCAATTCTAATGCATTAACAATGACCAGTAGTAAGTGTAATGATGATGAAGGTAAGTAAAGAGTACAAAAAAAGAAACAACCTAGTAGGAAGATACCAAGATTTATAGTGGTTCGACAACGAAGCTCTATCCTCTTTCCTACTCCACTCCTCGAGTACACCTACTCGAGATTTCCACTATATCTACAAGCTCCCTTCTTGACGGAGAAAACCTTACAACGTCACTTACATTATTTTCCGACACTAAGCTAAATGTTGAGACCTAATCTTAGCTAGGACCAATCTACACAACGTCACCCACTTCACCATTTAAGACACAAAGATAGATGTCGAGTTCTAATCAAAAGATAGAACCAATCTTCAAAATGTTTCCTACTTCATCATTTTCCGACACAAGGCTAGATGTTGAGTTCTAATCCAAAGCTAGAACCAATCATCACGACTCTTCACTTTGAAGCTAAGTGAGAACTTCACACAACATAACTACACATTACTTTATAGTTTTGTGAGAACTCACAAGACACAACTACATCACTTTATAGTTTAGTGAGAACATACACTACTTATTACAACCCAACTAAACATATCTAATTACACACATGTAACTTGCATCTACACAACACAAATCCAAGCACACAATATGCTAAGGATTTACACAACACTAATCCAAGTATTCACAAAAGGCTTGGATGAACACAACTAGTCCAAGTATTCTCAAATACATTGGATCTACACAAGACACAAATAAACAAATGATGAACATGACTAGATCTTTAGGAGAGGATGATCTTCATCAAGGCTTCATCTTTAATCACGTCACAAGTGTGTGAGTGATCTTCTCTTTGGACAAGGTAAAAAAGGAGATCAAGAGGATAATCATAAGTAAACATACTTAACACATTAAGTGATCATTTACAAATGATTAGGATTATAAAGGAGAAAGAAGGCTTAAAGAAATGTCCAAAACGGGTTATGGAAAATGAGGATTTGATCCACTATTTATAGAAGACAAAACCCAACGGCTAGCTGAGCGCGGTTCCTTATCTCCCTACGCGGTTCCTTATCAATAGAGAACCGCGTAGGAACTTATGGAACCGCGGAGGTAGACTCTGCTCCTTTTTGTCTTTTAGTGGATATGAAATATCTGAGGTTGTTTAAACCTTCAAAGGATATTCTTAAGGCATTTGGAATATGCCATATTAAAATTTATATTTTCATTTTAATAAAACATTTTCTTAAAAATAAAGTTTATTAAAAATCTTTGTCACATTTGACAAAAGTGAGTTTTAAGGCTAATCACATTTATGATCACTAAGCATGATTAAGATATGTTAGTGTAATGATTATTACCTTGATGATAGTTTTTGTTAGATAATTCATTTTATGATTGTGTTTGAGAATAAATGTCTTTGTAATTTGTCATGATCAAAACTAAGAAAAACTAGTTAGCACTAACAGTATTTTTAGGCATTTCTTTGCATTAACAATCTCCCTCTTTTTTATTACGACAAACTATAAATTCATTTATGTAAAATACAAAATTATTTGAATATCACTATTATTTGTCCCCCTTTTTTGAAGCAAAAAGATTAGCACAAGTCTTTGAAGAAGAGAAGAATCGGACTTCGCTAGTAGCTCCCCCTTGGTGTTTACTCCCCTTTGCTTGGGGCTCCAAGTGAGTGAGCTAAGGTGACATGCTACACAAAGGTTAGAAGATAGAAAAGAAACTCCAATGTATATATGTGCACTACATACTAACTAACTTGAGAGGGAGGAAGAAAAGAAATCCCAAATTAGAAGTAAGTATTTGCTAAGTATGTCTAAAGAGTGTGTGTTGACAACATCAAAGTTCAATTAAACGAAGAAAAGAAACATCCAAACCAATCAAAAATGATTAAAATGTCAAAGGGTTAAGAATTTAGAATTTATGGAATCACCCATAATCAATTTTAAATTTTAACCATGATCAACTCTTTAACAAATGTGTGAAAAAGAATTAGCGGGAAAGAGATAACACACATAATATTCATATTACACAAATATGAAATAACATACAAGAGAAATATTCATACACACAATATGAATATTTAAAGCAAAAAAAAATATAGAAAATAAACCACAAAGCATAAACTACTCTATTAGTGATAATCTTCCAAGATTGCTTAAATTTTATTGACTGAAACAACTAAAGTACAAAATGTGCCTTAGTTGGAAAAGAAAGACGATGAGGCATCATTCAAAGTTTTGTTCACAAGAACGAAAACTTTGAGAGAAGGTCGAGTGAGGAAGAATTCAAGGAAATTTAGCTTGTCATAAACATGAGCAAGTTCAATTTGTTGAAAACGACAAAAAGCACACGAGGAACCATGATGCAAAATAAAGTCGTTAGATGGGGGAGGTCCATCAAAATGAGAGTTTGGTGGAGAGGGAGATAATGGATAAGAGATGTTTTCACAATGCCTAGAGAGATTTGGGAAAGAAGATAGGTCATTGAGTTGTGGAGAGTTGAAAGGTTTAGGTGGTGGTGGAAGAATTTCCTTTTCTCCGGTAATTAGATTTATAGAGTAAGTCCCATTCCAATATTTGATCGGGGAGAAAGAAGAATTCTTGGAGGGTTTTGGAGAAGAGGAATCATGAGGATTCTTGTTCTTCTTGATCCAAACGGGTCGAACTGAGATTTTCAGTTTTTTGAAAGCTTAGAAGAAGCTTTAGGTTGAGAAGATTGTGACAAAGATATGTCAAGGTTAGGAATGGAAGAGTTAGGCATTATGAGGGATGAAGAGAAGAACTCCCAAAAGAGAAGAATTTAAAGAAAGTAGACAAGGCAAAGATTTGAAATGAAAACAAAAGGTTTTAGGGAATGTTTAGCCAAATTGGGTAAACAAGGAATCTTAACAAATATAGTGGTCAAAGGAGAAAGACCAAAAATAAGCCAAAAGTGGCTTTGTTGTCCGCGGTTCCTTAGAGGAACCCACGGTTTCATATCGATATGGAGTCGCGCGACTAGCTATGGAGCCGCATACAGTGGACGTGAAACCATGATTTTTCAAAGTTTTGGAGAAAAATGAGACTCTTTCAAAAATTTGCAAATCTTGAATTTTTACCTCTTTTAGCACTAGAGTATGCTAGGGTTGCATACAAGCAACACTCACAAAGAGTGTCTTGACAAAGGGTGAAAAAATATTTAGATAACATTTTGATCCAATTTTAAGTCAAGTTTTAGAGGTTGTGATAGATTTAGGTTCAATTTAAATAAATTGAAGTTGATTAATGTGACCATTTAGGTTGAAACACATAAAACTAAATTCATTGAAAATCTTCATGAAAAACTCATGAAGGAAAGGATATACAAGAAAAGAAATAACAACTAACTAATACAAAGTTAGCTTAAACTAGTTCTCGATAACATAGTCTTCCTTGGCTTGACTTTCTTTAAAAACACTTACTTTTGAAAATAATCATTCATCTCTGGAATACCGGTAACAAAATCCATGGTGATTTTGTCCCACTTCCACTCTGGAATATCCAACGGTTGAAGGAGACCGCCAGATCGCTGATGTTCAATCTTAACCTGCTGACAGGTAAGACATTTGGAGACATACGTGGCTACATCCTGTTTCATACCACTCCACCAAAAGTGCTGTCTGATGTCATGGTACATTTTTGTCGACCCAGGATGTATAGAAAATGGGGAGCTGTGAGCTTCAGCTAACAATGCTTCCCGGAGTTCTGGATTGTCAGGAACACAAAGTCTCGTGTCCTGCCAAATGATACCGTCTGCGTCCATTCTGAATTCTGTCTGCTTCTCCAAATTCTGAATTATCGCCCAAATCTCTCCATCATCCTTCTGCGCTTCCTTGATCCTAGTCAGTAACTCAGGTTCTACTGTAAGATTCGCCCAGTATCCGTGCTGCCCACGTACCATGATTTCAATGTCAAGCCGCTCCAAGTCCCTTATGTTTTGTTCCTTGATCTCAATGTCGTTTATCATTCCGGACTTTCTGCTGAGTGCATCTGCTACTACATTGGCCTTCCCGGGATGATACTGTAGGTTAATATCATAATCCTTCAACAGTTCCAACCATCTCCTTTGTCTCATGTTCAATTCTCGCTGTGTGAAGATATACTTCAAGCTCTTGTGATCCGTGAAAATGTCGCATGATTCTCCGTATAAGTAATGCCTCCATATCTTCAATGCGAACACCACTGCAGCAAGTTCCAGGTCATGCGTAGGGTAGTTTTCTTCATAGGGCTTAAGCTGCCGTGAAGCATACGCGATCACTTTCCCATGTTGCATGAGAACACAGCCCAGTCCCTTCCCCGATGCATCGCTATAGATCTGAAATCCACCTGTACCAGATGGGAGAGTAAGAATAGGTGCAGATACTAACTTCTGCTTTAGGTCTTCGAAGCTCTTCTCTCGTTCTTCCGTCCAGACGAATTTCTCTCCTTTTCGCATCAGTTTGGTGAGAGGCAATGCCAGCCGAGAAAAGTTCTCCACGAATCTTCGATAATATCCAGCTAAGCCTAAGAAACTGCGGACTTCTGTCGCTGATGTTGGTCTTGGCCATTTAGTGATAGCCTCAACCTTCGCTGGGTCCATAGTGATCCCTTCTGCTGATACAATGTGACCTAAGAATGCCACTTTGTTTAACCAGAACTCACACTTGGAGAATTTCGCATACAGCTGCTTCTGACGAAGAATCTGTAGTACAGTACGGAGATGATCTTCGTGTTCCTCCGTGGACTTTGAGAATATCAAGATGTCATCGATGAATACAATGACAAATTTATCAAGGAATTCATGAAAGATTCTGTTCATTAGATCCATGAATACTGCTGGAGCGTTAGTCAGGCCGAGTGGCATGACTACAAACTCATAATGGCCATAGCGGGTACGAAAAGCAGTCTTGGCAATATCCTGCTCTTTAACCCTTAGCTGATGGTAGCCTGACCTTAGATCGATCTTTGAGAAGTGTTTGGCTCCTTGAAGTTGGTCAAACAGATCGTCTATACGTGGCAGTGGATATCTGTTGCGGATGGTAATCTTATTAAGTTCACGGTAGTCAATGCAAAGTCGCATGCTGCCGTCCTTCTTCTTAACGAACAAGACCGGTGCGCCCCATGGAGATGCGCTCGGTCTAATGAACCCTCGTTCAAGAAGTTCCTGCAATTGGTCCTTCAGTTCTTTTAGCTCTATGGGAGCCATACGATACGGAGCCTTAGAGATTGGCTCAGCTCCTGGAACAAGGTCGATGTTGAACTCCACTTCTCTTGCAGGTGGTATGCCTGGAAGTTCATCTGGGAAGACGTCTTGAAATTCTAAAACTACTGGTTGATCCTGAATCGATGGGGATTCAGCATCCATGTCATGAACCGTAGCGAGATAACCTTCGCAGCCATGTGACAGTAATGCACGTGCTTGCAAGGTAGATATGACTTGTACAGACCGTCCGGGTATGAACCCGTTATGGATGTACTCTGGTGCATTAATGTCGCCGAAGATCACTCGATAAGAGTGGCAGTCTATGGTAGCATGGTGCTTGGATAGCCAATCCATGCCGAGAATCATATCGAACTCCATCATGTCTAGAGGAAGTGCATCTACTGCACGAACTTTATCGTCAAACTCTAGAGGAAGACTCTTGTATACATGAGTTATTAATACAGAGTCCCTCAGAGGCGTGGAAATGGTAAGCTTAGTTTCTAATGGCAAGGGAAGTGTCCTGATGTTCTTAGCATAAGTAGTGGAAACAACTGAATGAGTGGCACCCGTGTCGAAAAGAACACATGCAGCCTGGCCGTACATATACAAAATTCCAGTAATGGTACCTGTAGATTTGTTTGCCTGATCGCGCGATGTCGTGTAGACACGCCCAGTGGTAGGAGGCGGTTTAGTATCAGCATGACCCGAAGTACCCTCCATTTCACCCTTACGGCAATCTCTCATACGATGGCCAGGGAGGCCGCACTTGTAGCACGCGTCGGAGTCACGACGACATGGGCCAGGGTGTCTGCGATGGCAGGTGCTGCAAAGAGGATGAGTGAATCCTCCAGCAGGAGTCCTTGCTTGCTGAGGGCCTGCTGATGACAGAACGTGTTAAGAATAAGGTATATGCACGAGTATAGGACGTCGTAAGATGCTTACCAGTGTTAGCTGAACGGTTGGGCTGAGAACCCCTGTGGTTCTGGTCCCTTCCGTTACCGTGGTTCCT
Organism: Glebionis coronaria; assembly: GCA_025667525.1. Classification (NCBI taxonomy): domain Eukaryota; kingdom Viridiplantae; phylum Streptophyta; class Magnoliopsida; order Asterales; family Asteraceae; genus Glebionis; species Glebionis coronaria. The sequence continues at coordinate 103,707 of JANFOE010001351.1, read as the reverse complement.
GGTAGAGATTAACATAGTGTCAGCATGAGAGATATAACATGAAATCATAAGAAGATGCGTAAATAGTAGGACCTGCTGTTGTTGGACTGTCCCGCATTGTTACGGTAATTGTCATTACCGCTGCGCCTTTCCACAACAGAACGGTCGTTAGAGTGACCGTTTCCTTTGGGCTGACTGGGCTGCTGCTGAGTAGCCGGCTGAGACCGGTCCCCAGTTTTCTGCCTGGAAGATACAGTTTAAGAGATGATTATAGAACATATAACGATAGGATGCGGTCTGGTTAACGCTAGAACATGAAATGTTTTACCTCTTGTCGGGTCTTTCTGCTTCCCCGAACTCATCGCGTTCCTGCAACATCTCAAGCTTTCTTGCTGCGTCAGCCACTTGTGCTACCGTATTGAACGTAGCACATACTAGATTGTTCGCAACCGAGGTGCGAAGTGCCCACCTAAAATGGTGTGCCTGCTCCTCAGGAGTACCAGCCGCTGCTCCTAGAAAACCAGCAAGGCGAAGAAAGCGCTGCATGAATTCATTGCTATTCTCGCCCTGTCTCTGACGTATCCCGTGGTATTCACGCTTGAGTTTGTCCTGCTCTGCCTTAGGAAAGAACTGTTCCATCACTCTCTCCTTGAATTGGGCCCATGTCAAACCAGCGACCCATTCATCACCTCCTTCTGACTGTGTCAAAGCTAGCCACCAGTTGAGTACATCGCCTTCAAACCTGTAGCACGCCAATCTTGCCTTGAAGGCGGGGTCACATCCCATAGCATTGAAGATTTTCTCAATGTGAGTCAGCCAGCTTTCAGCATCGCTGGGGCTATCAGTCTTTTCAAAAGCTCTAGGACGGAGCTTGTTAAATCGTTCCAACCATACCGCTAGAGTCACTGGGGGAGGAGGAGGAGGTGCCTGATTCTGCGGCTGCTGATTATTGGCAGCTTGGACTTCAGCACGAATGTCATTCCTCAGTTGAGGAAGTAAGGCTTGCATGGCAGCCTGAATCGCAGCATTGAGCTGCTCTTGCTCGCGTGTGAGAACCATCTGACAGTATAACATAAAACATATGATTAACAGTTCAAACATTAAAAAAAAAATTATGCCAAAATTTTCACGAGAAAAATTTTTATGCAAGAAAATCTTTGTATGAATGCATGATGCAGTTTTATGAAAACTTTTGATGCTCGAGAGTGAACGCCTTCGGTCAGTTCACTCAAAATAAAAGACATATCGAGGGGACGCCTATGGGTCGGTCCCAAATCTAAAAGTTTCGATAAAACACATGCGACTAAATAGGGCCAGTCCTGTACCAACCATTACTTAGTCAAAAACCCTGTAACAATGACATGTATATGTATGCTTAAAAATGATGAATGCATGAAAACAACTGTCAGTTCTAGGAAGACCGTAGTGACTACCCACTAATCACAGGTCATATTTGAGAGCCTACAGGTCGAAGCCTTGGGCTCTGATACCATAATTGTAACACCCCATTTTGGAAATGGAATATTACGCATATCATGGCGTGTCATCAAAGCATACAAGGATAAATGTCTAAGCATTATTCAACCATAAAAGGAAATACCGGAATCAAACATCGGTATCCCAAAGTAAAGCTCATCACACACAAACATAAATACTGTAAAGGAAGGACGAAACAATGTCCAAAACAACTGTATCAAAGTAAAGGAAATGCATAAAGTAAAGAAAGACAGTAAAGCTTCCAGTCCATATGCACCTACGTTTGAGATCTACGAGCGTCCCTGAGTACCTGCCGTTTTGGGAACATGAAAAGGAAAACGGCTGAGCAAGACGCACAGTGCACGGATGTACAATAAAGCATGATATAGGATAAGCATGTAACATATAACAGCGAAAGACTAAGTACTGAGTAAACTGGTTAAGTATCATGAAAACTGGTTTTATAGTTTGAAAAGCCTTATGTTTAACCTGTGAAAACTGTTTTAACATATATATACCATAGCCCATATAGGTCATGAAAAGGTCACGTGCATGAATACTTGAAGGGGTGACCTCATCATGCTGATTAGAGGCGATGCCTCTAATCAATATACTGATTTGGGTAGGAGGGATCAGCTCCTTGTGAAGGGTGCAAGGCACACACCACATTCACCATGATAAACTGAATAAAACATGTAACTAGGATGCACCCATACGCCCCACCTGATATAATAATATGGCCAAACTGAAAAGGGACGCCACGAGCAATCACTCCGCCGTGGGGAAGTCATAACATCGGTGCCTCCAATGCTATGGTTATGGTACCTCCATAACTAGGTGAAACTGGTCATGCTTGTATATGGCTATAGTTTATGCTAAATTAACATAAGCAGTTCAAAACAATAAAACAAATGCTGGGGAAAACAGTTGGCTGCATACGGGGAAATCCTAATAAGGAAGGAATGTCCATACTGAAAGGACGGGAATCCGTACCTCAAGTCCAGTGAATGAACGGAAGAAAGACTCCTACTTCTGGATCACTAACGCTACATGAATACACACGTGTATAAGTATCGATTCACTGATTACGTACTGGGTTATGTGTCTTGTTATAGCTGATTTGGTATGTTTTAGGTCATGGTTCACTGTTTAAAGCCTTAAACTGTGTTTATCTAGTATCCTGATTAATCTGATTAAGTATTACTGTTGTTTCATGTATTAATATACTTACTGTGTAATAATAAGTAACTTTCCAAAAATAGCAGGTTTCCAAAAATAGAAAGTTTCCAAAAATAGAAAGTTTCCAAAAATAGAAAGTTACCAAAAATAGAAAGTTTCCAAAAATAGAAAGTTTCCAAAAATAGAAAGTTTCCAAAAATAGAAAGTTTCCAAAAATAGAAAGTTTCCAAAAATAGAAAGTTTCTAAAAATAGAATTTACTGCCTAAAATAGATTAGTTTCTAAAAATAGAAAGTTTCCAAAAATAGATCAGCTGCCTTAATTAAATAAGTTTCCATATATAGAAGGTTTCCATAATTTGATTAGCTGCCTGAAATAGATTGATTTCCATATATAGAAGGTTTCCATAATTAGATTAGTTGCCTTATTTAATTAAGTTTCTATAAATAGAAGTTTCCATAATTAGAATTAAGCTGATTTCATAAGCTATCATATAAGTCTAAGTGTTATAAGCTCATTCTTAAGTCATATGATATAGTGTATAGTTTAATTATTATTTCATGTATTTAAATTAAACTATAGGTTAAGCATTTTAATTAAAGTGTAACAGTATTAATTAAAATGAAATGAAAATACTTAGGTTAAAAGGTGTATTATTATTAATAATAATATAACCTAAGTCATGTCTAAATTAATTAATTATAGGCATGTTTTAATAATTAATTAATTATAACTTATAACATAAAAATACTTAGGTTAAATTAATGTCATGATAAACTAATAATTAAAATAACCTAAGTCATGATTTAATTAATATTTCATGTTATTAATTAATTATATCATAAGTTCATGATTCATAAAAATTACATGTAACATAGATCATGATTTTAACCAACGAACCATGAATCGGGTATGAATTCGACACCGTACCCCGGGCCAAACCCGGGGCACACGTGTCCCCTTGCTGCCGTGGGTCCCACATGAGCCAACCAAGACCAATTGTGGTCTTGGTGGTGGCGGCAATAGCAAACCAAACCCCCCTCGGGTTTGTTTTGCTAGGCGGCTAGAAACAAACACCCCTTTAAATCATTCCTTGATTTTATTTAATACCAAAACATGTTAGATCAATGATTAATTATCTTGTTTTCATAAGAAAAATAATAACATGTTCATGAAAATAATCAAAGATTAAAAGAATTAAAAAGAATTAAAAAGAAGGGTTAGAAAGGTATACCACTATGTAGCTTGGAAAAAGGATGAACAAACACGTATTCTAACACTTGTTTTTAAGATCAAAATCAATCAAACACCCCCTTATGATGGTGTATAGGTGGCGGCACAAGGAGAGCAAAAAGGAGAGGAGAAAAACTCTTTTAGGGTTTTTGTTTATTTCCTTGAAAAATGAAAGTGAAAACATGTTTAACACTTTACCCCCCTTAACTTGTAAAGTCCATGGGCCAAGCCCATTTTGTCTATGTGTGCCGTGGGTATGGGGGCCCCACATGGGGTACCCGTACCTTTCTCGTGTCCCGATGGTTCGTGTTCGTTCGTGGTTAAACGTGCTCGTGTTTAACGTGTTTCTGTTTCTTTTAACGTGTCGTTTATCGTAAACTTAACGCTCGTGAATATATTCTGAGTATTTACGTAATTATTATAATTAGTATTTTAAATGGTGTTCATGATTTAATTATGTTCACGTGATATATTATTAACTGTTTATCATGAGTTCGTACGTAATCGATACTTGTCATGTCATACACGTATGCACTTGCTTGATTATTAGCACATGAATGTGATCAATACTACATGAGGTAAGTTTTAATCTAGAACGTACGATCTTAAGGGCATTATTCATGGTAAAAGCATGCGGGTTTTACACATGGAATAGGATGGTAGCGTCTGGTGGGTGAAGTATATTTCTCTTCTGTTCCTTTCGATCTAAAGCCTTCGTCTTCATCTTGTAGAATTTCCAAATTATAAGTAGCATCAGCATCTTGTACAATCTCCAAATTTGAGCAGCATCAGCATCTTGTAGAATCTCCAAATTATTAGCAATACACATGGAATACGCTACATTGAGTACACATGGAGTATGGTACATAAATTACACGTGGAATATGGTACATGGAGTACACTTGGAATGCACATGAGATGATTTGTATGGGTGTCAACCATCTGACATGATTTTAAAGGAATTAATCGATTAAACGGTTTAGAAAACCGAACTAAAGCGAGCAACATGTAGCCTAGAAATGCCAACGTAGGCATAATTCTGGTTACATAGAGAACATAAAAGTATGATTAAACGAAATTCAATGGTGATCAGCATGAAAACATCATTAATAAAAACCAACCATGACTATCATGAAAGCAGGGTTAAATGAAATCCGTCAATGTTTAGCATGAAAGCATAATCAACATGATGATAACATAATCAAAATAAGGAGACTTCAAACATAATCAGCATGAAAACGAAATCAACATGCGAGTATGAAAACATGATTGTCGTAATGAACATAAAAGCATAATCAACATAGGTTTAACATTAACTGGTGTGGATTGCTATGGTTCAGTCCACAAAATTCAAAGAAAAAGATATGTGACTAAGTATAGACAATTATGGTTCAATCCATACTTGTCAAAATTTCAAGAGAAATGTCATGAATAGAAATTAACAACATGGGACTAAATATGGATGGCTGTTGTCTAATCCATACTAGTCAAAACTTCAATGAAAACATCGTGAGTAAGGATCAATAATACTCAAAATATCGTGACATGAAATGAAACAAACGTCATTTTAGGAAAAGCCTGGTGACTACCCACTACTCACAAGTCAAGTTTTAGAGCCTATAGGTCGAAACCAGGCTCTGATACCATAATTGTAACACCCCACTTTGATAAGTAGACCGTTACATGATAATTATGGCATGTCATCAAAGCATGCAAGATAATATGTCCTAAAACATACATGACCAAAGGGGAAACCGGAATCAAACATCGGCTCCCAAACATAAGCTCAAAACATGCATAAAGTAAACGAAGTAGAAGGAAGAAAATGAGAGTCCAAGAAAGCATAAATACATGAATTGCAAAAGGAAGAGAAGTCTAAGATCGCTCCCATCCTATGCACGTACTCTCAATAGCTTATGTCTGTCCGTGCGTACCTGCCGTATGGGAAATGGAAAGGAAAATAAGGCTGAGAAATACGCTCAGTGAACGGATATGATGACATGATATGTATACTGGAACATAAGTAAAAGACATGAAATAAAGTGGAATAAGTGTAAGTCCTGGAAAACCTGAAATCATGTTTTATAACTGGTTTACATCTGAAAAGTGTTATGTTTAATCATGAAAACGTATTTAAATGCCAAAAGCCCATATAGGTCATGAAAGGTATTAACATGTATGAATACATGGAGGGTAACCTCGTCATGCAATTAGAGGGTTGCCTTTAATTATATTAGTCTGAGTGGAGGGATCAGCTCTATGTAATGGATGTAGAGCACACACCACAGTTACCTTGTAATCTACAAAACATGTAATAGGATGCATCCATGCGCCCCACATGATAATAATAATAATACTGGCCAAAACGTGAAGGGACGCCGTAAGAAATCACTCTCGTCACGGAAGATTCATAACACCGGTGCCTCAAGTGTTACGGTTATGGTACCTCCATAACTATGCGAAACATGGCATGCGTGTATATAGCTTAGGCAATTTAAATATCATGGCATGGTAATTATTGACAAGTCTAATGACATGTAATCTACTAGGAAAAACAGATGGCAGTAGACAGGAAATCCTAATCATACATAGAAAAGAAATGTCCTTACTGAAGGACGGAATATCCGTACCATATGTCCAGTAACGAAGAAGATGAAAGGCGAAAAGAAATCTACTCCGACTTCACGAGTCCTACATAATAAAGGACGTGAATGAGTTGTGTGTTCATGTATAACTAGCTGAGTATTAGTTTACTTTACTTTTTCTTGACTTGTTTTACTTGTTCTTGACTTGTTTTGCATGTTCTTGACTTGTTTTACATGTTCTTGACGTGTTTTACTGTTTCATGTTTAATCATGTATTTCTTAGTGTTTTCATGTGTTCTTGATTAGTATATTTCATGTTTCATGTGTTATTATACTTGATGTTCCATAATGAGCAACATTCTAAAAATATCATGTTTCTTTATATAGTAACTTTCCAAAAATAGCAGGTTATTATATATAGCAACTTTCCAAAAATAGCAAGTTTTCATAAATAGTAAGTTCCCAAAAATAGAAAGTTTCCGTAAATAATATGTTTCTATAATTAGTATAAAGCTTTTTTAATAATCATGTGCTATAAGCTAAAGTTTAATAATTATATTTATAAGTCATGATTAATTAAATGTTATAATATAGTAAAATTTATTAATTAATAAATACTTTAGGTTAACATGATAATTATTACCTAATATTATAATACATGGTTTATAAATAATTATTAATTAATAATATAACTTGACTTATATTAATTATACTTTTTACCATAACTTGATATTTTATAATTAAATTAAAGTAAGATATTAATTTAATTAAACCATGGTTAACATGTAATTAAAATAATTATGCTAAGTCATTAATTAATTAAATGTAACATGTATTTATATCATGAATAATTATATTAGCCAAAGTTAATTAATTAAATGGACTATTTTAGTCTTCATGAATAATTAATCAAATAATTATATCCTAAGTTTTAATTAACTTAATTAACTCTGACATGATTAATTCAATATAACATAATTAAATTAATATAATTAATTTAGCAAAAACTAAACCGAACACACCCTTTTTGCCTTGGTTAACAAAGCCTAAACAATAGCCCACCGAGTCCTAGTGACTCGGTTGCACGAAGTGACAAAGCCAATGCAAACATCAACATCAGAATGTTTAGCGACAAAATTTTTTGTCCCTGTCTTGTCGCTAACCCAACACAGGTTTGTCGCGAATCTGTCCATGGAAATCTTCGACAGAATTTATGTCGCTAATCTTAATAATAAACCAACCCGAGCCGAGCCATGAGGCTCTTGGCGTCAGACAGCACCCCAAAATATCAACATCAATTTAACCGTGGTTTTAAACCTCATTATAAATTTCATGATCATGATTCTCATTTGATTTAACAAAAATAATTAAATAGAATGAAATAAATGAAAAGGATTAGATTGGTGATACCCTGTAGGATTGAATCAAAGGTGAATAACACGAACAACATGTAGGATTTCACAATCAAGATCAACACCCTTTTTCCCATTTGTTCTCCTTAGGCCGGCGGCCAACAACAACCCTCTACGGTTTCTCCTTGTTTTCTTATTTCACAAAAATGAAAGAATTGTAAAGGGTTTAGCTAGTTTAATTGTAATTGGGCCGGGCTTGGCCCTTCTTCTTTTTTTGTTCATAAAGCCGACACAAACAGCCCCTAGAGTACACGTTTTGTGTTTTTTTTTAGTTTCTCGTGTATTGTAAATTCGTGACTTAGGTTCGTGTTATATCGTGTCATAATTTATTAAACATGCATAAATACTTGTCGTGAAATATATATATATATATATATATATATATATATATATATATATATATATATATATATATATATATATATATATATATATATATATATATATATATATATATATATATATATATATATATATATATATATATATATATATATATATATATGTATTACTTGTCGTGACATATTAATTATACGTAAATACTTGTTATTAAATATGTAATAATATACGTAATACTTGTCTTGATATATTAAATATTCATGATACATGTCGTATATTAAAGAAATTATAAAGTTTTAGTTAACCCGTGTTTTCGTGTATTTAATGCTTCATATATTTTATGCGGGTTTTACATCACTCATGTGAGGTAAGTCTTGAGCTTTCTTCGGAAGGACAGTTTTTATAAAGTTACGAAGATTTTTTTCATTTGTCTGGTATAGCTATTGCTCTTATTGTCTGAGATGATTGGGATGGTTGTTATGCCTCATGGTAGTGTTATGTGATCAGGTTAGCATTTGAGGTTTCTTATTTGCATAAACTTATGCCATAACTCTTCCAAATGCATCAGACACCACAAATTTCTTTATTTTTAGCTTTTAAGCCCTTAAATTGGGTTTGTTGATAGATTAGGTTTTAGGATTCATCTGTTTGAGTTTATTTGGGTGATAGCGTACTTTTTATTGGCTTATTTTTAAGCACAAATTCACAACCTTGCACCTATATGTTCTGCCACTTTAGCTCTTAGGAATTTATTTGCATTTGCTACTTTCTAGTTTAATTATCATGAAAGAATGCCTGATGCCAAGTTCTTAAGTGGATTATATGAGAAGACGTACCATTTTAGGATCATGAATTAATGCATTTAACATACTCTTAGAGTCGTCTTTGGCAGTGCTGAATGCCTATCCTTAAATAATGCCCTGAACAACCTACTGTATCAGTAGCAGAAGATTATAACATCGATAATAAAGCCTAATATAAAAAGAAACCCAATATATAGGAGCATAGAACAATAAGTAACGAACTAAATCATCATGGTATATTTCGTTCCTAATCTTTTTTCCTGTTTCAAGCAAGTCTTTTTACCGTATTACTTAATCCATTAATGCCACATTATAGTGATTTTACGTAAGTAGATCATACTAACATAAACCAATCTCCGATCCTTTAAAAAATAAACACAATCACAAAAAAATACCTAAAAAACATTACCTGAATAGCAAAAAGATGCCTTATATCTTTAGTTAGTTGCAATATAATTTTACAATAATAATCACTAAACCAGCAATTAGATTGAATTTTATTTGAGGATTCGATGTAAACTTAGTTTATTTGTAGTTTTAATTTGCTATTTAGTTAAAAAAACAAAAATGAAATGTTAAATATCTTATCTAAAACGATACTAAAACGAGAATGTCAATTCATTATTAATTTGATTAAAAGGGCGTGTTTGGTATATGGGACTAAGGGTCTTTAGGTTGATAGGCCCCTCAAATAATGTGTTTGGTTTTAACCATTTAGGCTCACGCGCCACTAAAACATCCAAATTCTAATTCCATGTCACTTCTTTCGTTTTGATTATTCATACTAATATAATATATATTTCAACTTTGAACCAAACCTCAACCACATGATAGAAAGTTTAAAACAAATATATAGGGGGTCTTGGGATAAGAAATCTTGCTATTTTTAACGAGGCCTTAATGACTACTCATATTTGGAACCTTGTTAATAATAAGGAGTCATTATGGGTGAAGTGGATACTGTAACACCCCCATAATGGTCAAATGCAGTGGAATAGTACGTGGGGTGTTACTTTGGGGGGTCGACAGCACACAGTATATCGAGCAATGATCATCAAATGTCATTAAAACATATCACATGAATTTAATATTACAAATTAAGTAAATTGTCTTGAAATCAACATTTATGCTTATTTATAGAAATATACCAGCCCGATGGTAAACATGATGCTTCCTATGATGTTGGAATCTAATGCATGAACCTGCTTACTTTCCTTAGAAAACATATAAAGTAAAATATGGGGATCAACACAAGGTTGGTGAATTCACAGGTTTAGTTATAAAAATAAATGTACTAATATGCAAAACACCACGAAGATATTATAGCACCAAGCTACATACTATAGTAGTTCCAATTGCCCTGTAATAGAAGCTAGACAATGTTTTGCAAGTGCCTATGTGGATCATCCTTGATGTGCGACCCTCAGTCCGACAATGAAATAAACTTGTTGCTTGGCCTAAGCGTTTCATGATAGCTACTCACGCAGGCCGGGTGTTGCCAATACTGATAGGTATGTAAACACCCATCCTTTTTACCACTTAATTACAATGATAACCGAGCCAAAACGTGTATTTTATGTCATTTATGTCGTAATTATGCGTGGTTTGTGTTTTTGTTGTGATTTAGGACGAAAAGGTGAAAAGTGGAGAAAACACGGGCATTCACGGCCTTTTATCGAAGAAAAAGACGAAAGACGAAGTCAAGAAGTCAAGAGTGCAAAAAGAACGGAAGTCCAAGACCAATTCTGAAGATTTATCGAAGAAAAAGTCAAAAGACGGAAGTTTACTAAAAGCCGAAGAACTCAAGTCTTATTTATGAAGAAATGTCGAGACGAGTTTAAAGAAATCCCGAGACAAAGTCATTAAAGTCCAAGATTTAAAGAAGATTAAGAAGATCAAGGACTAATGGTGCAATTAAGAAAAGATGAAAGAGGGGAGGAAGCTTCCTAAGCACTCTCTAATCCTCCCCTATAGATAGACTAGATAGGATTTATTTTTCTCTTGTTGGCTAATTTGACACATTAGTTCTTCCACCTTTTAATTACTTGCAATTTAATTTCATGTCATTTACCTTATTGCACTTTAATTACCTTGTCTTGCACCTTTAATTTTCAAGTAAGTTTTAATTTTGTGTTCTTTAATCTTTTATCTTTAAGCTTTTTAATCATCTTATTCATCTTCTTTTTTAATCATCTTATTCATCTTCTTTTTATTAATCTTTGTTTGTGTTGATTTCAAGTTTTTAAACTTAATCTTTTTCATCTTCTTTTTATATGAAGTTTAAGTCTTTTTAATTTTCGTGTCTTGTTTTTAAAATTTTCATACGTTTTATCATTAATCTAGGCTTTTTAGTTAGCTTATTGGTGTTTTATTTTTCTTATTGTGCTTAAAAAGTTAAGATTTTAGTACTTAATCTCGTACTTTTACGTTTTCCTAGTTTTTAGGAAAAGCTGATTCGATTTTGCAATACTTGTGTATTGCGAATTTGTGTCCTGATTCAATTTCGCAATTCTTCCATAATTGCGAAATTGAATCCTCTACAAAGTTACGAAATCTTGTTCCAAGTTGTGAAATCATTGTTTTTCAATATTGCGAAATCTGATTCGATTTTGCAATTATTGCGACATTGTGCAATTATTGCGACATTGTGCACTATTGCGACATTGTGCACTATTGCGACATTGTGCAATTATTGCGACATTGTGCACTATTGCGACATTGTGCACTATTGCGACATTGTGCAATTATTGCGACATTGTGCACTATTGCGACATTGTGCAATTATTGCGACATTGTGCAACATTGCGAAATCTTTCGTTTTCTAGCAATTGCGAAATTGTGTCTTTTGCTAATTGCGGAATTATGTCAATATTGACATAATTGCGAAATCTTGGGTTTTAATTGCAAAATTATTTCATATTTTTCTAGAATTGCGAAATTAATTAGTTTTTATTCAAATTTAATTTTTAAATTTATTTTTCCCGCCATTTTTACTTACCTTTATTTTAATTGTTTTGTCTTATTTTTACTTAGCTTTATTTTTACTTGTTTTGTCTTATTTAATTTTCAAATTTACTTTTCGTCAAACCTTAATTTTTCGTCATTTACTTTTCAAGTTTTTAATTTTACGTCATTTAATTAATTTACTTTTAAAGTTTTAATATTGCACCATTTACGTTTAATTAGTTTTAGTTTTAATTAACGTCATTTTCATTTACGTCTTGCACATTTATTTTAAAACAATCAAAAATATTCTTTTTCACCAAAAACAATTGAGTCGTACTTTGAACCGGAAATCAATTCGATTAGACACCGTAATTTACTTTTAAAGTCCTAATATTTTGCCATTTACTTTTTAATTAGTTTTAGCTTTAATTACCCGCCATTTACATTTAAGTCTTGCACTTTTTAATTACTACAACGACACGACTATTTGTTTCCACCAAAGAACGACTGAGTCACATAGATAACCAGATCAATTCGATTAAACACACATCAACGAATCTTTTTACCTGGGCAAAAACCTTGTATTAAATGGCGCCGCTGCCGGCTCTTTTCGTAAAGATTAACGGTTTTCTGTGAGAGACGCATTGCTTTTTGGGATCCGTTCACTTGTGAACGTTATTTTTTGTGTCAAAAATTTTCAAAAAAATCCCAAAAACATTTGAAAAATCATAAAAAGCATTTCTTTTTCAAAAGTTTTGCACCAAAAATATTCCTCTTTATCCTCTATATTGTTTAATTCTTTTCTTTACCCCTCTAATTTATAATTCTTCATGGATTCGTCTTGTGTACGGTGTGGGAGACCATGGCATATTTTTCAAATATGCCAATGGTGTACTTGTGAGCGGTGTGGTTTTGATATCGACGATACACAATTTGGATTTTGTCCATTTTTCAATTCAACAAATTCATACTTCTCCTCTTACAATACTTTCTCACCCTCCCCCGTCTATGACAATCCCTATCCTCAAGATGCACCGGGTTTTTCTCCATACCCGTGGTGTTATATTTGTGGGGGCCCTCACGATGCTTCTTCTTGTGATCCCCCACGTCACACCGTCAATCATCAACCCTTGTGTACACTTCCTCCTGAGCAAATGGCCACACTTTTTGACACCTTTCAAAAAGTTCATGAAGCTTACACCAAGATGATGGAGAAATGTCAAGCGAATCAGCAACAAGAGCAGGTATCTAACCTTAATGCTTATACTCCTCCTCTTGTGCCTCCATATTATTATGACAGTGATGACGATGAGAGTCCTATTTCTTGGAACGATGAGAATTCTATTCCTTCTCCCGACTTGCCGGCTCTGGAGCCTACGGATTCACCCATCCTATGGGATGAGGATCTTAGCACAATTACTGCAAAGGAATCCGACGAATTCAATAAGTCTAGTTCTGATAACCTTGTCCCATTTCCAAGTGAATCTGAGTTGACATTCGACAGTGACGATAAGTATGATGCATTTTCTTCTGATGATGTTCCTTCCACCAACACTTTGGGAAAGGATTCTTTGGCTTTCTCTAATCCTCTTTTTGATCAAGATGATGATTTTACTTCTAGTGATGACGAGTCGCTATCCGATGAAGACGTTCCAAAGGAAATTTTCAAGATTTATTCGAACCATTTATTTGATTTTGATGACGATTACATATCTAGTGAGGTGAATCCTCTCTTTGACAAAGGGATTGACGACATTGATAGCTCTGATTCTCCTACTATTGATGAGCATACTTTGTTAGCCATGCCCCCTTCTATCGCAGAGGTGGAGAAATTTGAATCTACTGGAAAGGTGACGCAGGTGGAAGGTAATTGTTCTCATACTTCTTATATTATATTACCACCTCCTCCTACCGCGTGCACACCCCAGCGGGTGATGTATCGCTTTTACTCTCCTCGTTTCGTACCGGGAAATGAGGATGAGTGCTTTGACCCGGGAGGTGACAATGACCATTCTATGATTGATAACCTTTCGGCTTTGCCAATTGGTCCGCATCCATTGTCTTCGGAGGATGACAATGTGATTCCTATACCCACTCCACCTCCTGTGGATCAAGATTTCACATACTTCTCGTATGTTGAAAGGACCTTCCTACCATTCAAGACTTATCCTCCTGCCTCTCCTTTGTTATATTCCTCTGGGAACGAGGACAAGGTCTTTGATCCCGGTATTACATTTGAGGCTTCCCCATGGACCATTTAATTCGGGGACGAGTCAGGCTCGTGACTCGGTTAACAAAAACAAGCGCTTTTTGAGAGGCAACCCAACTATCTATCTATCTTTTTTCTTTGTTTTTACCATAAGTGTAGGGGGAGACCCGTTGGTGTTTGCTATTTCCTCTCTTCTCATAATCAGGGATTCGATCGCTCAATGATCAACTCTTGATGATTTTTGACGACCCGTGATTCCGTGTTCCCTTCTTCCCGGTTCTATCCTAAACTCTTTTCGATTCACTATTTTATATTTTTCAATATTAAAATAGGAATCTCTTTAGTCGTCCTTTCCTTAGCGATATTTAAATAACGTGCACAATGTCCTAAGTATAGGGGCGTTTACATGCTTAAACATTGAGGACAATGTTTATATTAAGTGTAGGGGAGACTTCTATCGAAGTTAAGTGGTCTTTTCCTTGTATTTGTCCTCATTTTAACCGGAAAATCAGTTTTTCGACATTTTTCAAAAATTTTGATCTATTTTGGCCTATTAGTTTTTCCCTTTGTATAGTTATTTTCTTTCCTTGCTAGAATAAAATTTTAATAAAGTGGTTTTAATTTTCAAACGTTGTGAATCTTTTGACTCAACCCGAGTTTACTTACCTAAGTTACTCTAGCTAGTATCCTTAACGTATTTAAGTCAAGTTTTGCTAGGCTTTTATATAGGGAGCTATAAAACGCGAAAGTCTTAACTCTCACGGGTTAAGAACAAGAACTTTTCGCAAGTTCCTATAATTGATCCTAGAGAGTCGTTTATCAAGGGAACTTTAAAATGCGATTTCTAAACTTGAAAAAGTCTAAGAGTTTGCAAGATCTTATAGACGACTCGAAAACCCAAAACTTTGATTTAATAGGCTAAGCATCCACGAGTCTCATTCCTTGAGATTTTAAACTGTGGAGAACGAGAGATGATAGAGTCAATTATAAGTTCGGTATCCTTTCGTGAATTTATGTGAGTTAGTTATAAGCCTATTCTCCCATCGCTTGCTAATAAATTTATCTGCAATAAATAAGGTTATACGATTTGAAAGGTTACTTAGCTTCTAGCCCAAGATCGTTTAAAAGTTGCTCGGTATGGATTAGAGTTCATAGCCAAGGCATAACTTATTGAAGCGGGATGCGAAGATTGGCGAGTCCAAAAAGGCCCTAACAAGGCATGAGGGTTACATTTTGTTGCTAAAGATCCAAAAGTGATGTGAAGAATCATTTATCGAAAATCAATATGAAGGATCGAGACACACGACGAAAAGTAAGAACTCCCCAAAAGATCATGGAGAAGTCTATCCAAAAAGGCCCTAACAAGGTATGAGGATAAATAGATCCAAGTCCAAAAAGGAGGCGGATCGTTGTATATCAAAGTCCAAAATAAAGATTGGAGAAAAATGAAGAAGTCGTGGTCCAAGTATGAAGAATCTCTCAAAGCTTCAAGTGAAGAAATTCCTATTATGAAGAGAAGGCCATTATTTCACGAACGTCTCTCAAGATTTGAATTATGAAGTCGCTGCCAAATATCGGTCCGAGAAAGGTCTCAAATCGCGAAGCGAGTTATGCCAAGATATGAACTTTATGAGGTCCCGAGAAGCAGTTTTAAAAGATTTTGTCCTTGAGCTAACTATTGATTAAATCGTCCCACTTTATTTTCGGCCTAAATAACTATCGAAATAAGTCAACAATGCATCCTCGTGATCATTCAAGACAACAATAAAATATAAGAGATACACCTAGGAATAAGGGAGTCTAAGTGAATAATTGGCCCACATGAGTTCGTGTTAGTTTGCTAACTTATAATAACAATGATCTCGTTTTTAAGCTTGGTTTGGAGAAAGTGAAAAACTTGAGGATGATGATCATTCATGACATTTCCAAAACCCAACGTATGTTTTTGATTTCTTTACTTTGAATGTTTATAGTTTTCTATCTCTTTAATAAAGGCCAAGGTGGATTGATTTTGATGAAAAATGTAAACGTGCTTTGTAACTAATGCATTGTATGAGGACATTGCAATGGTCAAGTGTAGGGGATTTGATAGGTGTGTAAACACCCATCCTTTTTACCACTTAATTACAATAATAACCGAGCCAAAACGTGTATTTTATGTCATTTATGTCGGAATTATGCGTGGTTTGTGTTTTTGTTGTGATTTAGGACGAAAAGGTGAAAAGTGGAGAAAACACGGGCATTCACGGGCTTTTATCGAAGAAAAAGACGAAAGACGAAGTCAAGAAGTCAAGAGTGCAAAAAGAACGGAAGTCCAAGACCAATTCTGAAGATTTATCGAAGAAAAAGTCAAAAGACGGAAGTTTACTAAAAGCCGAAGAACTCAAGTCTTATTTATGAAGAAATGTCGAGACGAGTTTAAAGAAATCCCGAGACAAAGTCATTAAAGTCCAAGATTTAAAGAAGATTAAGAAGATCAAGGACTAATGGTGCAATTAAGAAAAGATGAAAGAGGGGAGGAAGCTTCCTAAGCACTCTCTAATCCTCCCCTATAAATAGACTAGATAGGATTTATTTTTCTCTTGTTGGCTAATTTGACACATTAGTTCTTCCACCTTTTAATTACTTGCAATTTAATTTCATGTCATTTACCTTATTGCACTTTAATTACCTTGTCTTGCACCTTTAATTTTCAAGTAAGTTTTAATTTTGTGTTCTTTAATCTTTTATCTTTAAGCTTTTTAATCATCTTATTCATCTTCTTTTTATTAATCTTTGTTTGTGGTGATTTCAAGTTTTTAATCTTAATCTTTTTCATCTTCTTTTTATATAAAGTTTAAGTCTTTTTAATTTTCGTGTCTTGGTTTTAAAATTTTCATACGTTTTATCATTAATCTAGGCTTTTTAGTTAGCTTATTGGTGTTTTATTTTGCTTATTGTGCTTAAAAAGTTAAGATTTTAGTACTTAATCTCGTACTTTTACGTTTTTCTAGTTTTTAGGAAAAGCTGATTCGATTTTGCAATACTTGTGTATTGCGAATTTGTGTCCTGATTCAATTTCGCAATTCTTCCATAATTGCGAAATTGAATCCTCTACAAAGTTGCGAAATCATTGTTTTTCAAAATTGCGAAATCTGATTCGATTTTTTCAATTATTGCGACATTGTGCAATTATTGCGACATTGTGCACTATTGCGACATTGTGCACTATTGCGACATTGTGCAATTATTGCGACATTGTGCACTATTGCGACATTGTGCACTATTGCGACATTGTGCAATTATTGCGACATTGTGCACTATTGCGACATTGTGCAATTATTGCGACATTGTGCAACATTGCGAAATCTTTCGTTTTCTAGCAATTGCGAAATTGTGTCTTTTGCTAATTGCGGAATTATGTCAATTTTGACATAATTGCGAAATCTTGGGTTTTAATTGCAAAATTATTTCATATTTTTCTAGAATTGCGAAATTAATTAGTTTTTATTCAAATTTAATTTTTAAATTTATTTTTCCCGCCATTTTTACTTACCTCTATTTTAATTGTTTTGTCTTATTTTTACTTACCTTTATTTTTACTTGTTTTGTCTTATTTAATTTTCAAATTTACTTTTCGTCAAGCCTTAATTTTTCGTCATTTACTTTTCAAGTTTTTAATTTTACGTCATTTAATTAATTTACTTTTAAAGTTTTTAATATTGCACCATTTACGTTTAATTAGTTTTAGTTTTAATTAACGTCATTTTCATTTAGGTCTTGCACATTTATTTTAAAACAATCAAAAATATTCTTTTTCACCAAAAACAATTGAGTCGTACTTTGAACCGGAAATCAATTTGATTAGACACCGTAATTTACTTTTAAAGTCCTAATATTTTGCCACTTACTTTTTAATTAGTTTTAGCTTTAATTACCCGCCATTTACATTTAAGTCTTGCACTTTTTAATTACTACAACGACACAACTATTTGTTTCCACCAAAGAACGACTGAGTCACATAGATAACCAGATCAATTCGATTAGACACACATCAACGAATCTTTTTACCTGGGCAAAAACCTTGTATTAAATACCCAAATATATCTATTTATAACATTTCGCGCTACACTATTAACTATTACAGTCCACGGGAACAATGGGGCAAACAATAGGCAGTAATTCTTTTGTTGTCTGTAAATGTTTGCATACACAATAATATAGTATGTTTTCTCCCCCAGTTATAAAACAGTAAAAGATGGGGCCATGAACTCACCTCAAGGATAAAGTAGTAGTAGTATGCCACGAGGTATGCTGGTTTGGTATGATCACGGAGCAATAAAATTATTTAAGTAATTTATGTGACTCAGTAAATGCACAATAAAAGGCACAGATAAATGTAACTGATGAAAATGCATGATCACAATTTAATAAGTTATTACTATTGTTTAAACGTTAAACTTATAGTATGTTATCGATAAAGGTACATTTTTAGTTTCTAAAAATGTATTTAACTTGACTGAACTTTGGCAGTGTAATATATTAAATAAATAATTTTTATTTAACTGAAAGTTTGTAAGAAAGTATTACGTTTCACCAAAATTCCTTAGGGTTTTCAAATATGCTAATTTAGTTCGTCCGTTACGCAAGTGTTATTATAAACCCTTTTTGTTTATTTAATTAAGTAATTAAAATAAACTTAATTTTTATTTATTATCAAAACAATATTATTATATTTAAATCAAATTGTACTATGGTCCTTGTAAAGATAATAGTTTCCAAAACAACCCCTAGGGTTTCGTCCGTTTAGTTTGGTTTGCATCGTTAGTCCCTAACCGTTATGTTTAAATTTCAAAACAGCCCCTAGGGCTCATATAGGTTTTGATATATGGCATAAATATTCCTTAGGGTTTATAACTTCCAGGTATGTGGCAAAACGAGTCCCTAGGGCTCGTTGGAGTTTGTTAAATGACATAAATAGTCCCTAAAGTCTCGAAACTCATTAAAAGACATAAAATAATATCTAGGGCTCGTTTCATGTTTGTGAAATGGCAATAACGACCCTTATGGTTTTATAAATGTTTCAGTTATAACTAAATACACCACTTCACTTTCGAAATTATACAAAATAGCCCCTATACTTTACAAGATTCACGAAATGTATATGTTTGTTTTATAGTTTTATTATTTAGACTTATACTTTCACCTAATGGAAATTTTGGCACGAAAAGTCTAATAATAGTATTTAGAGAGTTAAATGGGCTTTTCAACTCCAATAATGATTTGGCTTAGTTTTGGGCTTAGTGGATTAGTACTTTGGGCTTGTTTTAACTTCCTAAACATTTACTAATCATTTTATTTAACCTTAATTAAATGGAATTTAGCTAATGGGCCTATTGGGCTAATTTTATACTTGGATTATTATTAAGTCGAGGGTTTGGCTTATTTGTTTGGGATTATTTGTAGCTTATCAGCTTACACACACGCCTTAGTAATTAAGTCGTGTGTTATGGGCTTATTATTTTGGCAACTAGCTTATCAATCCTAAGTTATTTAGCTTACTAGGGATTAAGGCACGTATCTTTCTAGTTTTTCTAGGCTAAGACTTGGGTTTAGACAATGTCTATTATAGTGTTTCTAGATTTAAATTTTAAGCATGATAACTAGAAAAATCAAAGCAAGCCGTGGGTTAGGTTAGTCTAGGGTTCGAGTCTGGCATGGATTTTACGTGTGCATGCTATTCTTAGTTATGTTTTCATGGATTTACAAGTCTAGGTATACATGTCCATAAGTTTATGATGTATCATAAGGAATGAATATGGAAATGGAAGTGGTTAACTTACTTGTTTGAGAAGATGGTGACTATGAATGAGAACTAGCTAGGGATCTCTTTGGTTCTACTTAGATCTATTCGTCTAGTAATTTGGTCGTGCCTAGAATGACTTGTTTGCCTTGATGACCAAGAAACAGCTTGTAGTAATAAGTGCTCACACTTAAATGAACCTTATGACAAAGATTCGGATAGTAAATGTGAGTTGAGTGTGTGTTTCGTGTGTGTTCTTGTTATCCGAAAATGGTGAGATTTACGTGAAGTTTGTATTAGCTTAATATCAAGATTGTGGAGTTTGTATGTGGTTCGGCCTATAGCCACGTCCAAAAGAGAGGTAACAAGATTTTAGTATCTTAGTTAGTAATAGGTAAATTATAGGTTGTAGATTTTTGGTACTCATCCTTATATGCAAAATCAAGTACAATTGTCTTTTGGGTGTTTTAGCCGCCGAGTGTAAGGAGTCAAGGGGACAAATATTTATCTAAAATAGTGTAGGTTTAATGGTAAAGTTGTACAAAGTTCAAGTTGTGGCTAAGTGTGAGTAAAGGTTTTAAGTAAGTCTAGATGTAGTGTATAGTGGCATTCGGCTAGGTTTGTGGGTTTAAGAGAGATTAGTGTTCGTACCTAGCGTCTTGGTAGAGTTACTAGTAGTCTAGATAATATAAGGTAAGCATAGGTTCGAATCTTAGAGCGATTTGGTTAAGCTTTAGGGTTTTTGGTAAAATTATAGTCGTTAATTAATAAATGTATAGTTTTATTAAATTAAAGTGTAAGACACTTAATAAAATGTTGTAAAGTTGTTAAGTATAAAGTTAAAATATAAAAAGTAGCTTTTGTTGACTCGTAGTATTGTTCATGGTGTAGAGAAAATATGCAAGTATATATTTTTGAAGTATATGTAGTTACTTGGTAACCGTTATTAACTGTGATCACGGGTTTTAGATTTTTATAAACCTAAATGATGTATGAATATGCTCATGTGTTTTAGGTGACTTAATAGTCCCAAAAATGATTGATTGTATGTTATGTTTGCTCATAAAGATGTAGTCATACGAAATGTTCATGTGATCCTATGATTGAATACTCACAATCATAATGTATTGTTCAAAGTTCTTGTTGATCAAATGTTTCCAATGTTCCTAGATATGTTTAAAATGCTCAAAGTTCGGGTAGTCAAAATGATGTATGCTCATGTATGATGCATATGATTGTACAAAGTTTTCATGCAAAGGTGGTAATATATATATATATATATATATATATATATATATATATATATATATATATATATATATATATATATATATATATATATATATATATAGATATCATGAGGTGACGTGTACAATGATGTCATAATCAAAAACCTAAAAACTGTAGGTTTTACAGCACTATCCCGTTATTTTAGTTGTGTCCTCAAAGCTTAGGATGACGTTACTGCTCAGGTGAACAAGTGTGGGTACTTAGCTCTAAACGAGTCTTCGCGTTCCTAAGTGAACTCAGTACCTCTCTTGGATTTCTAACGTATCTTAACTAACGGAATTTAGCTGCTCTTCAACTTCTTGTCTACTCTCTCCATGACTTCTATGGGTTCTTCTGTGAATTGGAGTTTACCATCAAAATGAACTCCCTCCAATGGCATGGATAACGGCTCATCTGCGTAGCACTTCTTTAGGTTCTAAACATGGAAAGTAGAGTGTACCCAGCTCAATTGTTGGGGTAACTCTAGACGATAAGCGACTTCACCAATTCTAGAAATCACTTTGAAAGGTCCTACGTATCGTAGCTTTAGCTTCCCACGTTTTCCAAAACGTACAACACCCTTGCAAGGTGATACCTTAAGCATAACACGGTCACCTACTTCGAATTCCATAGGTTTCCGTTTGTGATCTGCATAGCTCTTCTGTCTGTCTTGTGGAGCTTGAATTCTCTGCTTGATGAGAGTGATCTTCTTAGTCGTTTCTTGGATTAATTCGGGTCCAATAAGCTGAAATTTCCCTACTTCCGCCAAGCACACGGGTGATCTGCACTTGCGGCCATAGAGAGCCTCAAATGGTGCCGCTTTGATGCTGGCATGGTAGCTATTGTTGTAGGAGAACTCAACTAGTGGTATGTGCTTGACCCATCCTTGTCCAAAGTCGATCACACATGCTCTTAGCATGTCTTCTAATGTTTGGATTGTTCTTTCACTCTGACCATCGGTGTGTGGGTGATAAGCGGTACTCATGTCCAGGTTTGTTCCTAAATCTTGTTAAAAAGCGTTCTAAAAGTTCGACAAAAACCTACCATCTCGATCACAAATAATTGAGATTGGTATACCTTGTCTAGTCACAACTTCCTTTAGGTGTAGTTTTGCTAATTTGCTCAGAGAGTTATTTTCTCTTATGGGTAGAAAATGAGCGGATTATGTGAGTCGATCGACAATTACCCAAATCGTATCGTAACCGTGGGATGAAGTAGGAAGTTTGGTAATGAAGTCCATGGTGATGTTGTCCCATTTCCATTTTGGTATCTCAGGTTGGACCAGTA
The DNA here is from genome assembly GCA_025667525.1 of Glebionis coronaria. Taxonomy (NCBI): domain Eukaryota; kingdom Viridiplantae; phylum Streptophyta; class Magnoliopsida; order Asterales; family Asteraceae; genus Glebionis; species Glebionis coronaria. The sequence continues at coordinate 81,209 of JANFOE010001351.1, read as the reverse complement.
ATCCTGACGGTCTCTGGTGTTCAATTTTCACCCTGGCACACGTCAGACATTTCTTTACTTATGTTACAATGTCTGCCTTCATGTTTGGCCACCAATACAACCTCTTCATATCCTGATACATCTTTTCAGATCCAGGATGTATAGAATATTTAAATTTATGAGATTCGTGCATGATCACGTTCCTCAAGTCTCCGTAACATGGTAACTAACTTCTTCCATGTAAACATAATGTTCCGTATACTCTTGGTTCTAACTTCTCCTTGCTTAGATCCGTCCTAAGCATTCCTCCTATTTCTTCTTTCTCAATGTTTTCCGGTTTCTGTGCTTGTAGTTGAGCCGCTAATATCTACTTGGGTAGATCCAAGTTAATGGTCATAACTAAGGCTCGAACTCTCATAGAGGATCAGTTACCTTGTGGCTTAGTGAATCTACAACCACGTTGGCTTAACCTGGGTGGTACTTGATGTCATAGTCGTAGTCACTAAGCAGTTCTATCGAACGACGTTGTCTCATGTTCAGCTCCTTTTGGTCTAGAATGTTTTGAAAACTTTTGTGGTCGATATGCACAGTACACTTTGTTCCGTATAGGTAGTACCTCCAGATTTTCAAGGTAAAAACTACGGATCCAAGTTCTAGATCGTGAGTAGAGTAATTCTGTTCGTACTTCTATAGTTGTCTTGAAGCATAGGCAATTACTTTCTTTCTTTGCATTAGTACAACACCTAAGCCTTTGTGTGAGGCATCACAGTAGACAACGAAGTCTTCGTTGCCTTATGGAAAGGCTAGAATAGGTGCGCTACACAACTTTTGTTTAATAGTTTGGAATGCTGATTCTTCTTTTTCTCCCCATTCGAACTTCACGCCTATTTAAGTGTAATACCAGTGAAAGTGCCGTATGATGCTAAGTTATTGTCTCAAGAGCTGTTCAGTATGGGCATCTCTCTTAAGTTGTGGCTCACTTGTGGATGTGATATCCCGAGCCCAACGTCATTTATTTAATCCTATTTTACGTATATTTTTGAAATTTTTAAGAAATTTCGTTTGTTATAGTTTTGACGGTTTAAGTTGAAACCAACGTTACGGTCGTAATTTAACGTTTGACGATTTAAGAAGAACCGATGACGACTACGATACCGACGGATGCCCAAAATTTACCTTTTATTACCGATTGGTTGATATTTGAGTTTTTCGAGATTTTATTTTTATTACGTGTTAAGTCGAGTCGGAACCATGTGTATATTTGTTTTGTGTGCGTTTGAACCATTTAAAAGTATTTTCGAGTGTTCGGGACGACCCCCGACTTTCGTAAAGTTTTAGAACAGACTACTAGTCGTAATCCCGCTCTTTAAAAGTGGATTTGCCACTAAGGCCAAAAGATTAGCGAAATTGCACCAAAGGCCCCTCAATTTTTACAAAAAGGGAGGAAGGGAAAAACACACAACATAATTCAAAAAAAAAATATTTCTTCCTTCCCCTTTTCTCTCCCATGGCCGACGGCCACCCTAACCACCATCACCACCACCATCATTTTTGGGTGTTTTTGACAAATCCAATCAAAGACCCATCCTCCTTTCATCTTTGTAAGTCTATCTATCTATTAAAATCACACATGCAACATCTTTAATTTTTCAAGAATCAAAGATTTTTCAAAAACATGTTTTGATGTAATTAAATCACGAATTTGTTTAATTAGTGTAATGATAATGGATAATCAACCACAAAAACCAACCAAAATCAATTTGGTTGAGGTGTTTTGGCTACACCAAACCCACGGCCAAATGGGTTTGGTGGTGGCTTCATGGTGTTTGATGAAATGTGTCATGGGTTGTGTTTATAATGATGTTTTGGGTGTGTTTGAATGGGTTAAACACATTGCATGTATGACTTAGGATTGGGTTTTGATTAGGATTCGATTTTCATAGTGTTAAGGGCTGTTTGGATGATTGGGAATGAGTATAAGTGGTTAGTATGGGCTTAGGTAATGATAGAATGGATTGGAAACGAGTTTTGATAATGATTGTGGAAGAGTGATTTTTGGACAGCAGGTTTAAAGGGTATTTTCGTGGTTTTAAATTTTTTTCCGGGTCCTAAACATAGAATATAGTTGTAGAGCTTTGTCTTAGCTTCGTTTTGGTATAAAATTGAGCTTATAAGTCATCTCGAGTCAAAAGTTATGATATTTTAAAGTTTGAGGCGTACCGGGTGATGAAAATCACAAGGTACGGGTTTTTGTCAAAATATAGGTCGAATGTCTAGGATTGTAACTAGAGTTCTAAATTTTTTTGGAAGTTGTTCTTTGGTCCTAAACCTGTACAAAAGAGTATATTTTCAAGTTTAGGAGTTGGTGTTTCAAGTTGAGTTGACTAAATAAGCCAAAGTCGAGTTGCACTTGGAAGGTGCAAATTTGTCCAAAATTTTAAGGTATAGAGATGTGTTGAGCAGAAGGTCTTAGAAGTGAAAACTTTTTATGAAATTCGGTATGGGGTTTCTACAGATTATAAGTGATTTTTACAAATTTTCTCAGATTTTTAGGAGTGGTCTAAGTGGGGTAAAACAGCCCGTACATTCGGTATGTACCGGCAGAATTGTAAAATGAGTAATAGTTTTAATAAAGTATAAAAAATGGCTCGTGTCTAGTAAATATCACTTGTATGGATTTTTGGCGTGAGTTTATATGAACCTTGAGTGTTCTTAATTTTGTACATACAGTACTTGAAGGTACTTGAATGTGTTGATTCATTACGTGTTTATTCGTTAGGTGTTGTATTTGATTTCCCGGGGCATCCTCATCGTCGGTGATCGATTTCGTTTACGCCGTAGTTACTAATACTACCACTACTACTTAAGGTGAGTCTATAGCCTCACTCTTTACTTATTTCAAATGTTTTTACCCGCGAGGGGGATGCATGCTATTTAAATGAAAATGAACATAAGTCATGAATGATTGTTGGACCCGAATGTTGCCTTGAAATTGTGTTGAGTACCTAGTTGCAAAAGACCCTAATTTCATGATGTTGATCCCAAACTTAGATCGATTAAGCTTTGTGTAAACGAGATTAGATCAAGTACTACACGTAGAGAAACCTTTGCTTATGAATAAAGTAACAAAGTGTTATGCGGAATTAACACTTGATCTAAAACACAATGATGTTAAACAAACTTTCACTTTGTATTAGAATAATCTTGTTGATTACAATGAAAGGTTTAACTTGCGAATACTATGAAAAACTGATATTTAACATTAACCTAAAAGATCTTCTTTTATAGAACAAGAAGTCTTGTACAATAAGCTACGAATCAACTATTCTAGGTAAAGATAAACATAGAAAATACATTGTCGTTTCTATCCTTACTAGAAGTAATCTAGAATATAATATACGTGTAGCTCACATCTTCCATCAGTGCTTGTCTTCAATCTGTCAACGCTTGACTTTATCTTGTCAACGCTTATGCTGTCAGCGTTCACTTTGCTCTTGTCAACGCTTGAGTTGTTCTTGTCAGCGTTCAAGTGTTCTGGCCTAAATTTATTCCCAACAATCCTCCCCTAAACTTGATATCCACTCTTATGATCAAGTTTCTGAATAAACATTAAGAACTTGGAGGAGTCTGACAAACCTTATCATATTGGTAATAAATAAATCTGATCAAATTCTTTGCCACGTCACTTGTGTAGTCTATCTCCAACTGGGTGTCCTTCATCTTCTCCAAAACAGCCTTGGATATGAAATACTGAGCATCTACAAGCAAATACTCAGCAAACTTTGTAGAACTCAAATGGTATACACCAGCAGCTGAATATAACCTCCATTGAAGACCACTGAGGTCATCTTCAAGATCCTTCCATATTTCAGGATCTTCTTCATTTGTCCCACACATTCTTTTGAATGTGGTCCAAAGTTTTATTCCATTGGCTGAAGTTGGTGCTTCAGCCTCATACTTGGTCTCTAGCAACCTCCAAAGGTCTACCAAGTCTTCTCTGTCACAACTTGCAAATAAAGATATGAGAGTGGTAAAAGTGTGTACCTCCTTGCCAAATCTTCCAATTTTCCAGAATCCACATTCATCTTCCTCATAACTTATAATTGGATTCCTGGAATCTAGTGGTAACACATGAACCATATCTGAAGCTTCTAATGGGGAGAGCTTGAGGCTCTTTCTAATGATTGCTTCACTTGGATACAGTTGAGACATATCTTTTGGAAACTCAAGAACAAATCCCTTCTTCACTGGTCTAGGGACTATCATAGCTTTCTTGATTGCCATCTCTTCTGCAAGTTGCTCCTTTCTTTCATCTGAAAGAAGTCTGAAAGTGTTCTCTTCCTGCACTTTCACCCAAATAGGATAAGCCCTATGTTCCAACTCATCAAATGTCAAAGCCTTCAGCTTTTGATGTGTCCATCCAACTCCATGACATTTGAGCAACATAAAATAGAGCTTCCTTCTATCCCTTTTCAATTCAGAGAGAATGTTGCTTGCCCTGTACTTCAACATCACCTTACAATCCTGCTGAACTCTAAGAAGAATTTCCAAACCCCATATCTGATCTGAAATGGTCAAGTCTGGATTATCCATGCAGCTTTCTTCCCAAGAATTGTACATCTGAACTACCTCTGGCATATCAAAATCAATTTGCAACTTCAAATCTCTCAGCCTTTCCTTAGCAAGCTCATCACCATACTCAAGTCTTTCTGGTTCAACAATCATCACACTTGAATCTGAGCTGCCTCCATCACTTTCTTCCTCAGAAGTCACAACAAATGGTGACTTTTCCTTCTCACCTTGTTCCATCATTTGCTCAGCCAATCTTCTATCAAATTCAACCTGAGCTGCATTCTTTGGAACAACTTCTTCTACCAACTTACCCTTACCCTTATCTGTTGGTTCAATTGTTGGTAAGGTAGATGATAATACCTGAGTAGGAACATCTTTGATGATAGATGATGACTGGAATACATCACCTCCATATGCAGATCTGTCAACGCCCAAATTTCCTCTATCAGCGCCCAAAATACTTCTGTCAGCGTCCAAACTTGTCTTATCAACGCTTAAATATTTTCCCTCAGCGCCTTGTGTAACCTCTCTCAGCATATCTGTAAATGATAAATTTAAATTTGTTGGAGAGATTAAGGACGTATCAAAACCTTTTTGTTCCTTCAAACTAGTAAGAGCTTCAGCAATATCCAATGATTGACCATCTTGACTGCTCTTATCACTCAGATTTCTTGCTTCCTCCCCTTTGGAAGACTCCTCCATACCTCCCCTTGAATGAGCACTCTCCAAAACAACAATCCTCTCCCTCAATTCTTTGAGTTCAAGGCCTTGGTTACTGACAATTTGTACTAAGTCTGCATTTTGCTTTTGCAAGCTAATGCAGACAGCCGTCAATTCTAAAAGCGTCATTGGTTCCAGTCTGCCCTCTTCCAAAATGGGGATTTGACCTCCCAAGTCAGGTTCATTGGGCATGGATGAGGACTTAATTATGGTGGGACTGTCTTGGCCAGCTTCTAAGCCAGAACCAATAGTCCCAGCCTCATCCAGGTCACCAGCCACACTTGTGGTGGTGGTTCTCTCTGCTTCATGGCTAGGACCACCAGAGGAGAACACTCCAGCAGTCCTTTGGCGTTTAATCAACCTATATTCTGGTGGTGTGGAAGATGGTGTAGAAGATGGTGTAGATGTAGGTTGGTTAAGGGGTGTTTGGGATTGTGATGGTTGGGTGTCAACGTTGGAAATAGGCATGTCAACGCCCACATTAGATGTGTCAGCGTCAAAGGGATTTTGGTCTATTTGCATTTGGTCAGGTGAGGGTAAAGGTTCAGGGATAGGCTCAAGTTGTGGTTGAGGGTCAATATGAGGTTGGGGGTCTGGTTGGGGTTGTGCTGCTGCAATAACAGCAAGCATGGCGTGGGTTTAGGGTAGATCTCTAAGAGGTGGTGAATTCATCTTGGTGAAAATAGCCTTCTTTTGTGCAGGGATCTTATAAAAGTCATTGTGATCCCTTGAACAATATCTTTGAGCATCAAAAACCATTTGCAGAAAACGGGGATAAGCTAAAGTCATTTTTGTCCCCTTGTTTTTACACATTCCTTCAAAAATCATTTTAGACCAATTATAATTTTGCCCTGTTGCAATACACACAATAGCAGATGCAATGGATCTATTGATCTCATTGTGTGCAGTACATTTGGGACTCAAACACTGAAGGAGAATGTGAATTAGGTACTTCCAGGCTGGGGGAAATTCCTGCTTATGGTACTTATTAAGAGTACCTTCATCAGGAATAGGGTATCCCAAAGCCCTTAGCCCTTGTTCTATTTCAGATATGGGAAGCATGGTTATACCATCAGCATCATTAAGATGCAAGGCCTGGCGTACCAAGGCCTCAGTAACCACCCAAGGTCTCCCATGTACAATAGAAGTCAATGTTGTCACTCCATTAACTGTTGTGGAACTGACAGTGTTCCAAAACTGTTTAATGTGTGTGACTGGAATGAGTGGTGCATGAGAAAGAGCATACCTTAAAGGGGATGCATTCAAATACTCCACCATCTGAGTGTATTGAGGGAACAAAGTATTATCAGCAACAAGATAGGCAATCATGTTGTGTTGAGACTTGAACCCCAAATCCAATTCTGCTGAGTTAAATCTTGGTGCCATTGATGAAAGCTGTTAATTTGATGTATAAAAGATGAAGGTTGATAAGAGAAAAGTGTTAGACAAGAATTATAGATACCCTGTTTAAAATAGGAGCCAAATTTATAGGAGTGGATGAATGCACGTGATTGGCCCAAAAATAGGCAAAGATTTTCAAAAATCAATCATGAAAATATTGAAAAAGTTTATAAGTTATCTCATGCATTAAATGAAAGTAACAACTCCTAAAATTACGGCTTGAAAATATGTCAAAAAGTTACAACTGGGTAGGTCCCATTGTTTGTCAACGGTCAAATATAACCCATCAACGCCCAACGGCTATAATCCTGTCAACGTTCGCCTAAAGCCATGTCAGCGTCCATTTTGGTCACAACAACGCTTGGAAAAATCTTGTCAGCGTCCAAAAATAAAATTGTTTTAAAAAGTGAAAAATGACCTTAACAAGTAATTTATCCTAGAGAAGATAACCAAAAGCTGATAATTATCATAGGGCGGCAAGCACTGTCCAGTTATGCACACTTGCATAAGCAAGATAGACATAACAGTCCTCTAGTGTCCCTTTCTAACCAAAATTCTTAACAACCAAGTTACCTTATAAAATCCTTGTTACTCCCAGGTAAAACCCATATCAAAAGGATTCCCAAGCCTCCCAACAGACCATAACCAATTCTAAGTCAAAAATGTCTTGGCAGCATGCAAAGTTGATATACTATGCATGCTACAGTGCCTCATGGTTTAGTAAAACTAACCCATACTCACCAGTGGACACAATCTAGAATTGTGATGAGAGTATTCTAAGAATACCCAAGAGTCCTAAAGGTTCCTTAAACCTCCCCTTAAACTGTGATACATGAGTTCTCAAAACATATATATGAACATTAAAAATTTATGTCAAGATAGGAATATAAATATTCCAACCATCATCCATAAACACAACATGTTCAAATAGCTCTTCAAAGTTCCATAAGCAACTCTGTATCTAATGGCATAAAGCTACCATTACCTGCACATTTAGATGAAAACCACAAAACTAACATTTGTTGCTAACAGCGTCCCGACAACACTTGTCAGCGTTGAAGGAACTCTTGTCAGCGTTAGACCATAATATTTCTAACAACGGCAAAATAACACTTAACAGCGTTGCATTTACCTTTGTCAGTGTTAGAAAAATAATGTGGAAAATCTAAATCATCATAAAGACCAATAACAATGCATTATCCTGTACATACTTTTACAAAAAGATTCCAAAACACATATTAAGTGAGATTAACCATTCCAATATTTGTTACCAAATATTGAAATCTTCCAGCATCAAAAGGTTTAGTTAATAAATCAGCTACATTATCTTCAGTATCTACCCTATCTGGTTGTATTAAACCTTTCTCAAAGCAATCTCTTATAAAATGATGTCTAATTTCTATGTGTTTGGTTTTAGAATGATGTACAGGATTTTTAATAATGCATAAAGTACTGTTATTGTCTACAAAAATCTTGGTATGCATAAAATTATACCCATAATCCAACAGCTGGTTCTGAATCCATAATACTTGTCCACAACAAGCAGCTGCTGCCACATATTCTGCTTCAGTTGTAGAGTTTGCCACCACTGTCTGTTTCTTGCATTGCCAAGATATTAATCTGCTCCCAAGAAATTGGCATCCACCAGTTGTGGATTTCCTATCAAACTTGTCACCACCATAATCACTGTCTGAATATGCAATAAGGTCCAAGGGAGAATCTTTTGGGTACCATAAGCCAAGATCTGGATAACATCTTAGGTACCTAAAAATCCTCTTCACAGCAAAAAGGTGACATTCTTTGGGAGTCACTTGATGGCGTGCACATGCACACACAGCAAACATGATGTCAGGTCTTGAGGCTGTAAGATACATCAATGATCCAATCATTGATCTATAGTGCCTAACATCCACATCCTTTCCAGCTCCAATTTTTCCCCAAGGGTATTGCCTATCCATAGGAGTGGAAGCCTCCTTCTCATGTGGAGAAAAACCATATTTCTTCAAGATTTCAGCTACATACTTGTCTTGGGAGATGAAGATACCATCTTCTTTCTGCTGAACTTGTAAACCTAGAAAGAAGTTCATCTCACCCATTGCACTCATCTTGAATTTATCTGTCATGAGCTTGGAAAAATCCTCACTCATTTTTGGATCAGTAGAGCCAAAAATGATGTCATCAACATAGACCTGCACAAGCAACACATGTTTTCCTTTCTTCTTTGTAAACAGTGTCTGATCTATGGTGCCCCTCTTAAAACCATTTTCCACCAAATAGGTGGACTATGTACCATACCATGCTCTTGGGGCTTGATGAAGGCCATACATTGCCTTCTTTACTCTATAAACCTTGTCTGGATTCTCAGGATCTTCAAAACCAGGAGGCTGCATTACATAAACCTCCTCAACAATTGTGCCATAGAGGAAAGCACTCTTCACATCCATTTGATAAACAGTAAAATTCATGCAAGAAGCATAAGCTAAGAAAATTCTGATAGCTTCAATTCTTGCAACTGGAGCAAAGACTTCTTCATAATCTATGCCTTCCTCTTGTGTATAACCCTGAGCTACCAAACGTGCCTTGTTTCTGACCACAATGCCTCTTTCATCTTTCTTGTTCCTTAGAACCCATCTTGTCCCAATTGGTCTCACATACCTAGGACAATCAACCAGCTCCCAAACATCCTGTATAGCAAATTGGTGAAGCTCATCCTGCATTGCTTCCACCCAACTTGGTTCTTTGAGAGCATCAAAAATCTTCTTGGGTTCTTCCTGTGACAGAAAACAGGCAAACAAACATGCTTGTACAAGAGGGGTATCAACCTTCTTGTGTATATTGGCAATAAATCCACCAAGACCTTGATGGGATCTTCTTGTCTGAACTGGAGCCATAACATCACCTATGATTTGAGATGTGGGGTGATCTTTAGCTGTGGAAGTGAGAACTCCTCCTTCAATAACTCTGGTGTCCTCAATTTCACGCTCCATGTTGCCAATATCTTCTTCAGATTCTTCTTCATCAACAGGAATCTCTTCATGGATATTGGAAGGTCCACCCTGTTCAAAATGAGAAGAGAAAAGCTGTGTAAAGGTGTCTCCAAAGTCTGATCCTTGTTTGTCAGTGTTTGGGCTAACAACGCCTGAACTGGTGTTGTCAGCGTTGGAGCCATCAGCGTCTGAATTGGTCGTGTCAGCGCTTGATTTCCCTTTGTCAGCGCTTGAAGAATCATGCATGTTTGTAGTTGGTGGTATCTGAACACCACCATTATCTTTCCTTGCAGCAGTAGCAGCAGCATAATACTCATCTGTCCATATAGGAAGTGTAACAAATTCTTGTGTGGGAGATGATATAACTGCTGGTGGTCCATCCTCCTTAGCAACCTGTATACCTGAAACATTACCAATTCTCTTTTCCAAAACACTTGAAGTTACCTTCACAATGTCTGGATCAGTAACAGGCATATAATTTAAAGCTCTAGACAAAGGTTCTAAGTCAAACAACCAATTTGGACCACTCTCAGGATCACTAGGTTTACTTTCTAAAAACCTAACATGTACCTTTTCAAGTATACGTTTTTCCTTTTTAATGTAAACCCTATATCCTTTACTCTGCACTGAATAACCCATGAAGTAGCCTTCATCACCTTTTGAATCAAATTTACCTAGGGCATCACTAGTTTCTAACACAACTACATGACAACCAAATGGCTTAAGAAAGCCAATATTGGGCTTCCTTCCCCAAAGTAATTCATAAGGTGTCTTATTATGTATCTTGTTGACCAATGCCCTATTTTGAACATAACAAGCTGTGTTAACAGCTTCAGCCCAAAAAGCTATAGGAAAGTGGGCATCAGCCAACATGGTTCTGGCTGCTTCAATAAGGGTCCTATTCTTCCTTTCAGCAACCCCATTTTGTTGTGGGGTTCTAGCTATGCTAAACTGCCTAGTAATCCCTTTCTTGGCACAAAAATCATCTAATAACTGATTTCTAAACTCACCCCCATTGTCACTTCTAATAATTTTGACCTCATTACCATTTTTCTTTTCAATCTGGGTAATGAAATTAATCAGACTTAGGGCAGTTTCACTTTTCTTGGCTAAAAAGAAAGTCCATGTGAACCTGGAGTAATCATCAGTAATGACAAAACAATATGATTTACCCTTCAAACTCTCTATATTAGTAGGACCAAAGAGGTCCATATGCAATAAGTGAAGGGGTTTAGAACTAGAGTGCACCTGTTTAGACCTGAATGAGACCTTGTGCTGCTTGCCCTTAAGGCATGCAACACAAGAGTGGTCATTGTGGAAAGCCTTTTCAGGCAAACCATCAACTAAACCAAGCCTCACAAGCCTATTAATATTCTTAAAGTTTATGTGCCCTAGTCTCCTGTGCCAAAGATTACTTTCATCTACTGAGGCCTTAGCATACAGACATGACATTTTATTATTTACCTTAATTCCATTAAGATTCACATTATATATGTCTTTATGCCTTGGTGTTCTAAAATCTATATATTTCTCATCAGGGAGCTTATAATCTTTGCTTAACACCAAGCACTCAGTATCTGTGAAAAGAACCTTATTTTTGTTATCACACACTTGTGATACACTAAACAAATTATAATCCAGGTCTTTCACCAAGAAGACATTATCAAACCTAAGATTGTTGGTGACAAGGGTTCCTTTTCCTGTGATTGTGCCGTAGCCACCTCCAAAGTATACCTTATCACCATCTTGAATAGGAGAGAAATTGGTCAGATAGTCTTCCTTTCCAGTCATGTGCCTTGAGCATCCACTATCCCAGTATCCATAGTCATTGATCTTCTTCTGAATGCCCTGCACATAAAGAAAACACATTAGTTTTCTTTGGGAACCCAAGCCTTGGAAGACTTGGATTCATTTGGTTGTTCAACAAGAACAGACTTGGTTCTCATAACAACCCCATTTTCATCCCTGTTTGAATGAAATTCCCAGTTAACCCCAATTGGTGTTGACAATGCCTTTGAAATATAATGAAACCTGTTGCATGTCATAGAAATACCAGTATTATTAGGGTTCTGGTCTTGTTTTGGTCTCCATGTTAAGCTAGTAGAAGCTTTAGACCTATTTCCCTGTGGCTGCAAATACCTAGGTTTGTCAGCGCTGAAATTTCTCTTGTCAGCGCCCCGATTGCTCCTATCAGCGTTGTACCTAGGGTTTGCTACAGGAACCCATTGCCTATTTGACCAAGTATTTGACTTTTGAAAAGGTCTTAGGCCTTGTGTGTTAGACCCTCTAGAAAAGAATGGGGCTGGTCTAACAACTTGTGAATTTTTGTTCACAAAGGTATTGGGTCTGACAGTGTTTGACCTATGTTGACTTTTGTCAGCGCTGAAATGGTTCCTGTCAGCGTTGACATTGGAAGCGTTGACACATTTGTAGGCCAAATGTGAGAAGCTCCCACATGTGTAACAAGCTTTTCTAGACATAGTCTTAGAAGCAAAGAAGCCTGTTCCATGGTTACTAACTTGGCTTTTTGGTGACCTAGAATTTCTATACATCTCTGCATATTTAACACTAGGTTTTCTAACATTTTGTGGGCCAAGGTCAACAGGTTTGCCAGTGGTAGGGTGTGTGATCTTAATAGGTTTAGGATCATCAATTGGTTTTGTGATTGGTGTGGGCTCATTTGGACTTTCACACAATAACCCTCCCTTAACAAACAAAGTGTGGTTAGCTTTCTTCCACTCTTCTAGGTCAGTCAGCTTTTGCTGATATTCCTCAACTGGGGAAGTCACTCTAGGTGGAGGAATGAACTCCTCCTCTTGGCATTCTGGCAAGCCAGTCCAAGATAAGTCCTTTGATTGGACACCATAGAAATCCCCAGCTGGTGGTGGAACAACAGTATAATTATTCATCCCAATCCCACTCATATCCTTAGAGTCTCTTTGTTTACTAACACACTCTCCTAGGGTTTGTGTGGCCTTATCAAATCTCTGGATTTTAAGACTCACATTATCTTTGTTTTTGTTAGCCTCCTCTAACTGAGCTATCAAATCAAGATTAACCCTATTTACTATATCTTGAACATCCTTACTCTGATGTAACTCATGTTTTAAGATATTTATTTGATCCTTTAAATCAAACTCCATTTTCTTATACTCAGCTACTGTCTTTTCTGTTTGGGTAAGAGCAATTTGATAGTTAGATACTTTGCATCTTAGAGTACTTGCATCATCTAATAATTTAACTATCTCTTGTTTTAATTTTTCAGTATTTAAACGACAACCCTTAGAACAGAAAGCATCATCATATACCTCATTATCTGATGAAGAGGAGGAGTGTGCCATGAGAGCATATTCAGCATGCTCTTCTTTAACTTCAGCAACCAAAGCTCTGTCCTCTTCCTCATTCTTAGCCATCCAGCTCCAATCCCATTCTCCAACGCCATCAATTTGTTGAACAGCAACCATGGCCTTGGGATCTGGGTTCTTAATCATTTGGCTAGAAGGCTTCCCAGCATCAGATCTCCTTGGAGATCTACATTCCCTCATAAAGTGCCCCATCCTATGACAGTTGTAGCACTCTACCTTGGACTTGTCAAAGCCAGCAACATCCTTAGCATTAAAGGTCATTTTCTTCTTGAACCTTTTATTGAACCTGTTTGCTCTTAAACTTACAAGAGCCATAGTCCACTTGATGTCCATCTCTTCCAATTGTTCATCACTTATCTGCTCAAGATCTTCATAAGTAATCCTTGAATCACTAGGCAAAGAAGCAATGAATGCACACACAGTATCAAGATCAAAACCAGCAGGTTTAATTCTATCAGCGCCATGATTGTGTGTGTCAGCGCTTGAGTACAAAGCGTTGACAGGGTATGATCCAGCGCTGACAGATTGACATCCAACGTTGACACCTTGAGATCCAGTTGCTGAATGTCCATAGAAGTTCATGGAATCAAATTGGCCTTCACTTTGTGAAAAGAAGGCCATGTTGATGCTGGAAGATTTGTTATCACTCTCCAATTGCCATTCATTCTCCAACAGCCTTAACTTGTTGAAGATGTCATCAAACCTGGAAGTCTTGTGGGTGTTATTGACAAGAATAGATCTTGTCTCAATCTTCCATACATCACCAAGGCTTTTGAGAAAAGTAGCATTCAATTCAGGATCATCAATCTGTTTTCCCATGAAGGAAAGTTGACTTGTGATATCAAGAAGTCTACTTCTCACACTGCTGAGATTCTCATTAGGTTGAGCTTTAAAGACAGCATACTCATGCAAGAGTTGCTTCTTCTTTTCTTCTTTTGTGTCAGCATTGCCACCATGTGCCACTTCAAGAGCTTCCCAAAGCTCTTTTGCAGACTCAAATCGTTTGTACTTGTGCTGATTCTCATGACCTAGGGCATGTTTCAAGATGTTCAGGATCTTCATGTCCACCCTCTTCTTGGCTATATCTTCAACAGCAACAGCTCTCCCATCTTCAGGTTTTTCCACCTTATCAGATTCAGGACAATTAGGAACAGCTGTCCTTGTAGCAATAGCAGCAGTAATCTTTGCTGCTTTATCGAATGTGTTCCCATATTCGATAATTTCCCAAAGAGTGTAGTCATGAATAGCTATGTATTGCTCAAAATTGGATTTCCAAAGCTCAAAGTTCCTGGCATCAAACATGGGAATTTTGATACTAGGGTTTGAGAAGTTGTTTTGCAGCAAAGCAGGAGGTTGATTTGTGCCAGACATGGTGTTTTTAGGGTTTTGAGAATTTAGGGTTTTTAGGGTTTGGTGTTTTAGGGTTCTGCGTTACTTAAAGATCAAAAGTTTCTCAACAAGCTCTGATACCACTTGTTGATCCCAAACTTAGATCGATTAAGCTTTGTGTAAACGAGATTAGATCAAGTACTACACGTAGAGAAACCTTTGCTTATGAATAAAGTAACAAAGTGTTATGCGGAATTAACACTTGATCTAAAACACAATGATGTTAAACAAACTTTCACTTTGTATTAGAATAATCTTGTTGATTACAATGAAAGGTTTAACTTGCGAATACTATGAAAAACTGATATTTAACATTAACCTAAAAGATCTTCTTTTATAGAACAAGAAGTCTTGTACAATAAGCTACGAATCAACTATTCTAGGTAAAGATAAACATAGAAAATACATTGTCGTTTCTATCCTTACTAGAAGTAATCTAGAATATAATATACGTGTAGCTCACATCTTCCATCAGTGCTTGTCTTCAATCTGTCAACGCTTGACTTTATCTTGTCAACGCTTATGCTGTCAGCGTTCACTTTGCTCTTGTCAACGCTTGAGTTGTTCTTGTCAGTGTTCAAGTGTTCTGGCCTAAATTTATTCCCAACACATGAACTATTAACTATTGTCTTGCCCTTACGAAGGGGGAAATAGCCGCTTATACAAAGTGATAGTACTATGGGGTTGACTACCCTATCCGAGACGAGGGCTAGTACGTTGATACCCCCTGCGGACGGATAATTTGTGATAAGAGATAAGGTATAATTGCAACTAATGCCTTTGGTAGGGGCACTGGTTTCATCTGAATCACGCCGGTAATTATTACGCGGGTGATTGAGTTAACGGATTAGTGTCATGAGCTTAAACACAATTGTCATATCCTTGAATAATAGATTATTTGCGCGACAATGCTATTGAATGATCATGATTGGTTTTTAATACTTATGTTCAGCTTATGATTTGATAAACCTATAGATTCGCTCAACCTTTGTGTTGACGGTTTTAAGCATGTGTTTCAGGTAACCAAGATTGATAGCAGCGGAGCATGCGAGGATGCAAGTTGTTGTGGCTTGGCGGTCTACTTGTTTTTCCACCCTTATTTAACTTAAAACTCTTTTATTATTCTGTCATGTGAGCAAAAATGTACCTTTGGGTTGAGATTCAGTGGGGACCTAACGCAAACTCTGTTTAGTATTATCTTGGGATTTGGAAAACTATAGACTTGTATGATTTTAATAATGTTTAAATTTATGTTTAAACTTTTACGTCTCTTTGAGTCGTTTAATATAGCTTATGTGTGATGATAACTACGTAGCACCCAAATGTTGTAGTTCCGCTGCGCATAGCATTTGTTGGGGGTTCAGAGCCATGAGTTATAGAGAACTAGGTCATTTTGAAAAATCCTAAACTATAACTTTTGGTGTCGTAAGAAATTGTCCAAGCACACAACTATCCTGCATGGCTCCGGTAAGATTTCTTTAGCATTGCTTTATATTTTAGATGTATCCCTCAAACTGACATAAATTCTCTAGTATTTAGTAAGTAAATACTATGATATATATTGAGATATATTATTATGTACTTTGAGTACTTATTATCATAATTTGCAAATTCTTGTAAAGATTATCTTATATGTTGCATGTATTTAGCATAACGGGCTACATTGCATTACATGGCAACACTGCGTTGTAATCCTACGTGTATGTAGGAATGGTTGTATGTATAAGTATGTATATACTATGGTATTTAAAGGCATTGCACGCGAAGCAATGGTCCTTGGGTAAATTATCGTACATTAAAATGCGGTTTTGTTGAGAATTCGGCGTTACCGCTAATTATCAATCTTGATAATTAATTTATTGTTCGGATAACCAAATATGAACCTCGTTTGATATTCTAGATACGTAAATAACGCTTCGTAACATATTGTACATTGACTAGATTGATCTCGATTGTCGTTATCGCACCATGATGTGTCATTTTGGACATTTTCTTTTGAAACGTAATTTACTTACGTATTACGTTATTTACTTTATTCCTTATGGGTTTGATATATTGGTTGGTGTAACTATAATATAGACGAAGTATAATCAACGATGCGTACATCGTAGCGACGAATCACATGTGTGTGTTATAAAACGTGGTTGAGGCGTGTTGCCATTTAATCGTTGTTTACTATTCTACTTGAATTTTAAAAATGTGTTTTAAAATAGACTAGCGTTGTGATCAATCGCGATAACTTGGAATTTGGTTGGTTTTTGTGTTAATTTTGTGGAGTACAATTTCGAGACTCATCCGAGGCCGATAACAACATTTAGTTGACATACGTATTCTCGCTTCGTTGATTTCATTTTTGTTCTTGTTGTCTTATTATTTTAAATTTGATAATATATATGACGAGGTCCGACATTTGTGTGAGTTAAGTAAGCACTAAACTTTGTTGATTGAATGGTTTAAACATAAAGTGTTTTACATATTTAATACTTGGCGGATGAAACTTTTGGATAAAAATGATTTATGATGTGTCTTGTAACAAGTAAAAAAAAAGGTGTAGAGAAGAAATGGACAAAGTGAAATTATTCTTCCTTCAACCTTGGTTGGTATATCATAATAAGTGATTTATATTACTCGTAAAATCCTGTTTTTATATATTAATAATTTGATACTAGAAGCTAGTGATGGATTTGTTAAGAATTTGTTTAATATAATTTGAAAAAGGAGTTTATAATAAAATTTACGATATGACTATGAGTATATGTAACTTTGGATTTAGTATGAATTAACTTTCGGGTCAATGTAGCAAACTTTTCGCGTATTTTGTAATATGAAAATGAGTAGAAAAATTGGCCACGTATTTTGGAGCTAGAGACTTTGTAAAATCGGTTTTATTTTAAACATAAGGTCATGTTATATGCATTGGTGTAAACTAGAACACGTTACTTGTTGTAGTGAATAAACTGGGATAAAATCGGAATATACACTTTAAGTGAGAAATTCTAACGCTTGAAACAAATTTTTAAATGTTGATGGAACGTCATTTTACTCTACTGCGAGATGTGTTAATTTTAAAATCGTTTGATAATGGGTTAATGATTAAAAGTTGAATTTTATATATCTTTGAATTATTGAAATAAGCATCTTAATTATTTATTATTTTATTATTTTTATCGAGATTCAAGTGTCGACTAAAATCAGTAATTTATCCGAAATAATACTACGTGAAACTTCTTTAGCATTTGAGTCGAATCGCGTGAATATGATTTAATAAATCAATTTTAAGGAAGACATGTGTATAATAAAAAGTCAAAGGTTGATTTTTTAAGAGTTAATTGGACTAGATTGAGTTATTTTGGATATTTGTATATACGTAATAAGATATGTCGTAATAGCGTAAAACTTTGAAAATTCTTACTATGTACCTTTTTGGTACTTAAGATATGAACATTAATGACATTCTGACACAAGTAGCGAGACTTTCAAATTTAATGATTTTACCAGTTATAATAACCGAGTCACCGAATCAACTAATGTTAGAAATTTTCTTGCAACTGTAATTTTTTTTCTAGAAATAAAAACTTTGTATAGATTGAAACATGAAAGGTCTGAAATCTTTAATGGGGTAACACGAATTAAAAATGTGTAAATGTTCGGTTTTACAATGTACAAGGTAACACTAATTATTATACGCAACTGGATTATACAACACACGCCTACTTGTATATTATTTAATAAAGATGTATTTATAATGTTTTGAGTCACGATGGTTCGATCGTACGACATCTCTTCTTCGACTTTGCGAGTCTATATCTGAGCTTAAGTAGTCATGTAATTGTTTATTTTAATATTGTCTATGGTATGAAACCGTTATTTATTTTTAAAAATACTACTTTGCTATTACTTGAAAATATGGGTATGTCACCCGATGTATTTTTGTCCTGTTAATGGACGCCGTAACTTTTCTTCTTTCGGTTAATGGAACCTAAAATTCTGTATTTACTTGAATGATGCTATAAATCTTCATTAAATTGGTTATTTATTTATATTGAACAAAATCAAGGAGACGAAGCCGCTTTATCAAATTGTAGAAGTGAAAGAACTCGATCTTCCTGGTGAAATTGTTTCTATTTAACCAAGTGATTATTCTTCTCTCCCCGTTTACCCTTGGTGGAATGTGTGTACAACTTGAGATGAGGGGAATTATGATCGTTGTTTTATTTTTGACGCTTGTGTTGATATTCAATTTTTACTCTATGTATTCGTAGATTGTCGTTGATTATTCTGAAACTCTTGTCATATCTCCAAAGTATCTTCATTTCTAAGGTAGTTAATTTCAGTTGGCAATTATATTGCTTGTTTACCTAGTTCGATCTCGTTGATTTTTGGATTTTATTATTTTTTGTGCTTGCAATGATCTTGAATCCTGAACCACCTTACCATTGATTGGTGAGTAGTCTATTTTGAAAATATGTATGAGTGTGAAATGTTTCGTTTAACCAAATGTAAGTGGTGTCGATTTATTTACTTAATTATTTATTCATTTTTCTCATAAATAGGCAAAGTATTGTATGTTTCCAAAGTAGACGAAAAATGTTTGATGTGTTTCTTAAAACGATGGTAACAATATTTTCCCATTTCAAATGGTTTAATTATTTTGAAGATTAGGTCGAAAACTTTCGTAGTCATATTTGGTATGTAATAATAATGTTTGTGTCGTCACTCGATCCTCAATTATGCACAGCTTAGCTAACTATGCATAATTCGGGAAGAGTCATGTTTTGTTAATTGTCGTTGCTTGACCCTTAAGTATGCATGATCTAGCTAATTATGCATAGTTTAGGAAGGGCACTATCGTGTCAAACAAATTGGTCATCTTGAAACTTGTAGTGTTTTGATAAACGTTTGGATGAGAACGTTCTTTTTTAAAATGGTGGATCATTTTTGCAAGTAATCGTATTTTCTTTGATTCCTAAAGAAATTTTTGAAATTTCTTGTGTTCCTTGAAATCTTTTCTTTTGTTTGGCGTTGACTTAGTAAGTCACTGTGGCCGAGTAATTTTGGAAAATGTTTTTATGTGTGTGTGTAACGTGCGAATTTCATCGGAATCACGAGGGTGTTGATGAAATACCAAAGGGGCTCATACCGACACTAAGAAGAAATTATAACAAAAATAGAAGACTTCCGAAGTAGAGGAAATCCGAGTTTGAGTAACTCTAAGGGAATGACGAGGACTTCTCCTACATCAAACGTATCGTACCTTATTTATTTTCTTTTCTCGTTCTTTTGATATGTTTTATGACACGCGATAAACTGTTGAAGTTTACCAACTGTGCATCGGTAGTTGGAAGACAATTCCATTGCCATCTTCGTTCGTTTAAGTGAGGAATCCACTTTGCTCGACTCAACCATCCTCGATCATCGATGGTTAAACGATAGGTAGCCATAGTTGATGTTTTTTTTGTGTGGAAAACCCTTGTCTTTTATGTGTTTATGTTGTATGTGATCTAGTCGAGTGATCGAAAGTTGTGAGAACTTAAGACGACATTGTCCAATGAAGTCCGATCATGGAGAACACGTGCCATGTAATATATATATATATATATATATATATATATATATATATATATATATATATATATATATATATATATATATATATATATATATATATATATATATATATATATATATATATATATATATATATATATATATATATATATATATATATATATATATATATATATATATATATATATATATATATATATATATATATATATATATATATATATATATATATATATATATATATATATATATATCTTTTTACTGTGAACGATGATGCTTATTGAGATTTTGACCATGTTTGAGATGAAAGTGAGATGGTGTTCTTGTAATATCTTTTGGGTATGGATCCGTGTGTGAGCACCCTACGATGACATATGTATGTATTTTATTTTATTTTATTTTCTTTTTGGATATGCATCCATAACTAGCAAGCTTTTGAACCCTCTTAAACTTGCAATTTTCTTTTTGACTGGACTCATCCGAGAATCATGTTAAATATTCTTATTTTATCATGGCTTGGCTGATTAGCAAGCATGAGTTAACTTGGTTGAACTCATTGACTTGGCACGGTTGGGCTATGTTGCAAACGTGTCGTAATGTGGTTGTATGTGTTTCATTATGGCTTTTGTGTTTGATTGGTTTATGATGTTTTCGAGAGAGTTATGTATACGTCGAATGATTAGCGTATCGATGAATTCGTTTTTGACGAACTAGGGTTATATGTACGTAATATTGCGATAAGGTGATTTTGTACGACTAGTAATAATTACTTCGTCTTGTATATTATGAACGTTTTCGATGGGGTTATGTGTGACCCGTGCGATTTTATTTTGTGAGTAATTGTTTTTATGAGATGATGGACAAGTGAAAGGACAATTCGAACGTTGGAAGACATGCTCCGAGTGTGTGTGTTTGATTTTGGTGGTATTTGAGATCGACATGTGTCCTTGATAGAATTCTTGTACAACAACATTTACCGTGCTAGTGTGGAAGCTGCACCAGTGGAAGCATTTTGTGGATGAAAATGTAGATCGCCAGTTGGATAGAATGAAGTGAGGAAAAGTCAGTTGAATGGACTTGGAAGGATTCGAGAGGCTACGGAAGAGATGGTGTAGACTAGGAATCACTTGTTGACCGCGAGAGGCTGGGAGAAGAGATGTGTTGATAACCGTAGGAAGAAATTGGGAAATTGAAGTGGAGACCATGGATCGAGATGTTAAGAGATTTAAGCAAAGTATAACACTCACTGTGAAGGTGTGATGGAACCCGAGACGTGAACTGAAGTCCACATTGGAATGTGAATACCTCTTTAGTAAGAAGTACCCTCATCTTTCTAGTAGTACGAAATGCGAGTATAAGAACCGAAGAGCGCCGGGACGTCGCTCCCTTAAGGAGGGGAGGATTGATAGGTGTGAAAACACCCATCCTTTCACCACTTAAATCGGGCTAAAAACGAGACCAAAACACGTATTTAATATCATTTGTTTGGAATTATGCATGGTTTTTGTGTTTATTGTGTTTTCAGAGTCGACCGGGTGAATATTGAAGAAAACATGGGATTGCACGGGTTTTATCGAAGAAAAGGGCTCAAGACGAAGTCTATTGTCCAAAAGGTGCAAAAGATTTGAAGTCATTGTGCCTATTTGAAGATTTATCGAAGAATAGAGCCAAAGATGGAAGATTCATTTATGTCGAAGAACTCGAGTCTATTAAATAAAAGATTATAAGACGAGTTGGAATTATTCACCGACACTTCTCAAATCCAAGTCGGAAACGTTTATTTAAAAAGACGCATGAAGACTTAAGAAGAAAGAAGAAAAAGAAGCCCAAATCAAAGCCCAATCAAAAGCCCATTAACACCATACACACGCCTATATAAAGCCTTCACCTCACAAATTTTCACACACTTAGTTTTAGCTAGTCTTTAGTTTTTTTCATTTTTCTCTAGTTTCTAGAGAGAGAAAGTTCCATACTTTCTCTCACTAATCTTTTCCTTTGTTTTTCATTTTTTAATTCAAGCTTTCTTGTACTTTTGATTTCATTAATCTTAATCAAGTTTATGCTTTTAAATTCTTTAAGCTTTTCTTACTTTTCTTGATTTGTCAAATTCCTTGATCCGATTGTTGAATTCCATACGGTTTGGATTTTGGATGTGTTCGTGAATAGAGTTTGATCTTTCTTGTGTCTTCTTAAGCTCTACGTGAATAAGCCATAAGCTCTCCATGCTTATCGGCTTATTGCTTGTTCAAGCTTATTGATTTCGGATTTCTTATAGTTTTAATCATTCACAAGTTTTGTTTATTAAGTTTAAAGTTTCTTGTTTTCAAAAGTGGTTAAATTTAAGTGTTTTGAGTTATTTAAGTTTCGGATTATATAGCTTATTGTAAGTGCTTATTGAACTTTTTGAGTTTCCACCATTTTCGGAAATTAGCTGCCTTTATTCCATCGCAATACAAGGGTTTTAACACATTCCGATGGGTCTTCGTTGCTTGGTATCGCAATAACCCAAAAAGGGGTTTTACTTTGCGATAGGGTGTAAGTCCCCCTATTCCGATCTGGGATTGCGATCGCATATTGCGATCGCACATTCCGACGGGTTTAGGTCCATTTTCTAGTCGAAACTCTGGCCAATTTTTGTCTTCCATATTCCGATAGAACTAATATTCCGATCTGGGGCATTCCGATAGCCTCATTCCGACAGCTTGATTTTAGATTATTCCGATGGTGATTGCTAGAAACATTCCGACGAACTTTCACGTGAGATATTCCGATGGGTCATTTTAATTGCATTCCGATAGTAGTAATTTTCAACATTCCGATAAGAACAAGTTTTTAAGCATTAATTCAATTAAGTTTTCAAAGTAATTTTCTAATCTTTCCTTTACGCTTTCAAGCACTCAATTTTAACTTGTCAATTTAGTTAATCCTCCAAAATTTTAAATTACTCAACGTCATTTACATTTAATTGTTATTAGTTTAAAAATAGATAAACAAAACAACTCCTTTCTATAACCAAGAACAAATCATTCCACTTAAGGCCGAGATCAATTCGAGAGGATATCGAGAGAACTTTAAATTGAACCTATACAAAATATCTTGTATCAAGGATGTAATACCAGTGAAAGTGTCGTATGATGCTAAGTTATTGTCTCAAGAGCTGTTCAGTATGAGCATCTCTCTTAAGTTGTGGCTCACTTGTGGATGTGATATCCCGAGCCCAACGTCATTTATTTAATTCTATTTTACGTATATTTTTGAAATTTTTAAGAAATTTCGTTTGTTATAGATTTGACGGTTTAAGTTGAAACCAACGTTACGGTCGTAATTTAACGTTTGACGATTTAAGAAGAACCGATGACGACTGCGATACCGACGGATGCCCAAAATTTACATTTTATTACCGATTGGTCGATATTTGAGTTTTTCGAGATTTTATTTTTATTACGTGTTAAGTCGAGTCGGAACCATGTGTATATTTGTTTTGTGTGCGTTTGAAACATTTAAAAGTATTTTCGAGTGTTCGGGACGACCCCCGACTTCCGTAAAGTTTTAAAACCGACTACTAGTCGTAATCCCGCTCTTTAAAAGTGTATTTGCCACTAAGGCCAAAAGATTAGCCAAATTGCACCAAAGGCCCCTCAATTTTTACAAAAAGGGAGGAAGGGTGTGACACCCTAGAATCGAGGTCATTTACGATACCCTAAATTACGCTAAATTTTGAAATTTTTGATAAATTTTAATTTTTATAATTATAAGTATTTTGGTTAGAGCCGATGTTCGAGGTTATAATTTTTACGTTTGACGTTTTGAGAAGGACGATGACGATTACGATCCCGAGGGATGCCCAATTTTATATAATTTTTGACGATTTATCGATAATGTAATTTCTCGAGAATTTTATTTACGGTTCGTGTTAAGTTGAGTCGTGTGAGTTTTATAGCCTTCCAAGTACGTTTAAAGTATCCCAAAAATATTTTGGAGCATTCGGGAAGATTTCCGACTCCCGTAAAATTTTCAAAATTGACAATTGAGTCAAACCCGCAAAGTTTTGAGGTTGTTTTCTATTTAAGGACAAAAGAAACTAGAAATTGCAACAAGGTCCCTCCTAACTAACAAAAGGGGGCAAAGTGGACAAACACACAAACACACACAAACATTTACAAGAAAAATCAAACACTCCCTCCCCTTGTCTCTCAAAACCCACGGTCACACCTCAAACACACAAAAATCCACCAAAAATCTTTTCTACTTGATTTTTCAAAAATCTAAGGTTAGACCACGCTTAGTTTGGTCATTACCCACCTATTCATGTAATCAAATCCAACATGCATTGATAAAAATTTTTCAAGATTTTTCATATGATCCAAAATTCGTTTTTGTGGCTTTTTGAGCTAATGCATGTTTATTTTGAGTGTTATGGAAGTATAAACACCATGAAAACCCACCAAAATTAATTTGGTTGTGGTGATTTGGTCACCCAAACCCCACGGCAAAGGGGTGTTTGGGGGAGCCATGGTGGTTGATGAATATGCATGTTATTATTGTGTTTGGTTTGTTGTTTTAGAAAGATTCATATAGGTGTTACTACTTGCATGTGTATTTTTCTTTGATTTTGATATTGAGATTGGTTGATCAATAGGGGTAGGATGGAAGTTTGATGTTAGGATATGTTTGGGAAGTCTTAGGATGATGTTTAGAGTTGGTTAGAAGTCTTGGAATCGAGTCTAAGCGTGTTTTTGGTATAGTCATTTTTAGGCAGAAACATTTGGTCTATTTTGGAAAAATGATTTTTGTTCCAAGTCTTGAAAACTAAATATAGTGATAGAGGGTTTTTCTAGCTTTAATTTGGTATAAGGTAGAGCCCGTGACTCAAAACGAGCTAAAAGTTATGACATTTTAAAGATCGGGTACCGGGAGACGAGGACTTTCACAATCCGGATTTGTGTAAAGTTTTAGTCAAATCCCGAGGGTCACAAGTATAATTTGGTGAATGATCAAGGGTCAAAACTTGGTCCCTAACCTGTACAAATGAGTCTATATGTTGACTTATGAGTCAAGGAAGTCAAAGGTATTTTTCATATAAGTCAAAGTGGTCAAAATTGAAGCGCAATTTCAGCCCGTAAAATGTAGTCGTGGAAATGAGTTGCGTGACGGGTCGTAAAAGTGAAAACTTTTGTTGGACTTAAAAACATGTTATCTACAGGTCATATAGGATTTTTGGAAATTTTGTCAAATTTTATAAGTGCGGTTTAATAAGGTAAAACAGCCCGTACTTTAGTCAAGTACCGGCGAGAACGTGTAAAAATGGACGACGTAGGTTATAAGAATGAATGGAATAAAATGAATGATACTTGTTGTTTTTGTTTTTGGCGTGAGTTATATTGGTCATAAGTGACTTATATATATGTATTTCATACAGTACCGTAAGTATTTAAATGAGATTACTCATTACGCGTTATTTGTGATAGGTGTTGATTTACCCGGGCATCCGTTTCATCGTCAGTGAACACTCCTCGAACTACCGACTGCTTAATATCTAAGGTGTGAATTTATAGCCTCGCTTATATTATTTCAAATTGTTTTACCCGCGAGGGAAATGCATGCTAGTTTTTAAAAGGAACGTATATCATGAATGATTGTTAGACCCGAAAGTTGCCTTAGAAATTGTGTTGAGTACCAAAGTTGCAAAAGTCCCTAAATTCATGAACTATTAACTATTGTCTTGCCCTTGCGAAGGGGGAAATAGCCGCTTATGCAATTTGTAGTACTACGGGGTTGACGACCCAATGCTAGCCGAGAAGCTGTACTTATAGTAAGTTCTGCGGTAGATTATTTTGTATGAGAAATAAGGTATAATTGCAACTGATGCCTTTAGAGGGGCACTGGTTTCATCTGAATCATGCCGGTATATTTACGCGGGTGATTGAGTTAACGGATTAGTGTCATGAGCTTAAACACAATTGTCAGTATCCTGATTATAGTTTGTTTGATCGACAAGACTATAAATGATCACGAATGGTTTTTACTATATATACGTTCAAATGGATTGAAAAACCTATGAATTCCACTCAACGTTTTCGTTGACCAAAATTTTGGCATGTATTTCAGGTAACCGCTGAGCAGTAGGATGGAGCATGCATGGGATGGATGTTGTGTGATCGGCTTGGTGTCCGCTTGTTTTTCCCTCCTTTTCTACTTAAACAATTTTTATGTTTAATGTCATGTGGTTGTAAAACTGAAGTTTTTGGGGTTGAGATTCATGGGGACCGAAAACGCTAAACTCTGTGCACTATTTGGGGTTGGAAAAACTGTGGACATGTATTATCTAACAATTTTAAATGTTGAATTTTTAAGTCGACGTCTTTTTAGCGTCGTTTGATATCTCTTGTGTGCAATGAATACTGTGTAGCACCCATTGTTGTAGTTCCGCTGCGCATAACAATTGTGGGGGTGTTACAGATTGGTAATCAGAGCCACGAGTTATAGAGAACTAGGTCGTTTTTGAAAATCCTAAACTATAACTTTTGGTGTCGTAAGAAAAGGGTCCAAGCACACACAACTATCCTGCATGGCTCCGGTAAGATTTATTGTTGTATTTATGGCATTTGACGTATACTTTTGAGTAAAGTATATATATGTGGGTAATTATTATATAAGTATGGAATTACTATATGTAGACGTTAAATTTTACGTGAAATATCCGACATCGTAATTTTCATATTTATCATGCATGAGCATCATATTATTACATTCCGGGCATATGTACCACCTTTGCATTGCATTTGCATGCATATATTTATAATTATTGTATAATTACTTATGTACCCTCCGAAATTCGCTGTTATTGCAGGAATGGCCGAGGTACCGCCCAACGATAACGGGAACGATTACGTCGTAGGTCACGAAGGGGGACCGTTACCTCCGAACCCGCCGGACAATAATAATGGATGGATCGCTCCAGAAGACGAAATAGGGCCGGAAAACGACAATGGCGAAAGTGAGGTGGATAATTTCAGCATGAGTAGTGACGACAATGAGGATTCCGAAGAAGAGCCCGAGGAGCTATTGGATGATGGCATTCCCGAGGATGCCGTAGGCCAGACCGAACCCGACTTGTTTCAAACCCCGAGTTCGCCGAAGGGTTATGAGATACCACCGACCGGTCGTTATGAGCAGCAACCTTTTGATCGCCCGATGGACAATAGTAATGGGAGCAGTGGAGAGTCATCCAAGTCGCCATCGATTCACGAGAACATTACGAGGGTCTATTTTCCGAGACCGAGTCACTACTGGGATCCCGCAGGTCGTTTGGGGAGGATGGAAAGGTTAATGTATGAGCGGTTTGTAGTTGAGACTAGGGTGATTAAGAAGTTTGATAAGACTGAAAGGGAGCATCAAAGATTGTTGGAAAGGACTTCAAGGATTGCGTATGATGGGATGATGAACACAAGTGCCATCAACAGTTTGAAATCAATGGTTGCAAATTTGAGTGCTAGTCTTGATCGTGTGAGGGAAGATCAGATGAGGTTGTCGAGGATGCAGAGTTGGGAGCATCGTGTGAGGGATTCATTACCCCCGGATTGGAGATTCGTGGACGATGTGGAGATGGAGGCGAATGACTTCATGGTTCAGCCGCCTACTGGAGGTGCTTGTATTTCGGTGGGAAGTCAAGGAGCGATTGAGCATGGATCCACATCAGGGACGAGAAAGGAAACAGAATGTGGGCCTGATGAGAAAGGAAAGGGAAAAGTGGATGATGTGGACGAGGACGTGAGTGATGAGGAAACCGAGGACGACGACGAGCCGCCATCCAAGAGGCCGTGTGGATCACCACATGCCTAGTTACTTGTTTTGTATTTTTCCTTGATCATTGTAATAGAACTATTTTAGACCTTTGTATGATGGTATTATGACGAGAAACTCAAGTACTTGATGTTTTGTGGTGAATGATTGTAGTGGCATTACTTGTCACGATTTTGGTTAACTATCAATACAATCTATGTTACCTTTCATGATCTGTGATATGTCTTAAATTTGATCTTTTGTGGTGTGAATTGATGAATATTAGTAACTCCGTAGTGATGTGTCGTTGTATGTATTTTATGTCTGGGAAACTTGATATGAATACTTACATTGTTTTTCTATTTTTCTTGTCTTGCAGAAAGAGATATTCGATAAAACAATGCCTCCAAAGTTGACTGCCGATCGTGTTAACAACATGATTCAGGAAGCGATAGCTAATGCGTTGGAAGCAGACCGAGCTGGGAGAAATCAGGATCCAGGAAGGAACGCGGGGAGACAACCAGCCCCGAGAGTGTGTACCTATTCAAGCTTTATGAAGTGCGGTCCTACGCAGTTCCGTGGATCGGGTGGAGCCCTAGAACTTAGGCGATGGTTGGAAAAAGTTGAGAGTACGTTTGAAATCAGTGGTTGTGCAGAGGCGGATAAAGTAAAGTTTGCAGCAGCTACATTTCTGGATGATGCGTTAAGCTGGTGGAACACCCAGGTAGCTACGGTGGGATTGGCTGTGGCAAATGCGAGAACGTGGAATGCGACCAAAGCTTTGTTGACAAAGAAGTTCTGCCCAGAGGAGGAATTGGGGCAATTGGAGGACGAACTGAGACACTTGACCTTAAGGAACAACGATATAGCTGCTTACACCAGGAGATTCAATGAGTTAAGTCTTTTGTGTCCGGACATATTTGCCAATGACGCCAAGAAAATGAAGCAGTATATTAAGGGTTTATCTAGCAACATCAAGGGTGAAACAACTTCGTCGAAACCTGGAACGTTTGACGAAGCGGTTCAAATGGCACACGCTTTGATGGACGTTAAGCTTCAGGATAGCAGAATTACATTGCTGAGGGTAACAAAAGAAAATGGGAGGCAGCACAAGGTAATCAATCCCAAGGCCAGAACCGAGGAGGAAACCGAAACAACCAAGGGCCGAACCGTAATCAGCAGTTTAATCAGAGAAGGAACGAAGGAATGAGGGCCGTGACAAACCCTAGAGGTGTGAAGGTGAACCCCCATTGTGGAAAGTGCAACTTGTATCATGTTGGAAACTGCCCGCAGGCATGCGACAAGTGTGGAAAGGCAGGTCATAGGACTGCTAGTTGTCGAATGGGAGGAGTAGCCACTGGGGCTAATGCTATCAGGATGAGAGGATGTTATAGCTGTGGAGAAAGGGGGCATGTGCAAGCAAATTGCCCGAAGGCAGGGAACAGACGGGGAGGAAATAATGCGGCAGCTGTGTATCAAGTGGGAACTGCTGATAAACCACAAGGTCCCAATGTGGTTACCGGTACGTTTTTGCTAGACGCTTGTTATGCTAGTATTTTATTTGATTCTGGCTCCGACAAGAGTTTTGTAGACGTTAGATTTAGTCGTCATATCGATAGAGAACCGGTGTTGTTAACGACTAGTTATAATGTTGAATTAGCCGATGGAAAAATTGTTAGTACGAATTCTATACTGAAAGGGTGTACCTTGAAGTTAGGAAACTACGCTTTTAAAATCGACTTGATGCCTATAGAGCTAGGATCGTTTGACGTAATTGTGGGAATGGACTGGCTAATGGCGCATAGTGCTACAATCGTCTGTGGTGAGAGATTGGTGCAGATTCCGCTGAGGAATAGGGTTTTGACGGTTAAGGGAGACGAATGCACTTCTCGTTTGAAGGTGATTTCGTGTTTGAAGATGATGAAGTACGTAGAGAGCGGATGTGATGTGTTTTTGGCACAAGTTTCGAGCGATGGTGATGTAGAGGCGAGGATTGAAGAGGTGCCAATTATTTGCGAGTATCCGGACGTTTTTCCAGACGAGTTGCCAGGTTTACCGCCTAATCGTGAGGTCGAGTTTCGAATTGATTTAGTGCCAGGAGCTGCACCGGTTGCACGTGCACCTTATCGCTTAGCACCATCTGAGTTAAAGGAGTTAGCGGATCAATTGAAGGAGTTGATGGACAAAGGATTTATTAGGCCGAGCTCATCACCTTGGGGAGCGCCAGTGTTGTTCGTAAAGAAGAAGGATGGTTCGTTTAGAATGTGTATTGACTATAGAGAACTCAATAAGCTGACGGTTAAGAATCGGTACCCATTACCGAGGATTGATGATTTGTTCGATCAATTGCAAGGGTCCAGTGTATACTCAAAGATCGATTTAAGATCAGGGTATCATCAACTGCGTGTAAGAGAGGAGGATATTCCTGTAACTGCCTTTCGTACGCGGTATGGACACTTTGAATTTCGAGTGATGCCGTTTGGGTTGACTAACGCGCCTGCTGTATTCATGGATCTTATGAATCGCGTGTGCAAGCCGTATCTAGATAAGTTTGTTATTGTTTTCATCGACGACATACTTATTTACTCTAAGAGTAAGGAGGAGCACGAGAAGCACCTGAGGAAGATTTTGGAGTTGTTAAGGAAGGAGAAACTGTATGCAAAATTCTCTAAGTGTGAGTTTTGGTTGGAATCAGTGCAGTTTCTAGGTCATGTGATTGATAAGGAAGGAGTTCGTGTAGATCCTGCTAAGATCGTGGCAATCAGGGAATGGTCAGCACCGACGACGCCGACTGAAGTTCGACAATTTTTGGGTTTAGCTGGGTACTATAGAAGGTTTATTGAAGGATTTTCGTTGATTGCGAAACCATTGACGCGGCTTACCGAGAAGAATAGGGTGTATGAATGGGGAAATGAGGAAGAGCTTGCTTTCGAAACGCTCAAGGATAAGTTATGTTCCGCGCCGATTTTATCATTGCCTGAGGGAACCGAAGATTTCGTGGTGTATTGTGATGCGTCTCGTAAAGGTTATGGAGCAGTATTAATGCAACGTGAGAAGGTGATAGCTTACGCGTCGAGGCAATTAAGGAAGAACGAGGAGAACTACACGACGCACGATTTGGAATTAGGAGCGGTAGTGTTTGCGTTGAAGCTGTGGAGACACTATCTGTATGGGACAAAGTGTGTTGTATTCACTGATCACAAGATTTTGCAGCACATTTTAGATCAAAAGGAGTTGAATATGCGACAAAGACGATGGGTTGAACTATTGAGTGATTACGATTGTGAAATTCGCTATCACCCTGGGAAGGCGAATGTTGTAGCAGATGCTTTGAGTAGGAAGGAACGGGAGAAACCTTTGAGGGTTAGAGCTTTAGTGATGAGTGAGAGCGTTGACTTAACCGAAACCATACTGAAGGCTCAGGAGAGAGGATTGATGAAAGGGAATGTTGAAGCCGAGAATTTGGGGCGAATGTTGAAACCTATTTTCGTGATTAGGTCTGACGGACTAAGATATTTTGAGAATCGGATTTGGTTACCATTGTGTCCATCTGAGGAAGGAAAACCTGGAGTTAGAGAATTGGTTATGAATGAGTCGCATAAGTCGAAGTATTCGATACATCCTGGATCGGATAAGATGTACCACGACCTGAAGAAAGTCTATTGGTGGCCGAATATGAAGGCAGATATTGCTCGTTACGTCAGTAAGTGTTTGACTTGCGCGAAGGTTCAGGCAGAACATAAGAAACCATCTGGATTGTTGGTACAACCGGAAATCCCAGAATGGAAATGGGAGAAAATCGCAATGGATTTTGTGACGGGTTTACCTAGGACTCCTAGTGGATGCGATATGATATGGGTAATTGTGGACAGATTGACGAAATCTGCTCATTTCTTACCTATGAAGAAGACGGACAGCATGGAAAGACTCGCCAGCGTGTACGTGAAAGAGATCGTCTGTAGACATGGAGTGCCGTTATCGATCATTTCGGATCGCGACAGTAGATTTACGTCGGAATTTTGGAGATCGCTTCAACGTGCGATGGGCACTGAACTGAGTTTAAGCACGGCTTATCACCCGGAAACTGACGGCCAGAGTGAACGAACGATTCAAACGATGGAGGACATGCTCCGAGCGTGTGTGATTGATTTTGGAGGAAGTTGGGAACGCCACTTGCCTCTGGTGGAATTTTCGTACAATAATAGTTATCATGCGAGTATCAAAGCGGCACCGTTCGAAGCATTGTATGGAAGGAAGTGTAGATCGCCCATGTGTTGGAGTGAAGTAGGGGAAAGTCAATTGACTGGACCCGAAATGGTATTAGAAACAACAGAGAAGATCGTGCAGATCAAGAACCGACTACTTGCTGCGAGAAGCCGACAGAAAAGTTATGCTGATAACCGAAGGAAACCGTTGGAGTTTGAAGTTGGAGATATGGTTATGCTCAAGGTATCGCCATGGAAGGGTGTAATTCGTTTTGGGAAGAAAGGAAAGTTGAGTCCGAGGTATATTGGACCGTTTAAGATCGTTGAACGAATTGGACCAGTAGCGTACAAGTTAGAATTGCCGACCGAACTTAGTGCTATTCATGACACGTTTCACGTATCGAACCTGAAGAAGAGTTTGGCGGACAAGGAATTGGTGATTCCTTTGGACGAGATTCGACTAGACGACAAAATGCACTTTGTGGAAGAACCTGTGGAAATCATGGACCGGGAGGTCAAGCGGTTGAAGCATAGTAGGATTCCCATTGTGAAGGTCCGATGGAATTCTAAGCGTGGACCGGAATACACCTGGGAACGTGAGGACTTTTTCAAGGAAAGGTATCCTCATTTGTTCCAGTAAGACGAAATGTGAGCCCAAGAAGAGGCGAGCGCCGGGACGTCGCTCTCTTTAAGGAGGGGTGGATGTGACACCCTAGAATCGAGGTCATTTACGATACCCTAAATTACGCTAAATTTTGAAATTTTTGATAAATTTTAATTTTTATAATTATAAGTATTTTGGTTAGAGCCGATGTTCGAGGTTATAATTTTTACGTTTGACGTTTTGAGAAGGACGATGACGATTACGATCCCGAGGGATGCCCAATTTTATATAATTTTTGACGATTTATCGATAATGTAATTTCTCGAGAATTTTATTTACGGTTCGTGTTAAGTTGAGTCGTGTGAGTTTTATAGCCTTCCAAGTACGTTTAAAGTATCCCAAAAATATTTTGGAGCATTCGGGAAGATTTCCGACTCCCGTAAAATTTTCAAAATTGACAATTGAGTCAAACCCGCAAAGTTTTGAGGTTGTTTTCTATTTAAGGACAAAAGAAACTAGAAATTGCAACAAGGTCCCTCCTAACTAACAAAAGGGGGCAAAGTGGACAAACACACAAACACACACAAACATTTACAAGAAAAATCAAACACTCCCTCCCCTTGTCTCTCAAAACCCACGGTCACACCTCAAACACACAAAAATCCACCAAAAATCTTTTCTACTTGATTTTTCAAAAATCTAAGGTTAGACCACGCTTAGTTTGGTCATTACCCACCTATTCATGTAATCAAATCCAACATGCATTGATAAAAATTTTTCAAGATTTTTCATATGATCCAAAATTCGTTTTTGTGGCTTTTTGAGCTAATGCATGTTTATTTTGAGTGTTATGGAAGTATAAACACCATGAAAACCCACCAAAATTAATTTGGTTGTGGTGATTTGGTCACCCAAACCCCACGGCAAAGGGGTGTTTGGGGGAGCCATGGTGGTTGATGAATATGCATGTTATTATTGTGTTTGGTTTGTTGTTTTAGAAAGATTCATATAGGTGTTACTACTTGCATGTGTATTTTTCTTTGATTTTGATATTGAGATTGGTTGATCAATAGGGGTAGGATGGAAGTTTGATGTTAGGATATGTTTGGGAAGTCTTAGGATGATGTTTAGAGTTGGTTAGAAGTCTTGGAATCGAGTCTAAGCGTGTTTTTGGTATAGTCATTTTTAGGCAGAAACATTTGGTCTATTTTGGAAAAATGATTTTTGTTCCAAGTCTTGAAAACTAAATATAGTGATAGAGGGTTTTTCTAGCTTTAATTTGGTATAAGGTAGAGCCCGTGACTCAAAACGAGCTAAAAGTTATGACATTTTAAAGATCGGGTACCGGGAGACGAGGACTTTCACAATCCGGATTTGTGTAAAGTTTTAGTCAAATCCCGAGGGTCACAAGTATAATTTGGTGAATGATCAAGGGTCAAAACTTGGTCCCTAACCTGTACAAATGAGTCTATATGTTGACTTATGAGTCAAGGAAGTCAAAGGTATTTTTCATATAAGTCAAAGTGGTCAAAATTGGTCGAAGCGCAATTTCAGCCCGTAAAATGTAGTCGTGGAAATGAGTTGCGTGACGGGTCGTAAAAGTGAAAACTTTTGTTGGACTTAAAAACATGTTATCTACAGGTCATATAGGATTTTTGGAAATTTTGTCAAATTTTATAAGTGCGGTTTAATAAGGTAAAACAGCCCGTACTTTAGTCAAGTACCGGCGAGAACGTGTAAAAATGGACGACGTAGGTTATAAGAATGAATGGAATAAAATGAATGATACTTGTTGTTTTTGTTTTTGGCGTGAGTTATATTGGTCATAAGTGACTTATATATATGTATTTCATACAGTACCGTAAGTATTTAAATGAGATTACTCATTACGCGTTATTTGTGATAGGTGTTGATTTACCCGGGCATCCGTTTCATCGTCAGTGAACACTCCTCGAACTACCGACTGCTTAATATCTAAGGTGTGAATTTATAGCCTCGCTTATATTATTTCAAATTGTTTTACCCGCGAGGGAAATGCATGCTAGTTTTTAAAAGGAACGTATATCATGAATGATTGTTAGACCCGAAAGTTGCCTTAGAAATTGTGTTGAGTACCAAAGTTGCAAAAGTCCCTAAATTCATGAACTATTAACTATTGTCTTGCCCTTGCGAAGGGGGAAATAGCCGCTTATGCAATTTGTAGTACTACGGGGTTGACGACCCAATGCTAGCCGAGAAGCTGTACTTATAGTAAGTTCTGCGGTAGATTATTTTGTATGAGAAATAAGGTATAATTGCAACTGATGCCTTTAGAGGGGCACTGGTTTCATCTGAATCATGCCGGTATATTTACGCGGGTGATTGAGTTAACGGATTAGTGTCATGAGCTTAAACACAATTGTCAGTATCCTGATTATAGTTTGTTTGATCGACAAGACTATAAATGATCACGAATGGTTTTTACTATATATACGTTCAAATGGATTGAAAAACCTATGAATTCCACTCAACGTTTTCGTTGACCAAAATTTTGGCATGTATTTCAGGTAACCGCTGAGCAGTAGGATGGAGCATGCATGGGATGGATGTTGTGTGATCGGCTTGGTGTCCGCTTGTTTTTCCCTCCTTTTCTACTTAAACAATTTTTATGTTTAATGTCATGTGGTTGTAAAACTGAAGTTTTTGGGGTTGAGATTCATGGGGACCGAAAACGCTAAACTCTGTGCACTATTTGGGGTTGGAAAAACTGTGGACATGTATTATCTAACAATTTTAAATGTTGAATTTTTAAGTCGACGTCTTTTTAGCGTCGTTTGATATCTCTTGTGTGCAATGAATACTGTGTAGCACCCATTGTTGTAGTTCCGCTGCGCATAACAATTGTGGGGGTGTTACAAAGGGAAAAACACACAACATAATTCAAAAAAAATTATTTCCTCCTTCCCCTTTTCTCTCCCATGGCCGACGGCCACCCTAACTACCATCACCACCACCGTCATTTTTGGGGGTTTTTGACAAATCCAATCAAAGATTTTTCAAAAACATGTTTTGATGTAATTAAATCACGAATTTGTTTAATTAGTGTAATGATAATGGATAATCAACCACAAAAATCAACCAAAATCGATTTGGTTGAGGTGTTTTGGCTACACCAAACCCACGGCCAAATGGGTTTGGTGGTGGCTTCATGGTGTTTGATTAAATGTGTCATGGGTTGTGTTTATAATGATGTTTTGGGTGTGTTTGAATGGGTTAAACACATTGCATGTATGATTTAGGATTGGGTTTTGATTAGGATTCGATTTTCATAGTGTTAAGGGCTGTTTGGATGATTGGTAATGAGTATAAATGGTTAGTATGGGCTTAGGTAATGATAGAATGGATTGGAAACGAGTTTTGAAATGATTGTGGAAGAGTGATTTTTAGACAGCAGGTTTAAAGGGTATTTTCGTGGTTTTAAATTTTTGTCCCGGTCCTAAACATAGAATATAGTTGTGGAGCTTTGCCTTAGCTTCGTTTTGGTATAAAATTGAGCTTATAAGTCATCCCGAGTCAAAAGTTATGATATTTTAAAGTTTGAGGCGTACCGGGTGATGAAAATCACAAGGTACGGGTTTTTGTCAAAATATAGGTCGAATGTCTAGGATTGTAACTAGAGTTCTAAAAATGTTTGGAAGTTTTTCTTTGGTCCTAAACCTGTACAAAAGAGTATATTTTCAAATTTAGGAGTTGGTGTTTCAAGTTGAGTTGACTAAATAAGCCAAAGTCGAGTTGCACTTGGAAGGTGCAAATTTGTCCAAAATTTTAAGGTATAGAGATGGGTTGAGCAGAAGGTCTTAGAAGTGAAAACTTTTTATGAAATTTGGTATGGGGTTTCTACAGATTATAAGTGATTTTTAAGAATTTTCTTAGATTTTTAGGAGTGGTCTAAGTGGGTTAAAATAGCCCGTACATTCGGTATGTACCGGCAGAATTGTAAAATGAGTAATAGTTTTAATAAAGTATAAAAAATGGCTCGTGTCTATTAAATATCACTTGTATGGATTTTTGGCGTGAGTTTATATGAACCTTGAGTGTTCTTAATTTTGTACATACAGTACTAGAAGGTACTTGAATGTGTTGATTCATTACGTGTTTATTCGTTAGGTGTTGTATTTGATTTCCCGGGGCATCCTCATCGTCGGTGATCGATTTCGTTTACGCCGTAGTTACTAATACTACCACTACTACTTAAGGTGAGTCTATAGCCTCGCTCTTTACTTATTTCAAAAGTTTTTATCCAAGAGGGGGATCCGTTCCCCGTGAACATTCTTTTTCATCAAAAATTCTCAAAAACAACTAAAAAATATAAAATTTTCAAAAATCCTAAAAATTAAAAAACAATAAAAACCAAAAATATTTTTGCTTTGTTTTTCTTTGTTCGTTCTTTTGCAGGTGTATGCGCACTCGATCCACGTCTTATCAAGAGCCCGAGCCTCTCGATAACTTAGACATGGCTGGTGTACAAAAAAACAATAACATACCACCTCCGAACAACAATAATAACAACAACAACCCGCCTTTCAACAACATGAATAATAACAACAATGAGCACCTTCCGGATAACCGCCCAATGATTGAATTGCTGCAAGCTCATGTCGATGGCAACATGGATCCAATTGTTATTCCACCAATTGCCGCCAACAATTTCGAGCTAAAGTCAGGCTTTATCCAGATGGTCTCAGCTCAACCATTCTTTGGACGAACCATTGATGACCCACACGATCACATCAAGAGATTTCTACAACTCACGAACACGGTCAAGTTCAATGGCGTTCCACAAGAAGTGATAAGGTTACAACTTTTTCCCTTTTCTTTAGAGGGACAAGCCCGGCATTGGCTTGCTAAGGAACCGCCACAGAGTATTCTCTCGTGGACGGATTTGGAAACAAAGTTTATCAACTACTTTTTTCCACCCTCTCGTACTACCGCTTTGCGGAATGAGATTATAAACTTTGAACAAAAGTACGATGAGTCATTCAGTGAATCTTGGGATCGTTTTAAAGATCTTTTAAGAAAATGCCCACAACATGGTTTTACCAAAGTACACCAAATCAATACTTTTTACAATGGTTTAAGCATGAATGACCAAGATTCACTGAATAGTGCCTCGGGGGGTAATCTATTGGCTAAGACATCCAATGCTGCTTGGGATATCATTGAGAATAAGTCTCGTGTGCAAACCAAGAGTGTTAGGACCAATGTTGCTAGTGCTAGCACTAATGACAGCGACAAGCGACTTGACAAAATCACCACACTTCTTGAATCGCTTGTCACCCACACCGTCAGCAACAACAACAGCAACAACGCCAAAAACGCTCAAGTGAACGCTGTCAGCCAACCTTGTGAGATATGCGGTGGTCCTCACTCTTACACAACTTGTACCGCCACCCAAGATTACCCTACTGAGAATGTTAATGCAGCATATGGCACCTATACTCAACCTGCTTATCAAGCAAAACCTCAAGGTGACCGCAACCTGCTTAGCTACCGTTCCAACAACTATCTCTCACCACCTGGTTTTAATTCTAACAACCAAAACCAACAACAAAACATCAACCGCCCTCCTCAACAACAACCTCGCACACCATACATCCCTCCTCATAAGCAGCAACAACCACAACAACGAAACACCCAAGTTTACCAGCAACCTGCTTATCAACCACCCGCATACACTGCTCCTTCAAACCAAACCCCCGCATCACATCAAGACATTGGAACCTACATGAGAACTAACGATGTGATCGTGGATAATCTCCAACAGGAAGTGCGCAACTTGAAAGCAGATCTGATGAAACAAGGGAATGATCTAAGAGCTGATATGAAGAACACTATGGATAGTCAAACAAATGACTTGAGGAACATGATGGCTAGTTTCTTCAACAGTAATCAACCCTCTTCTTCGGGTACTCTTCCGAGTAATACCGTTGCGAATCCAAGAGGGGAGATGAAAGCAATCACCACTCGCAGTGGTAAAGGTACCAAGGAACCCGAGCTTCCTATACCTCCACCGGTGATTGTGACTAAGGAGAACGAGTCGCCTGCTCCTATTCCTCACCCTTCTCCTTCCCCAATTTCTCCACCTCTTCCTTCTACCCCTCCTCCACCCAAGGATGTGAGTGATCCTATTCTCCCAAAGCCTTCCTCGTCTTCCAATATACCTTATCCATCTAGGTTGAGGAAAGACAAGCTCAAAAGCAAGGACGATATTCAGGTTTCGAACTTCCTTAAAATGTTCAAACAATTGAATTTCAATATTTCCTTCGCTGAGGCTCTCGCTCACATGCCTAAATATGCTAAAATGTTTAAAGATCTTTTGAGCGACAAGGAAAAACTCCTCGATCTCGCCAACACCCAACTTAATGAGAACTGCTCTGCAGTGCTCTTAAGGAAATTGCCAATCAAGCTTGGTGATCCGGGTCGTTTTCTTATCCCTTGCAATTTCCCGGTAGTAGAGAATTGCATGGCCCTAGCCGATCTAGGTGCCAGTATTAATCTTATGCCTCTAAGTGTTTGGAATCAATTATCTCTCCCAGAGCTAGTCCCCACCAAAATGACTTTGGAATTGGCCAACCGTACGGTTGCTTATCCAGTGGGGATAGCCGAAGACGTCATTGTAGGAGTCGACAAATTCACCTTCCCTGCTGATTTTGTTGTCGTCGACTACGAGATGGACCCACGTGTGCCACTCATTGTTGGTCGTCCATTCTTGAGGACCGGTCGCACTCTCATTGATGTTGAAGCCGGTGAGCTTATCATGAGAGTGGGTGACGATAAAGTAGTCTTCAACATGGGAAAGTTATCTAAACAGCCTTCTTCTTCCGAGCGTGTTAATTGTATTGACGTTCTTGATGAGGCTTGTGAAGAACACTTCAAGGATGCTTGTAAAAACATTCCTACCTCT
The DNA here is from genome assembly GCA_025667525.1 of Glebionis coronaria. Classification (NCBI taxonomy): domain Eukaryota; kingdom Viridiplantae; phylum Streptophyta; class Magnoliopsida; order Asterales; family Asteraceae; genus Glebionis; species Glebionis coronaria. The sequence goes on along the minus strand of JANFOE010001351.1, from coordinate 41,694 downwards.
CTTCCCAATGTTGAGACCGTTTCCTCTATCGACTCATCACTATCTCTCTTTGGAGAAAGTGATTTCCTTTGGAAAGATTTGGAAGCCACCTTGGAAGATGTGAAGCAAGAAAATGACGATTCTACTGCCAATTGGGATGACGATCTTAGTTTCATTGCAAACCTCCTTAGAGAAGACAATCCTTCCCCTCCATCTCCCACTATTATTGCTATCGAGACTCCGACTTCGAATACGCCTCCCGTCGAAAATCCTCCGGATTTAGAACTTAAGGAGTTGCCGCCCCATCTCGAGTATGCGTTCCTTGAAGCAGAGAAGAAGTTACCCGTCATCATCGCTAAGGACTTGCAAGATGAAGAGAAAGCCCGACTTGTCGCTGTGTTGAAAGATCATAAGAAAGCTATCGCTTGGAAGATTTCGGATATTCGTGGAATTGATCCTCACTTCTGCACACACAAAATTCTCATGGAGGACGACTATAAGCCCACTATTCAAAACCAACGAAGGGTGAATCCAAAAATTCATGAAGTCATCAAAACAGAGGTTATCAAACTTCTTGATGCGGGTATGATTTACCGTATTTCGGATTCCCCGTGGGTTAGTCCAATTCATTGTGTGCCCAAGAAGGGCGGAATAACCGTTGTTCCCAATGAACACAACGAGTTGATTCCCACTCGTCTCGTTACTGGGTGGAGAGTTTGTATAGACTACCGCAAACTCAATGATGCCACGAGAAAGGATCATTTCCCTCTACCTTTCATGGACCAAATGCTTGAACGATTAGCCGGTAATGAATATTACTGCTTTCTCGATGGTTTCTCGGGTTATTTTCAAATACCCATCGATCCCCAAGATCAAGAGAAGACTACATTCACTTGTCCCTATGGCACTTTCGCTTACAAAAGAATGCCTTTTGGCTTATGTAATGCGCCCGGGACTTTCCAAAGGTGCATGTTAGCTATCTTCCATGACATGATTGAACAAACCATGGAAGTCTTCATGGATGATTTCTCGGTCTTCGGGGACTCCTTCTCTGCTTGCCTTGCCAATTTAGAACGTATGCTAAAGCGGTGCGAAGACACTCGCCTTGTTCTAAATTGGGAAAAATGCCATTTTATGGTAAAAGAAGGCGTCGTGCTTGGACATAAGATCTCGAAAGCCGGTCTTGAAGTTGACCGTGCTAAAGTCGATGTCATCGCTAAGTTGCCTCCACCTTCAACTGTGAAGGGTGTGAGAAGTTTCATGGGTCATGCGGGCTTTTATCGTCGATTCATCAAAGATTTTTCTCAAATCGCTCGCCCGATGACCCACCTCTTGGAAAAAGATACTCCTTTTATCTTTTCCAAAGAGTGTCTTGAAGCCTTCCACTCACTTAAGGATAAGCTAACTAAGGCACCCGTCTTGGTTACCCCTAATTGGGAGCTTCCTTTTGAGTTGATGTGCGATGCTAGTGATTTTGCTATTGGAGCGGTTCTTGGACAAAGAGTGAACAAACACTTCCAACCGATCCATTACGCTAGCAAGACAATGACTGGGGCACAATTGCATTATACGACAACCGAAAAAGAGCTTTTAGCTGTTGTCTATGCTTTTGAAAAATTCCGCCCCTATCTTGTCCTTTCCACCACCATTGTGTACACCGATCATTCCGCGTTGAAGTACTTGTTGACAAAGCAAGATTCCAAACCAAGACTTCTTCGCTGGGTTTTGCTGCTCCAGGAATTTAAAATCGACATCCGCGATAAAAAAGGAGCAGAAAACCTAGCCACGGACCATCTTAGTAGACTTGAGGATCCTTACCAAGGGGATCATCCGACCAAAGAAATCAATGATTCTTTTCCCTTGGAGACCTTAATGTCTATAAACTCGAAGCCGAATGAAACCCCGTGGTTTGCGGACTTTGCAAACTACTTGGCGGGTGGAATTCTCAAGGAAGGGTTGACGTCCCAGCAAAAGAAGAAGTTCTTTACCGACATCAAGACTTACTTTTGGGACGACCCTTACCTATTCAAACAATGTGCTTATCTGATAATTCGCCGATGTGTTGATGGACCGGCAGCGTCGGACATCCTTGATGCTTGCCACAAAGGACCCACCGGTGGTCACTTTGGTCCCAACTACACCGCTAAAAAAGTGTTTGATTCAGGATTTTATTGGCCCTCCATATACCGTGACGCTCACGATATGGTCAAACGATGTGATGTTTGCCAAAAGCAAGGCAAAATCACACATAAAGACGAGATGCCTCAGAATTTTATTCAAGAGTGTGAAATTTTTGATGTTTGGGGTATCGACTTTATGGGGCCATTCCCTTCGTCTAAAGGAAACAAATACATCCTTGTAGCCGTTGACTACGTTTCAAAGTGGGTTGAAGCCAAAGCTTTGCCTACTAATGACGCAAGGGTGGTTTGTAACTTTTTGAAAGCTCTTTTCGCTAGATTCGGTGTGCCTCGCGCCATTATTAGTGATCGTGGGACTCATTTCTGCAATGACCAATTTGCTCGAGTCATGGCTAAGTACGGTGTAAATCATCGTCTTTCCACAGCCTACCACCCACAAACTAATGGCCAGGCTGAAATATCCAACCGAGGGCTGAAGCGAATTCTTGAAAGGACTGTGGGAGAGCATCGTGCCTCATGGGCTGATAAACTTGATGATGCTTTGTGGGCTTTCCGTACTGCTTACAAGACCCCAATCGGCTGTACGCCTTATCGTCTTGTGTACGGGAAAGCGTGCCACCTCCCCATTGAGTTGGAGCACAAGGCTTATTGGGCCTTGAAGTGGGCTAATTTTGATATAAACAAAGCCAGTGACCTACGCAAGATCCAACTCAATGAGCTGAATGAACTTCGGAATGAGGCTTATGAAAATTCTTTGATCTATAAGGAAAGAACTAAGCTCATTCACGACTCTAAGATCAAAAACCGAGAGTTCCATGTTGGAGACAAAGTCTTACTTTTTAACTCTCGGTTGAAAATCTTTTCGGGCAAGCTCAAATCTCGTTGGTCCGGCCCATTCACCATTGCCCAAATTTTTCCATATGGTACTCTCGAGCTCGCTCAACCTAATGGACCAAATTTTAAGGTGAATGGCCAACGAGTGAAGTTGTACTTTGGTGAGGACACCTCTCAGGAGGTGATTCCATCCCTCACCACGTTCCCCATGAACTAATTTTGGGTCGAGTCAGGCTCGTGACTCGGTTATCAAAAACAAGCGCTCCTCGGGAGGCAGCCCGAGTATCTATCCTTTTATGTTCTAATCCCATAAGTGTAGGGGGGGACTTCTATATGTGTTTGTCTTTGCATGGTGGTGTGATTACAGGGATAAGTGCACTCTTGGAATCTTTGAAGAACCGTGCTCCCGTGTTTATCCGAAATCCGGTTCTATCTCTCAACTATCGTGATTCAATTTTCTTCATACTCACATTTGAAATTGATCACTTTAGTCGTCTCTTCCTTAACTTGAGTTAACCAACGTGCACAATGTCATAAGTGTAGGGGAAACTTTTCCCACATGCTTAAACATTGAGGACAATGTTTATCTTAAGTGTAGGGGGGACTTCTATCGAAGTTTTAAGTGGACTTTTCCATGAAAATTTCTTCAATTAACCGGAAAATCCTATTTTTCAACATTTTTCAAATTTTTTATTAACTTTGGCCATTTAGTTGTAATTTTTAAATTTTTATCGTTGCTTTCATATGTATATATCCCACAATAAAGTCAAATTTTAATAAAGTGGTGTAGCTAGTTTAGAAGTCTTTGATCTATTAGGCCCGTTGCGTTTATTTTGACTCAACCCGAATAGACTTATCCAAGTTTATTCTAGCTAGTATCCTTAACCATATAGGCCTTAACTGGTTTATTAGGCTAAGTGTCCACGAGTCTCATTACTTGAGATTTTAAATTGTGGAGGACGAGAAATGATAGAGTCAATTATAAGTCGGTGTTCTTGCGCAAGCTCACTTGGTGTGATTATTTGCCTATTCTCCCATCACTTGCTAATAATTTATCTGCAATAAGTAAAGTCTTACGATTTGAAAAGTTACTTAGCTTCTAGCCCAAGATCGTTTAAAAGTTGCTCGGTAATGACGAGAGTTCATAGCCAAGGCATAACTTATGAAGCGGGGCGCGAAGATTGGCGAGTCCGAAAAGGCCCTAACAAGGCATGAGGATTCAATTATATTGCTGAAGATCCAAAGTGATGTGAAAAGCATTATTCCCTAAATCAATATGAAGGATCAAGACTCACGACGAAAAGCAATCAACTCCCATAAAGATCATGGAGAATTCTATCCGAAAAGACCCTAACAAGGTATGAGGGTAAATAGATCCAAGTCCGAAAAGGAGGCGGATCGTTGTATCTCAAAATCCCAATTAGAGATTGAAGAAATAATCATGAATTCGTGGTCAACAAAGTTGGAGTACCCCTCAAAAGTCTCCAAGTGAAGAAACTCTATTAACGATGAGAAGACCATTATCTCAAGAACGTCTCTCAAGATATGAAGTATGAAGTACATGCCAAATATCGGCCCGAGAAAGGTCTCAAATCGCGAACCAAGTTATGCCAAGATATGAACTTTTTGATATCCCGAGAAGCAGTTTTAAAAGATTTTGTCCTTTAGCTAACTATTGATCAAATCGTCCTACTTTGCTTTCAGCCCTAATAAACTATCGAAATAAGTCCAAAAATGCATCTTCATGATCATTCTAAGACAAAAATAAAATATAAGAGATACACCTAGGAATAAGGGAGTTTAAGCATTTAATTAAGCCATGTGTGTGAGTGTTTGAATTACTAACTTATAATAACAATGATCTCGTTTTTAAGCTTAGTTTAGGGAACGTGAAACTTGAGGGTGATAAATCTTCGCAGCACCGAAGCCCTAATGTAAGTCCTCGATCTCTTTCCAAGTTATTACCACATAAGTTATTTTCTATTCTCTTGTTTACATTAAAATTTTAATTTCTTAGTACTTTAAATTTTTTGTTTAAGTAGTATTTTAATAAGGCCAAGGTTAATTGATAATGAGAAAAGTGTAATTGTGCTTTGTCACTAAGCATTGCATGAGGGCATGGCAATGGTTAAGTGTAGGGGATTTGATAGGTGTGAAAACACCCATCCTTTCACCACTTAAATCGGGCTAAAAACGAGACCAAAACACGTATTTAATATCATTTGTTTGGAATTATGCGTGGTTTTTGTGTTTATTGTGTTTTCAGAGTCGACCGGGTGAATATTGAAGAAAACATGGGATTGCACGGGTTTTATCGAAGAAAAGGGCTCAAGACGAAGTCTATTGTCCAAAAGGTGCAAAAGATTTGAAGTCATTGTGCCTATTTGAAGATTTATCGAAGAATAGAGCCAAAGATGGAAGATTCATTTATGTCGAAGAACTCGAGTCTATTAAATAAAAGATTATAAGACGAGTTGGAATTATTCACCGACACTTCTCAAATCCAAGTCGGAAACGTTTATTTAAAAAGACGCATGAAGACTTAAGAAGAAAGAAGAAAAAGAAGCCCAAATCAAAGCCCAATCAAAAGCCCATTAACACCATACACACGCCTATATAAAGCCTTCACCTCACAAATTTTCACACACTTAGTTTTAGCTAGTCTTTAGTTTTTTTCATTTTTCTCTAGTTTCTAGAGAGAGAAAGTTCCATACTTTCTCTCACTAATCTTTTCCTTTGTTTTTCATTTTTTAATTCAAGCTTTCTTGTACTTTTGATTTCATTAATCTTAATCAAGTTTATGCTTTTAAATTCTTTAAGCTTTTCTTACTTTTCTTGATTTGTCAAATTCCTTGATCCGATTGTTGAATTCCATACGGTTTGGATTTTGGATGTGTTCGTGAATAGAGTTTGATCTTTCTTGTTCTTCTTAAGCTCTACGTGAATAAGCCATAAGCTCTCCATGCTTATCGGCTTATTGCTTGTTCAAGCTTATTGATTTCGGATTTCTTATAGTTTTAATCATTCACAAGTTTTGTTTATTAAGTTTAAAGTTTCTTGTTTTCAAAAGTGGTTAAATTTAAGTGTTTTGAGTTATTTAAGTTTCGGATTATATAGCTTATTGTAAGTGCTTATTGAACTTTTTGAGTTTCCACCATTTTCGGAAATTAGCTGCCTTTATTCCATCGCAATACAAGGGTTTTAACACATTCCGATGGGTCTTCGTTGCTTGGTATCGCAATAACCCAAAAAGGGGTTTTACTTTGCGATAGGGTGTAAGTCCCCCTATTCCGATCTGGGATTGCGATCGCATATTGCGATCGCACATTCCGACGGGTTTAGGTCCATTTTCTAGTCGAAACTCTGGCCAATTTTTGTCTTCCATATTCCGATAGAACTAATATTCCGATCTGGGGCATTCCGATAGCCTCATTCCGACAGCTTGATTTTAGATTATTCCGATGGTGATTGCTAGAAACATTCCGACGAACTTTCACGTGAGATATTCCGATGGGTCATTTTAATTGCATTCCGATAGTAGTAATTTTCAACATTCCGATAAGAACAAGTTTTTAAGCATTAATTCAATTAAGTTTTCAAAGTAATTTTCTAATCTTTCCTTTACGCTTTCAAGCACTCAATTTTAACTTGTCAATTTAGTTAATCCTCCAAAATTTTAAATTACTCAACGTCATTTACATTTAATTGTTATTAGTTTAAAAATAGATAAACAAAACAACTCCTTTCTATAACCAAGAACAAATCATTCCACTTAAGGCCGAGATCAATTCGAGAGGATATCGAGAGAACTTTAAATTGAACCTATACAAAATATCTTGTATCAAGGATGTAATACCAGTGAAAGTGTCGTATGATGCTAAGTTATTGTCTCAAGAGCTGTTCAGTATGAGCATCTCTCTTAAGTTGTGGCTCACTTGTGGATGTGATATCCCGAGCCCAACGTCATTTATTTAATTCTATTTTACGTATATTTTTGAAATTTTTAAGAAATTTCGTTTGTTATAGATTTGACGGTTTAAGTTGAAACCAACGTTACGGTCGTAATTTAACGTTTGACGATTTAAGAAGAACCGATGACGACTACGATACCGACGGATGCCCAAAATTTACATTTTATTACCGATTGGTCGATATTTGAGTTTTTCGAGATTTTATTTTTATTACGTGTTAAGTCGAGTCGGAACCATGTGTATATTTGTTTTGTGTGCGTTTGAAACATTTAAAAGTATTTTCGAGTGTTCGGGACGACCCCCGACTTCCGTAAAGTTTTAAAACCGACTACTAGTCGTAATCCCGCTCTTTAAAAGTGTATTTGCCACTAAGGCCAAAAGATTAGCCAAATTGCACCAAAGGCCCCTCAATTTTTACAAAAAGGGAGGAAGGGAAAAACACACAACATAATTCAAAAAAAATTATTTCCTCCTTCCCCTTTTCTCTCCCATGGCCGACGGCCACCCTAACTACCATCACCACCACCGTCATTTTTGGGGGTTTTTGACAAATCCAATCAAAGATTTTTCAAAAACATGTTTTGATGTAATTAAATCACGAATTTGTTTAATTAGTGTAATGATAATGGATAATCAACCACAAAAATCAACCAAAATCGATTTGGTTGAGGTGTTTTGGCTACACCAAACCCACGGCCAAATGGGTTTGGTGGTGGCTTCATGGTGTTTGATTAAATGTGTCATGGGTTGTGTTTATAATGATGTTTTGGGTGTGTTTGAATGGGTTAAACACATTGCATGTATGATTTAGGATTGGGTTTTGATTAGGATTCGATTTTCATAGTGTTAAGGGCTGTTTGGATGATTGGTAATGAGTATAAATGGTTAGTATGGGCTTAGGTAATGATAGAATGGATTGGAAACGAGTTTTGAAATGATTGTGGAAGAGTGATTTTTAGACAGCAGGTTTAAAGGGTATTTTCGTGGTTTTAAATTTTTGTCCCGGTCCTAAACATAGAATATAGTTGTGGAGCTTTGCCTTAGCTTCGTTTTGGTATAAAATTGAGCTTATAAGTCATCCCGAGTCAAAAGTTATGATATTTTAAAGTTTGAGGCGTACCGGGTGATGAAAATCACAAGGTACGGGTTTTTGTCAAAATATAGGTCGAATGTCTAGGATTGTAACTAGAGTTCTAAAAATGTTTGGAAGTTTTTCTTTGGTCCTAAACCTGTACAAAAGAGTATATTTTCAAATTTAGGAGTTGGTGTTTCAAGTTGAGTTGACTAAATAAGCCAAAGTCGAGTTGCACTTGGAAGGTGCAAATTTGTCCAAAATTTTAAGGTATAGAGATGGGTTGAGCAGAAGGTCTTAGAAGTGAAAACTTTTTATGAAATTTGGTATGGGGTTTCTACAGATTATAAGTGATTTTTAAGAATTTTCTTAGATTTTTAGGAGTGGTCTAAGTGGGTTAAAATAGCCCGTACATTCGGTATGTACCGGCAGAATTGTAAAATGAGTAATAGTTTTAATAAAGTATAAAAAATGGCTCGTGTCTATTAAATATCACTTGTATGGATTTTTGGCGTGAGTTTATATGAACCTTGAGTGTTCTTAATTTTGTACATACAGTACTAGAAGGTACTTGAATGTGTTGATTCATTACGTGTTTATTCGTTAGGTGTTGTATTTGATTTCCCGGGGCATCCTCATCGTCGGTGATCGATTTCGTTTACGCCGTAGTTACTAATACTACCACTACTACTTAAGGTGAGTCTATAGCCTCGCTCTTTACTTATTTCAAAAGTTTTTATCCAAGAGGGGGATGCATGCTATTTAAATGAAAATGAACATAAGTCATGAATGATTGTTGGACCCGAATGTTGCCTTGAAATTGTGTTGAGTACCTAGTTGCAAAAGGCCCTAATTTCATGAACTATTAACTATTATCTTGCCCTTGCGAAGGGGGAAATAGCCGCTTATACAAAGTGATAGTACTATGGGGTTGACTACCCTATCCGAGACGAGGGCTAGTACGTTGATACCCCCTGCGGAAGGATAATTTGTGATAAGAGATAAGGTATAATTGCAACTAATGCCTTTGGTAGGGGCACTGGTTTCATCTGAATCACGCCGGTAATTATTACGCGGGTGATTGAGTTAACGGATTAGTGTCATGAGCTTAAACACAATTGTCATATCCTTGAATAATAGATTGTTTGCGCGACAATGCTATTGAATGATCATGATTGGTTTTTAATACTTATGTTCAACTTATGATTTGATAAACCTATAGATTCGCTCAACCTTTGTGTTGACGGTTTTAAGCATGTGTTTCAGGTAACCAAGATTGATAGCAGCGGAGCATGCGAGGATGGAAGTTGTTGTGGCTTGGCGGTCTACTTGTTTTTCCACCCTTATTTAACTTAAAACTCTTTTATTATTCTGTCATGTGAGCAAAAATGTACCTTTGGGTTGAGATTCAGTGGGGACCTAACGCAAACTCTATTTAAGTATTATCTTGGGATTTGGAAAACTGTAGACTTGTATGATTTTAATAATGTTTAAATTTATGTTTAAACTTTTACGTCTCTTTGAGTCGTTTAATATAGCTTATGTGTGATGATAACTACGTAGCACTCAAATGTTGTAGTTCCGCTGCGCATAGCATTTGTTGGGGGTGTTATATTAAGTAAGCTTCATCATCGACTTAGCTATCTTGGAGAATCCTTCTATAAATCTCTGGTAGTATCCGGCGAGACCTAGAAATTGGCGAATCTCCTTCGGTGATGTAGGCGGTGCCCAATCCTTTACGGATTCAACTTTTACGGGATCTACTTGAATTTCCTTGTTATCGATCACATGACCAAGGAAATGAACCTTAGGAATCCAAAAATCACATTTGGAAAATTTGGCGTACAGCTTCTCTTCCTTAAGCAATTTCAGTACCTGAGCAAGCTGTTCTTCGTGCTCCTGTTCATTCTTGGAATAAATGAGTATGTCGTCGATGAACACGATAACGAATTTATCCAGATACGATATGCACATTCGATTCATGAGTTCCATGAATATTGCTGGTGCGTTGGTTAGTCCAAATGGCATGACTTGAAATTCGTAATGGCCGTAACGAGTTCTGAAAGCTGTTTTTGGTATGTCTTCTTCTCTGGCCCTCAACTGATGGTATCCAGATCGTAAATCGATCTTGGAGTACACACTTGATCCTTGGAGTTGATCAAATAGGTCATCAATTCGAGGAAGTGGGTAACGATTTTTCAAAGTTAACTTATTCAGTTCTCTTTAATCAATGCACATTCGGAAAGAACCGTCTTTCTTTTTGAAAAAACGCGTTGGAGCTCCCAAGGTGAGGAACTAGGTCTAATAAAACCTTTATCTAACAGTTCTTGGAGTTGTTCTGCGAGTTCTCTCATCTCGGTTGGTGCTAACAGGTATGGTGCTTTAGCTACAGGTGCAGCTCATGGTATCAAGTCAATATGGAATTCTACTTGACGAGTTGGTGGTAAACCAGGTAAGTCATCTGGGAAACTTTGGGATAATCGCGGAAAATTGATACGTCCTTGGTTTGCTTCTTCTCTGGTTTGTCTTCTTCGTTTGTTTTAGAAATATGTGCCAAGAAGATAGGGCATTCTCTCATTAGATATTTTTGGACTTTCGTGCATGACATAACACTCAGTCTGGTGTCAGTTCTGTCCAAATTTCCTTCTCCTTGTACAATTAAGTTTTCTTTTCCCCATGGTATACGAACTAGCTTTTCGTCACACACAATGGTTGCGTGATATTTTGCTAACCAGTCCATACCGATGATAACGTCAAAACTACCAAGGTTTACTGGGATTAGATTGATATCAAAGGGATGTTTAAAAAGATTTAGGGTGCAACCTCTTAGAATAGTATTGGTTTCAATGATTTTACCATCTACTAATTCGAATCTGTAACAGTTGTCTAACTTGGTAGGAGTGATGTCTAGTAAATTACTAAACTCTGTAGATATGAAACTCCTATCGGCTCCGGTATCAAACAAAATGGATGCATATCGATTGTTCAAAAGAAACGTACCGATAACCACATTGGAGTCGGTCCTAGTGTCTCCTACCACATAAGCTCTGGATGGTGCTCCTCCCCCGTTCCCGTTCTTGCTTGCTTTCTTCGGGCACTCGGGTCGAATGTGTCCTGGTTCCCCACAACCATAGCAACGAACTTCTTTTCGTCTCATATCATTTCCACATGTGGAATGGTGATTTCCCTGTTGTCTATTTCCACGGAAGTTCAGGCCATTTCCGTTGTTGGGCCTGAAGTTGGTGCTAGAGTTGTTTATATCGGCTGAAACGCAGGTATTGTTTTTTCCAGGCCTTCGACAAGATATGTCACTGTAGTGGTGAAAGTTGCACTTGGGACACTTTGGCTTGGTGCCTACGTATGGAGGCGGCCCTGAGAAGGTAGCACTGTAGATCTGACCTAAGTTCTGTCTCTTTGGTTGTTGGGTCTGATGATGATTACGGAAGTTCTCATCAGCTTTCCTCTTGTTATCTGTCTTTCTTATCGCATGAACACGACCTCGTTTGTCCATTAGTTCAGTGGCGAACTCGATGGCACTCTCGACTGTAGTGGGTCGAGATGCTAGTACACTGTCATGAACGGATTCCAAAAGTCCACTAACGTACTTCTGGATCTTATCCTTCACCTCAGGAAACATCCTGGTACACATCAAGGTCAACTCTTGAAATCTGTGGTTGTAGGTTGTGATGTCATGGTTTGTGCATTTGAGATTCCATAGTTCGATCTCTAGCTTCTTGATTTCACCATGAGGACAATATTTCACGGTAAGCCTTTCTTTCAACACAGTCCAAGCCATCCCATAGGCATCATCATGACCAAGGGTAGCAACTAAGGAATTCCACCATGTGAGAGCATGTTCCAGAGTACAGGTAGCGATTTTCACTTTGTTTTCTTCCATACAGTCACTAATATGGAACACAGTCTCGGTCCTCTCGAACCATTGCATGAGCTCGGCTACTCCTTCTTTTACTTTGAAGTAAATGGGCTTGCATTTCAAGAAGTCGGGGTAAGTGCACCCTCTAGTAACTCGGTCATTCCTCCTAGCATTGGAGTTCTAACTGTCACCTTGGTTTCCACTGGGATGTGTTTCCCTTGCGGCCAGGGCGTCAGCTATGTCTTGACCGGTGAGCACTATGAGTTGTGCTTTTGAAATAGTTGTCACGGGAGTAGCTCCGGGGTTTTGTCGTGTAACTCTTTGTGCCATTATTCTACAACATACAAGATTGAGATTTATTAGTTGATCAATATGATGGTTATATTAAATTGCATGGTAATATGTATGCATAGAATTCACAACAAATTTGATAACCTGTCAAGAGTTCATAATAATATAAGTACAAAAAGATAATATAGTAATGTCGATACAAGTTATTTCTGGCAAATAACAATATCATACAAGTACAACCGATCTAAGACGGGGATACTACATGCATGTCTGAAATAGTGGTACGGATATTTTGGTACAACAAAAGATAACCTACCTACTATGGTTAGGTGCTAAGGATAGGAATACAACTAAAAATAAGAGATATAGTACAAAATTCCTAAATCATGCGAGCTGAGATGCAACTCAATGCTTGACATGATATACAAGATATCTAAGCTACACTAGAGTGACCGCCTGCTGGTGCGGCTGGTGCAACTGGTGTTGTAGGTGCCTGAGCATCCTACAAATCGATCATAGCGGCCCTAGTCTCTCTGGTGAGTCTGAGAGCCTCCAAAAGCTAGATCTAGCGTGCGGTGTCTGCACTCCGAAGATAGTCCGTCTGTGCGTCAACCTGTTAGGGGTTCTTATCCATCCTTCGGTGTGCAGGAGAAACATGATGATTTTGTTAGCATGTCTTCTCCAGTGGTCTCTAAATTTCTGGACGGGGATACGACCTTGTCGCAGGCGGATGGAAACCGTAATAATGAGGGTGTTCGTTTACTGGTGACGATTTTGGGTTAAGAAAGGAGCTAGAAGGGATTGGTTCGCAACATAAATTTGGTAATGAGACTTTTTGGTCTTCTGGTCCGTCTCTTTCAATTCCAAGTTCCAATATACTTGTGTCTCCACAAGTGAGTGGTTCGAATGTAACTGGTTCTCTGAATGTGAATGCTATTGGGGCTCCGTTTGTGCAGGTTGCTTCTGTCTCTTACGCTGGAGTTGCTTCACAACGTGATACTACGAAAGGTACTAATGGTTTTACGTTTACACAAGTGGAAAATGTATTTGAAGGGGTGGATATATCTATTCTACGTAGGGTTATTCATAATGTGGGGAATAGGTTTGAATACACTCTCTATGGATACTTTATTGGGAAACGTGAAGCTTTTCCTATGGTTGAATACTATGTGACGAATAATTGGGCGAAGTACGGGCTTAAGAGAATTATGCTTAATGCAAAAGGTTTCTTATTTTTTAAATTTGATTCAGGCATTGGATTGGATAGTGTTCTTGAAGGTGGTCCTTGGATGATTAGGAATAATCCGATTATTCTTAAGAGATGGACGATGAATACTAGTCTACTAAAGGAGGAATTAAGCCGTGTCCCGGTTTGGATTAAATTGCATGATGTTCCTTTAGAATTGTTTGATGAGGAAGGTATTAGTATTCTTGGATCTTATTTGGGGAAGCCGATAATGCTGGATACCTATACTAGTGATATGTGTAAGGAGTCATGGGGTCGTAGCAGTTTTGCAAGATGTCTTATTGAGGTTAGTTCTGAGGCTCCTTTACGTGAATAAATTAGTGTTGGTATTCCATTATTAGATGGTATGGGTTTCACTAAGGCTACAATTATGGTGGAGTATGAATGGAAACCTCCTAGGTGTGATAAGTGTAAGATATTTGGGCATTCTATAGAGTCGTGTCCGGCTATGGAGGTGGTTACTAAGGAAGCTGCAAATGTTAATGATGGTTTTCAGCAAGTGGTTAACAGGAAGAATGTAGGATCGTGTTTTTATAAGGATTAGGCATTGTTGGATTATCAATTAAGATGGATGAGAAATGGAAGAACCTAGAGAGAGAAAGGTAGGGAGAGAAAGGAGAGAAAGAGAGGAAATATGGAATGTGATAAAATGAAAGTGTTCAACCCCTCCAATCATGCTAGGAGGAGGGTTTATATAGTCCACCCTACATGTGGGCTATATGGGCTATATTGGATCACGAGCCCAATATCATTGGAGTGACCGATCGTTTCAAAATACGTAAAAACATATTTCCAACAATCTCCCCTAGAGGGAGGTCGCTCCAAGTTACAATGTCCTAAATAGTCTATAGCTCGTGATCTATGCTAATAATGATGTGACCGAGACTTTCCTTGGAAAAACGTATTTCCAACAATCTCCCCCAAAGGGAGGTCACACCATTTTACAAAATCTTAAACCTAGCATACTATGCTTGAGTCTTCGATCTTGTTCTTGTGAATATGCTGATGAGATCTTTGACTTTAGTGTTGAGCATGTTCTCTTGCCTTGACCTTGTGCATTCATCACTAGTGATATTTGCCTCCTTGTGACTTCATGTTCCACATACTTATACTTTTATAAATTCTTGAAAGCTTCAGAGTTTGATACAGCGGAAGACTTGACTTTTAGACTTTCTTGAATTTGTTGAAGTATTAAGTGCAGAAAGCATAAGCATGTGTTGACGACTTCTTCTGGATTGTACACCGCAATGCCACCTTCTTGTTACGCTGCATAAGACAGTTAGCAACAAAACATATACACGGATGAAATGGCTTTGAACATTTCATTCTAATTCGGTAGCATTTTACCTCCGGTCGGTGAAGACCGTTGGAAGATATTAAATATCGTACTTGTGGTAGATAGTTTCAATAAAGAACCTCCTTGACAAGATTTCGCGGGTAAACCCGTTCTCTTTACTCGACCGTCCAAAGCTGACTGCGAACGTAAAGAGTGAATCATTTGGATAATAATATCCGCATGATTTGAAGTCGTCAATTCATGTTCCTGGAACAAGTAAAATTCAATTAAGAACCGCACCATCGTTGCTTTCCAGTTGTCACGAGCTTGATTCGTATAGAATTTTGCAAGTTACCTACCAAGTGCTGTTTGAGGTTAAAACTAGAAGGATTTCCACTCATCACTGTGAACACTATAGAGTGTCACTCTGAGTGTTCTGGCAAGATCATTAAGATATTGCGTAGAGGCCTGGAACGTGTTTAAGTTCAGTTAAGAATTAAACAACTGTTGCTTTCCAGTTATCACAAGTTTGATTCATAAAGAATCGCACAAGTCACCTACCATGAGCTTTTTGATATTCGCTCAAGAAGGATTTCCATCTTCATTGTAAATATTTTCGTATTACTCGGATGTTCAGGCAATGAAGATTTTGCGTAGGACTCTTAAAATCTTTCTTACTTTTCACAGTGTGTGAAGAAGCAAGGAATTCTGAAAGTGTGCCTAATGAGATATTTGATGATCTCAAATGGCTCTAGACTCAATCGTGCATTTTGGATTTTAGTGATCGGAGGCTGGAGAGGAGTGCCACCATTTCAATACCAATTTATTCGGAGTGAATAAATCAATAGATAATGCGTTGTCTCCGTGTGATTAAAACAAATATCTTTTGAGAGATATCTGAGTTAGCTGGGATGGGTTGTGCATTGCATCACTGGGTCCATGATGTCTGTCTTCAATATCAAGCATCATTAAAAATGATCTCAATAGCATATGTATTGACCCGGTTTCTTCATAAGTTGTAAGGAGGGCTTCTTTCTTTACACCCTTTATCTTTACAATTCTTTTTCATTCTTCAACCCCTTCAATGCTTACCAATACGTCATTACTAACACCTTGTTGTGATTGTTCCAGTGCTAACTTAAGTACTTGGTTAGCATTCAGCTACGTTCACAATCTTTCTCCATCTTTCCTAAGGACTACTATTTCTAGCTATGGAATGTCATGGGGAAGATTCCTCCGGTTCAAGAGGAATCATTGGACTTTAACCTATCGTACCATCCTTATGTCACCACAATCTTCACCGTCGTGAATTGAGATGTTTTGGGTAAGTTTATGTCACCATGAAATCCATTTTAAAGTTCAAATCTATTTTGCTCCCCCTAAACATATGCCACGATATCCGAAAACATTTCGCACATGTCGGGATGAGCTATCACATTAAGTCAAACCATTTGTGATTAATCATTTCCCATATTAAATCATATTTTCTCCCCCATATTAAAAATATTAATCCAATCGATGTTTTTAATATCAATTGATTTAATAGCATTTTAAGAAAATTTGGGAAGAAAAATGCAAAGCCAATTATCTTCATGAATTACACAAGCTCCCCCTCAAATTAATGAGGGTGTACTTGAAACGTGAATTAAATACCTTTTAAACACAAGTGTAAGGTATTTATCACGTGCAAAGATCATATATGATAATGTATTCACAAGATTAGCAATTTACGAGGTTGGACTTGAATGATGGAGAACATCATATGAAAGATTCACATGGTTCTTGTTCACGAATGTTGGTCACCTCGTCACGTCTGAAGTTATCTCTTGACTCCATGTGTATGATTGATATCGTTGTCTTGACACCAATATGTGAACTTGGCACTCTCGGCATCAAGGATTCTGAATGCTGGACAATTGCTCCCCCTCAAGTGTTGACCCATGTTCTATTGAAAGAGCTGTAGTCACCGTTTGAGTAGTCGCATCGTCGAGTATGTAGATATCAATTGTAAATTGCTACGGTTGGTGGAGATGATAACTTCATAAAAAAAACAAGATTTCTCTTGTTTTAACAAATAAATGCACTGATACGTACATATATTCGTGTTAGATTGTGTTATTACGTAAACACAATCCCTTACATGGTTATAAAGTAAACCATGCCCGAGAAAATTAATTTCCGTTGTTGAGTCAAATCTTTCCGGTGAAATGCTTGACTTGAATATGAAAAGCGGGTTACTATCTGAAATAATAGCAAACCTTTTTGAGCATGTTTTAAAACATTTGAAATTCTGCTCGAACTTTATTTACAACCCCGTGTCATTATTGAATGACATTTCTAGTATCGTAAATATTATCGATTCCAGAAGACATGCTCTTTTTATCAAAACATTTTTGAACACACAATTTTGAAAGATTTAGAAAAACCTTTTGAGAAATTCTCGAAAAATTGTGTTCATTGTTTTGAAAAACCAATTACTTGAGCTTAAGATGTTGAATATCTTGCAAAACGAGCTCAAGTCCGAGAAGTTGTAAACTTCTCGTTGTTAAGGATAAGTTTATCATCGGCGATAAACTTTCCTTTTAACTAAAGAACCAGTCCTAAGTTGACATTTACTTAGAAGTCGTGTTCCTGAGCTTGAAAACTTTGAATGTTTTAACGGAAAGCTCATGACCGAGAAAAGATGAATTTCTCGTTATGAGGAAAATTTCTCTTATTTAAAAGATACACTTTCCTTTCTGAGCTTAAAACTTGGAATGTTTTAATACAAGCTCGTGACCGAGAAAATTTAATTTCCCGTTACGAGGATAAGTTATCTTTAAAGATAAGCTTTCCTAAAATTGAAGTCCGAGTTACAGTCCGATATTTAACTGTAAGTCATAGTGCATGAGCTTAAAAACTTCGAATGTTTTAATATAAGCTCATGCCCGAGAAAAATTAATTTCTCGTTGTAAGGATAAGTTTATCAACGGTGATAAACTTTCCTTTCCTTGAGGTCCGGGGCATAATCTGAAATATAATTATACGCCATTTAAACGAGCTTAAAACTTTTGAATAGTTTTAATGTAAGCTCGCATCCGAGAAATTTAATTTCTCGTTAATGAGGATAAGTTTATCATCGGTGATAAACTTTCCTTTATTTGAAGATCGGGTCATCGTCTGATATTTAACAATGAACCTTATACACGAGCTTAAAACCTTTGAATGGTTTTAGGATAAGCTCGTGTCCAAGAAAACTTAATTTCTTGTTAAGAGGGTAAGTTATCGTTGCGTAGATAAACTTCCCTGTCTCTGAATTCCGGGTCATCGTCTGTCATTTAACGAGGAGCCATATACACGAGCTTAAAACTTTTGAATAGTTTTAAATTTAGCTCGTGTCCGAGAAAACTTAATTTCTCGTTTTGAGGGTAAGTTATCGTTGCGTAGATGAACTTCCCTTTCTCTAAAGAACGGGTCACAGACTGTGATTTGAATGTGAGCCATAGTGCATGAGCTTAAAAACTTGGAATGTTTTTTATATAAGCTCATGCCCGAGAAAAATTAATTTCTCTTTGTTAAGATAAGTTTATCATCGGCGATAAACTTTCCTTTCTTTGATGAACGAGTTACAGTCTGTGATGTGAGTATAAGTCCTTTTGATAAGCTTAACCATGAATCCCCTGAGACACTTGTTTTTCCGATATCTGCTTCTTCAGCAAGCAAACTCTAAGAGTATCCTTAGTTGAACGGTATACAATGATTGGACCACTTCGTTCTTTTGGAACATCAACTTTGGTACCTGCATTCTCATTAGGAATTCGCATGCTTTGATATGGGTTAGCGATATCTATCTTAGAAGCAAGTGGGGGTTCACAATTGTCTTTTCTTGTGCCGGAGGCGACCTGAGTGAATGATTCACTTGTCTTTGTTGGCAAACGTTTCCGTTTATAGAAAACCTTAAGTTCAGGCTTAAGTTATGTGTCATCCTTTTCAATTTCCTCCCTAGTAGTCTTAGTAGAATCGGAGACTATCCTAGTTAAAGGGCACTCGTTTCCTACAAGAGTGAAAGTTCTACCAGTGGGGCGTCAAACTTTACCAACGGGTTTGATTTTAGCTATCTACTGGGATTTAAGTCTAGCACGGGAGTTCACCTCATTAAGCAAGTTTTTGATACAGGAATCATGATTGGCTCTAAAGACACATTTCCTACATGTTTTACAAGTAGCATATTTAATGTCCGAGTAATTCCTAGATGATTGATCGATGCTCCTAGGAGATGACATGCTACGGTTAGCAGTGTTGGGTAATCTAGAAGGCATCTGACTAGGTTTGACGTTGCTATCTCTTATATGTGTCTGTTGCTTAGCTTCCCTTAGACCAAATGTTTGGCGAACGTCATTTGAACTAGTTCGAGACGTGTTCTTTGGACTATGTCTAGGGAAACTAGAGGCAATCATGTGATTAGGTCTTGCAAAAGTTGTTTTAGTCACATTGGGCCGAGATGGTGGAGTGACTGTTCTAGAAAGATGAACCATATCAACTTGGGAGGCAAACCGCGGTCTCGAGGATTGTGATCGCTCGGATCTAAATGCAGTCGGTTGTTGAATAACCTGATTTGTAGGCGGTTTCCCCAAGATTGATGGTTTTTCAAGCTTAGTGTCCACACTAGTTCCTTTAGTTTTCCTTAATTCATTTCTCAAAGCAGCTATAGCAAAAACCTTTTCCTATACTTGAGCTTTTAAAGTCTCATTCTCTTTGAGCAAGTTATCTTAGGATGCCAATTTAGATTCAAGCAACTTAATTTGTTTCAAAAGATTATCCTTTTCAGCTTTAGTAGAACAGCTTGATCCAATTTTCGTTCAAGAACAACGTTTGACTTTTCAAGTTTTTCAAAATATGTTTCAAATTTCTCCGTTTTCTTTGAAAATTCAATTTTGGCATCCTCAAGCTCTTTGGATTGCTGAGCTAAAATGGTTTCAAGCTCTTCAGTCCTAGACACAGAATTGGTTAAAGAAGCAGTCGTAAAACGATTAGCAGGATTGTTAATTAGGGCATTCATTTCAGACAACATATGAAGAATATTATTTGTACCTGACATGCTACTTGGTTCCTGTTTTCCTCCTGATTCTATGCGCTTGTGACTGCTTCTTGTATCGGCTTGCAATATATGCAATTCTCCCTCTTGAAAAGTCGAAGTCAACGATTCCATGGAATGTCAATGAAAGATACTTGTGATTTATTGTCGAAAGACCAATACGATATTTGACAAGTCGTAGAAAGACCGTGAAGTCGAATGAGCGATATTTTTACACACCAACGAATAAACCGTAAAACTCTTTAACACTCTTATTTGGTAAGACCGAAAAAAAAGGTATAAATGATTAAGCAGTTTCGTTCGAAAATTAAAAATTTACCCGAGTGCTTTTTAAGAACAATAATAATACTCGTTGAAAAATCCGTCAACAAAATAAACCTTGGCACTTTATCACGTTGTCACGTCACTTTTGTCCCGTCACTTTGTCCCGATCCAAATCAGAAACAAGAACACGATCCAAGGATGGAATCGAGGCTCCGATACCAATTGTAGTGTTTTCTAAGGATTAGGCATTGTTGGATTATCTATTAAGATGGATGAGAAATGGAAGAACCTAGAGAGGGAAAGGTAGGGAGAGAAAGGAGAGAAAGAGAGGAAATATGGAATGTGATAAAATGAAAGTGTTAAACCCCTCCTAACATGCTAAGAGGGGGGTTTATATATCCCACCCTACATGTGGGCTATATGGGCTATATTAGATCACGAGCCCAATATCATTGGAGTGACCGATCCTTTCTAAATACGTAAAAACGTATTTCCAACAAAGAAGAAAACTAATAATGTGAGTAATAAAGTGGGGTTTCAGCCCGGAAAAAAGTTTGTGTATGCCCTGAAGGCGGATGGTAAGAATGTGAAGGGCAAATCTCCTGTTGAAAGACCTAATACGTCAACTGGTGGTTCAGGGAGGAATAGAGAGGATTTGCATGGGTCGATTTCTAATCTGAATAGGCCGTCGGTTATGCCTACTAAAATTGTTTCTTTACCACAGGCTACTCCTATTGTGATTTCTAATCCCTATAATGCTTTATCTACTCTTAATAAGGAGGATAGTAGTTCTAAGGTTACTGTTTCTGATGATGAGGAGGATGTGGAGAATGTTTACGATGAGACGGAAAATCTTATGAATGATTCTCAATCAGGGGCAAGCACTCCTGCTGTCAGTGTTTTTAATGTTTAGTATTGCTTCTTGGAATATATGGGGCTTGAACCAGTCCCCTAAGCAGAGAGAGGTTCGACAGGTGGTTACTGAGAATAATCTAAGTGTCTGTGCTATTTTAGAGTCTCATGTTGATGTATCTATTGTTTATTATACATGTCGTAAGGTCTGTAGGAGATGGAAGTGGCTTTCGAATGGTAGCTTGTGTACTAAAGGTTCTTGTATTATTGTTGGTTGGAAAGATGAGATGGTTGATGTTTGTGTTATGGCTCAAACGGAACAGGTTATTCATTGCCAGATTAATACTCGGGCTGATCGGAAAACCATTTTCTGTTCTTTTGTGTATGCTGCTAACTTCTATGTGGATCGTCGTGTGTTATGGAATGATCTTGCTGCTCATGCTTATCTTATGCGTGACAAGCCATGGGGTTTGACGGGTGATTTCAATGCTGCTCTTAATCTTGAATATCACTCCTATGGTGGGTATGAGCAAAATATTGCTATGCATGAATTCAAAGAATGTGTTCATAATATGAAGCTTTTGGCTAAGTATAAAATCTTATCATCCGATCTCTTCGAATTGATTATTGGTAGAAAGTGCGACTCAATTGTTCTTGGTGGAAAATTAAACGTGTTGTTTGATTATCTATTTTTAAACTAAATGCAAATAATTAAAATTGTCGTTGAGTAAAATGGAAACTTTTAAAACTCAAACTTGAAACACTAGAAAACTAGGAAGCTTTGTAGAAATAAACTAAGACGAGACTTGTTTAAAATAACTCTAAGTAAAAATGCGGGAAAAGTTAAATTTTAAAATAAATCAAAACATGAGTCCGATCGTAATGCGATCGCACTCCATCGCAACCACTCCATCGCATCCCACCATCGCAACCTGATCGCACTGTTCCATCACAACCAATGATCGCAATGTGGATCGTGGTCTGATCGTAACCAAACAAATCGCAATCAATGCGATCGAAACAAGGAAGTGAGACTCGATCACACCCCAGATCGTAATGAGTGATCGTGGGCGTGGATCGTACCAGGGAAAGAACAATAGATCGCAGTCTATACGATCGAAGCCAAATGAATCGTACCAAGGTAAAACAACTGGATCGCACTTAATGCAATCGTAACAAGATCGGGACCAAGTAAAACCCTCCTAAGATGGAAAAGGCGTCCAAAAAGTAAATAAGCTTAAACGAATAAGACGGAGAAGCAGTTAACACGATAAGCACTTATCAACTTACCCAAAACTTGTTTAGCACATATTAGAAAGCTTTTTGGAATCTAAACGCGTAACCTTTATAAACCAAATATAAAATGATAAATCGTGTAGGAAAACGTAAAAGTAAATAAGCCAAAACAATCGAATAAGCCAATAAGCATCAAGGGCTTATAGCTTATACGTGAGTGAGCTTATGTAGGAACAAGAAAGTTTAACCTTTAATCACGAACTCATCAAATCACTCAAAACGTAAGAAACAAAACAATCGGGTCAAAGATTAAGGTAAACTAAGAAATGTAGAAGGAGATTAAAGAACTTAAAACTTAACTTGAACTTGATTGATGAAATCCAAATACACAAAGCTTAAACTTGCAACATTAAAGGAAAGAAAAGATGAAAAACTTAGTGAGAGAAAGTTAGGACTTTCTCTCTCTAAAAACTAGAAAGGAAAAATTAAAAGTGCAACTAGCTAACCACCCTCCTAATGTGATTAGGAGGGTATTTATTGGCTAAGTGGGAAGTGCATGTATGGTGTGCTTCCTTCTTTCTTTTCTTCTCGACTCGATTTAATTCGTTGTCTTTTCTCGACGTCGTCTCGGGACTTGAACTTGTCTTAATAATTTTCTTCTATAATTTAAACTTGAGTTCTTCGACTTCATTAAACTTTCGTCTTTAGACTTTTTCTTCGATAAATCTTCAGAATAGGTCTTGGACATCCGTTCTTTAAGCACTCTTGGTCTCTTGACTTCGTCTTTTCTCGTTTTCTTCGATAAAAGCCCGTGAAAGCCCGTGTTTTCTTCCTTTTTCATCTTTTGGTCCTAAAACAGAATAAAAACACAAACCACGCATATTTCCGACTTTTACGACATAAAATACACGTTTTGGTCATGTTATTATTGGAAATAAGTGGTAAAAGGATAAGTGTTTTCACACTTATTAAATCCCCTACACTTGACCATTCCAATGCCCTCATGCAATGCATTAATTTTAAAGCACGGTTTACATTTTCCATCATAAATAACCCACCTTGACCTTTATTAAATACTAAACATTTAAGGAAAATAAAAAATTAGAAACAAGTAAAGAAATCAAAGACTTACATTGGGTTTTGGCTGCCATGAACGTTTATCATCCTCAAGTTTCACGTTCCCCATACCAAGCTTAAAAACGAGATCATTGTTATTATAAGTTAGCAAACTAACACGAATTCATGTGGGCTAATTATTTACTTAGACTCCCTTATTCCTAGGTGTATCTCTTATATTTTAATTTTGTCTTGAATGATCACGAGGATGCATTGTTTGACTTATTTCGATAGTTATTTAGGCCGAAAATAAAGTGAACGATTTAATTAATAGTTAGCTAAAGGACAAAATTTTTTAAAACTGCTTCTCGGGACCTCATAAAGTTCATATCTTGGCATAACTCGCTTCACGATTTGAGACCTTTCTCGGACCGATATTTGGCAGCGACTTCATACTTCGAATCTTGAGAGACGTTCATGAAATAATGGTCTTCTCTTCATAATAGGAATTTCTTCACTTGAACTTTTTGAGAGATTCTTCATATTTGGACCACGACTTCTTCATTTTTCTCCAATCTTTATTTTAGACTTTGATATACAACGATCCGCCTCCTTTTAGGACTTGGATCTATTTATCCTTATACCTTGTTAGGGCCTTTTTGGATAGACTTCTCCATCATCTTTAGGGGAGTATTTGTTTTTCGTCGTGTGTCTCGATCCTTCATATTGATTTTTGATAAATGATTCTTCACATCACTTTTGGATCTTTAGCAACAAAATGTGGCCGTCATGCCTTGTTAGGGCCTTTTCAGACTCGCCAATCTTCGCATCCCGCTTCAATAAGTTATGCCTTGGCTATGAACTCTAATTAATACCGAGCAACTTTTAAACGATCTTGGGCTAGAAGCTAAGTAACTTTTCAAATCGTACAACCTTATTTATTGCAGATAAATTTATTAACAAGCATGGGAGAATAGGCTCATAATTAACTCACATAAATTCACGAAAGAATACCAAACTTATAATTGACTCTATCATCTCTCGTCCTCCACTTGTTCTTAACCCGTGAGAGTTAAGACTTTCGCGTTTTAAAGCTCCCTATATAAAAGCCTAGCAAAACTTGACTTAAACACGTTAAGGATACTAGCTAGAGTAAACTTAGATAAGTAAACTCGGGTTGAGTCAAAAGATTCACAATGTTGAAAATTAAAACCACTTTATTAAAATTTATTCTAGCAAGTAAAGTAAATAACGATAACAAAGGAGAATACTACTATACTACTAGGCCAAAATAGATTCAAAATTCTGAAAAATGTGAAGAAATCAAATTTTTCGGTTAAAATGAGGGCAAATTCATGGAAAAGACCACTTACTTCGATAGAAGTCCCCCTACACTTGATATAAACATTGTCCTCAATGTTTAAGCATGTGGGATTAAACTCCCCTACACTTATGACATTGTGTACTTTGTTTAAGTCTTGCTAAGGAAAGGACAACTAGAGTGATTTCAATGTGAACATATAAGATATGAAATTTTGAATCATGATAGTTTAGGATAGAACCAGGAAGATGAGAACACGGGATCACGGTTCGTCAAAAGTCATTGAGGTGTACTTTGAAGCTTGAATCCCTGCATAGAATAAGAAACAAGACAACAAACACATACGGGGCTCCCCCCTACACTTATTATGAAAACGGTAAAGGATAGATCACGGGTTGCCTCCCGAGAAGCGCTTGTTTTTTATAACCGAGTCACGAGCCTGACTCGACCCAAAACTAGTTCATAGGAAACATGGTGAGGGATGGAAGCATCTCATGAGAGATGTCTTCACCAAAGTAAAGCTTCAAACGCTGGTCATTCACCTTGAAATTGGGCCCATTTGGCTGAGAAAGCTCAATGGTCCCATAGGGAAAGACTTTGGCGACGGTGAATGGACCAGACCAGCGGCTCTTCAACTTGCCAGAGAAGATATTGAACCGAGAGTTAAAGAGTAAAACTTGATCACCAACGTGGAACTCTCGGTTCTTAATGCTTGCATCATGGATGATCTTGGTCTTCTCCTTGTAGATCAGAGAGTTCTCGTAAGCTTCATTCCTCAGTTCGTTAAGCTCGTTGTGTTGAATCTTCCGATGATCACCGGCTTTGTTGATGTCAAAGTTAGCCCACTTCAAGGCCCAGTATGCCTTATGTTCTAGCTCGATGGGGAGGTGGCATGATTTCTCGTACACAAGACGATAAGGTGTACAATCATCGGCGTCTTATAAGCGGTACGGAAAGCCCACAGAGCATCATCTAACTTATCGGCCCACGCGGCACGATGATCACCCACAGTACGTTCCAGAATTCGCTTCAATCCACTGTTGGAAATCTCGGCTTGCCCATTGGTTTGGGGATGATAGGCGGTGGAAAGACGGTGATTGACACCATACTTAGCCATAACTCTTGCAAATTGATCATTGCAAAAATGAGTCCCGCGGTCACTGATTATAGCACTAGGAACACCGAATCGAGCAAACAGCTGCTTCAAAAAGTTCACAACCACCCTCGCATCGTTCGTTGGGAGAGCCTTAGCTTCAACCCATTTAGAAACGTAGTCAACGGCTACGAGGATGTACTTGTTCCCTTTGGATGATGGAAATGGCCCCATAAAGTCGATGCCCCATACATGAAAGATTTCACATTCTTGTATAAAATTTTGAGGGATCTCATCTTTATGTGTGATCTTGCCTTGGCGTTGGCAAGCATCACAATGCTTAACCATTTCGTGAGCGTCACGATAAATGGTGGGCCAATAGAATCCAGCGTCAAACACTTTCTTAGCGGTGTAGTTGGGACCAAAGTGACCACCGGTGGGTCCTTTATGTCAAGCATCAAGGATTTGTAAAGCTGCCGGCCCATCAACACATCGACGAATGATCAGATCAGCACATTGTTTGAAGAGATAAGGGTCATCCCAAAAGTAAGACTTAACATCTTTAAAGAACTTCTTCTTTTGTTGGGATGTTAACCCTTTGATGAGAATACCACCCGCTAAGTAGTTTGCAAAGTCCGCAAACCACGGGGTGTTATCAAGATTGGAATGAATAGAGGTCTCAAGGGGAAAAGAGTCATTGATCTCTTGATTCAGATGATCCCCTTGATAAGGATCCTCAAGTCTACTTAGATGATCCACGGCTAGGTTTTCAGCTCCCTTTCTGTCACGAATTTCAATGTTGAATTCTTGAAGGAGCAAAACCCAACGAATAAGTCTTGGCTTAGAATCTTGCTTAGTTAACAAGTACTTCAACGCGGAGTGGTCGGTATACACGATGGTGGTGGAAAGGACAAGATATGGGCGGAACTTCTCAAAAGCATACACTACAGCTAAAAGCTCTTTTTCGGTAGTGGTATAATGCAATTGAGCACCCGTTATTGTCTTGCTAGCATAATGGATTGGTTGGAAGTGTTTGTTCACTCTTTGGCCCAAAACCGCCTTAATAGGAAAGTCGCTAGCATCGCACATCAATTCAAAAGGTAGCTCCCAATTAGGGGTTACTAAGACCGGTGCCTTAGTTAGCTTATCCTTGAGAAGATTGAAGGCTTCAATACACTCTTTGGAAAAGATAAAAGGAGTATCTTTTTCCAAGAGGTGGGTCATCGGGCGAGCGATTTTAGAAAAATCTTGGATGAATCGACGATAGAAGCCCACATGACCAAGGAAACTTCTCACACCCTTCACGGTTGAAGGTGGAGGTAATTTGGCTATGAAATCCACTTTAGCACGGTCCACTTCAAGACCATCTTTGGAGATTTTATGTCCCAGCACAATGCCTTCTTTTACCATAAAATGGCATTTTTCCCAATTCAGAACAAGGCGAGTGTCTTCACATCGCTTAAGCATGCGTTCCAAATTGGCAAGGCAAGTAGAGAAGGAATCACCATAGACCGAGAAATCATCCATGAAGACTTCCATGGTTTCTTCAACCATGTCATGGAAGATAGCCATCACCTTTGGAATGTCCCAGGAGCATTGCACAAGCCGAAAGGCATTCTTTTGTAAGCAAATGTTCCATAAGGACAAGTGAATGTGGTTTTCTCTTGGTCTTGGGGATCGATGGGTATTTGAAAATAACCCGAGAAACCGTCTAAAAAGCAGTAATAGTCATTACCCGCTAGACGTTCAAGCATTTGGTCCATAAAAGGAAGGGGAAAATGATCCTTTCTCGTAGCATCATTGAGTTTGCGATAGTCTATACAAACTCTCCACCCTGTAACGAGACGAGTAGGAATCAACTCGTTGTGTTCGTTGGGAACAACGGTGATTCCGCCTTTCTTAGGCACACAATGGACGGGACTAACCCATGGTGAATGTGAGATAGGATAGATCATTCCCGCATCAAGATGTTTGATAACCTCTTTTTTTATAACGTCATGGATCTTGAGATTCACCCTTCTTTGGCTTTGAATAGTGGGTTTAAAGTCGTCCTCCATGAGAATTTTATGTGTGCAAAAGTGAGGATTAATTCCACGAATATCGGAGATCTTCCACGCAATTGCTTTCTTATGATTCTTCAGCACGACGATAAGTCGGGATTTTACTTCTTCTTTCAAGTCCTTAGCGATGATGACCGGTAACTTCTTGTTGTCTTCAAGGAAAACGTACTCGAGATGAGACGGAAGATCCTTAAGCTCAATATCCGGAGGATTTTCGATGGACGGCGTAGTCAAATTCGGATCATCGGTAGAGATATCCTTAGGAGATTGTGGAGAAATATGGTCCTCATTGAGAAGTTTCTCAATGGTACGAATGTCTTCGTCCCAATTGGAGGGAGAATCGTCATATTGCAAGTCCACATCTCCCAAAGTTGCTTCACATTCTTTCAAGATGAAATCACTTTCTCCAAATGGAGTTATTGATGGAGCAATAGAGGCAACGGTCTCAACAGTAGGTAGAGAAGAAGAACTACTTTTACAAGCGTCTTTGAAATGTTCTTCACAAGCCTCATCAAGAACATCAATGAAATTAACGCTCTTATTTTCAGAAGGCTGCTTAGAAAGTTTACCCATGTTGAAGACGATTTTATCATCACCAACTCTCATGATTAATTCGCCAGCGGCTACATCAATGAGAGTGCGACCGGTCCTCAAGAATGGACGTCCAATGATTAATGGAACACGGGGGTCCATCTCGTAGTCAACGACAACAAAATCCGCCGGAAAGGTGAATATGTCGACACCGACGAAGACATCTTCGGCTATCCCCACTGGATAAGCAACCGTACGGTTAGCTAATTCCAAAGTCATTCGTGTGGGGACTAGCTCGGGTAGAGACAATTGTTTCCAAACTCTTAAAGGCATTAAGTTTATACTAGCACCTAGATTTGCTAGGGCCATACAATTCTCTACCCCAGGGAAGTTGCAAGGAATCAAGAAACGACCCGGATCACCAAGTTTGGTTGGTAATTTCCTTAAGAGCACTACGGAGCAATTCTCATTAAGTTGGGTCTGAGCGATATCGAGGAGTTTCTCCTTATTACTGAGAAGATCTTTAAACATTTTAGCGTATTTTGGCATGTGAGCGAGAGCCTCAGCAAAGGAGATATTAAAATTTAGTTGTTTAAACATTTTTAGAAAGTTAGAAACCTGAATATCATCCTTGTTCTTCAATTTCTCTTTCCTCAACCTTGAAGGATAAGGTATATTGGGTTGAGATGAAGGCTTTGGTATGGAATTCTCACTCACAACCTTGGGTGGTGGAGGGGTGGAAGTAGAAGGTGGTGGAATTGGAGAAGGAGATGTTGGAGGTGTTGGAGAAATAGAAGGTGGAGGAACTGGAGAAGGAGACTCATTTTCCTTAGTCACAATCATCGGTGTAGGTGTAGGAAGCTCAGGTTCCTTTAAACCTTTTCCACTGCGAGTGGTGATTGCTTTCATCTCCCCTCTAGGATTAGCAACGGTGTTACTCGGAAGAGAAACCGAACCAGAGGCTTGATTACTTGGGAAGAAACTAGCCATCATGTTCCTCAAGTCATTCGTTTGACTTGCCAAAGTATTTCGCATATCAGCTAGAAGATCATTCCCTTGTTTGACCATGTCTGCTTTCATGTTGGCCATTTCCCTTTGAAGATTCTGCACTATCGCATCATTAGTCCTCATGTAAGTTTCAACCTCGTGATTAAAAACAGTGGGTTGGTTGAGAGGAGGAGCCTGGTAGGCAGGTGGTTGATAAGCAGGTTGTTGGTAAACTTGGTTGTTTCTTTGAGGTAGATATGGGTTTCTTTGGTTTTGATATTGATTTGGAGCACGAGGTTGGTTTTGATTGTTGCGATTAAGGTTGTTTGGGTTTTGTGGGGGAAAACCAGGTGGTGAAAGAAAGTTGTTTGAGCGATAGCTGAGCAAGTTGCGGTCACCTTGAGGACGTGTTTGATAGCTTCCTGTAGCAAAGTTTCCGTTGGCGGCATACACATTTTCCGGATTATCTTGAGTTGAAGGACAATCGGTGTATGAGTGAGATCCCCCGCATATATCACATGATGGGCTCAAAACATTAGCTTGGGCATTGAATTGTTTGGCATTGTTGGCAGTTTGTAAAGCAAGCGATTCCACAAGCGAAGTAAGCTTATCAATTCTTTTGTCGACATCACTAGTACTAGCAATTGCTACATTAGTTCTAACACTCTTGGTTTGCACTCTAGATTTGTTATCAATAATATCCCAAGCAGCATTAGAAGACTTAACCAAAATATTACCCCCCGAGGCACTGTTTAGTGAATCTTGGTCATTCATGCTTAAACCATTGTAAAAAGTATTGATTTGATGTACTTTTGTTAAACCATGTTGTGGACACTTTCTTAAAAGTTCCTTAAAACGGTCCCAGGATTCACTAAAAGACTCACCGTACTTTTGTTCAAAGGTAATTATTTCATTCCGCAAAGTGGTAGTACGTGAGGGTGGGAAAAAGGAGTTGATAAACTTGGTCTCTAAATCCGTCCATGTAAGAATACTTTTTGGCGGTTCCTTATCAAGCCAATTCCGGGCTTGTCCCTCTAAATAGAAAGGAAAGAGTTGCAAGCGAATCACTTCTTGTGATACCCCATTGTACTTAACCGTATTGGTAAGCTGAAGAAACCTTTTAATGTGGTCATGAGGATCATCAAGTGAACGCCCCAAAAAGGGTTGAGCAGAGACCATTTGTATAAAGCCAAATTTGAGTTCAAAGTTGTTGGCTCCAATCTCAGGTATGACAATTGCATCGGTGTTGCCTTCTACGTGCGATTGCAAAAGCTCGATCATTGGTTGATTGTCTATGGTGACAATTGGTTGAGTAATGACTTCGGCTTGAGCTACTCTCTTCTTACGAGTACGAGTACGCATGCACACCTACAAAAGGATTAGAAAAATAGAAAAGAAATATTTTTGGTTTTTATGGTTTTTCTTTTTTTTTGTATTTTTGATAGTTTTATATTTTTTTTAATTTTTGAAAATTTTTAGAGCAATGAAAATAACGTTCAAAAGTGAACGGATCCCAAAATCCAACGCGTCTCTCACTTAAAACCTTTATTCTTAACGAAAAGAGCCGGCAACGGCGCCATTTAATACGAAGCTTTTGGCTAAGTATAAAATCTTATCGTCCGATCTCTTCGAATTGATTATTGGTAGAAAGTGCGACTCAATTGTTCTTGGTGGAAAATTAAATGTGTTGTTTGATTATCTATTTTTAAACTAAATGCAAATAATTAAAATTGTCGTTGAGTAAAATGGAAACTTTTAAAACTTAAACTTGAAACACTAGAAAACTAGGAAGCTTTGTAGAAATAAACTAAGACGATACTTGTTTAAAATAACTCTAAGTAAAAATGCGGGAAAAAGTTAAATTTTAAAATAAATCAAAACATGAGTCCGATCGTAATGCGATCGCACTCCATCGCAACCACTGCATCGCACCCCACCATCGCAACTTGATCGTACTGTTCCCTCGCAACCAATGATCGCAATGTGGATCGTGGTCTGATCGTAACCAAACAAATCGCAATCAATGCGATCGAAACAAGGAAGTGAGACTCAATCGCACCCCAGATCGCAATGAGTGATCGTGGGCGTGGATCGTACCAGTGAAAGAACAATAGATCGCAGTCTATGCGATCGAAGCCAAATGGATCGTACCAAGGTAAAACAACTGGATCGCACTTAATGCAATCGTAACAAGATCGGGACCAAGTAAAACCCTCCGAAGATGGAAAAGGCGTCCAAAAAGTAAATAAGCTTAAACGAATAAGACGGAGAAGCAGTTAACACGATAAGCACTTATCAACTTACCCAAAACTTGTTTAGCACAAATTAGAAAGCTTTTTGGAATCTAAACGCGTAACCTTCATAAACCAAATATAAAATGATAAATCGTTTAGGAAAACGTAAAAGTAAATAAGCCAAAACAATCGAATAAGCCAATAAGCATCAAGGGCTTATAGCTTATACGTGAGTGAGCTTATGTAGGAACAAGAAAGATTAACCTTTAATCACGAACTCATCAAATCACTCAAAACGTATGAAACAAAACAATCGGATCAAAGATTAAGGTAAACTAAGAAATGTAGAAGGAGATTAAAGAACTTAAAACTTAACTTGAACTTGATTGATGAAATCCAAATACACAAAGCTTAAACTTGAAAGATTAAAGGAAAGAAAAGATGAAAAACTTAGTGAGAGAAAGTTTGGACTTTCTCTCTCTAAAAACTAGAAAGGAAAAATTAAAAGTGCAACTAGCAAACCACCCTCCTAATGTGATTAGGAGGGTATTTATAGGCTAAGTGGGAAGTGCATGTATGGTGTGCTTCCTTCTTTCTTTTCTTCTCGACTCAATTTAATTCTTTGTCTTTTCTCGACGTCGTCTCGGGACTTGAACTTGTCTTAATGATTTTCTTCTATAATTTAGACTTGAGTTCTTCGACTTAATTAAACTTCCGTCTTTAGACTTTTTCTTCGATAAATCTTCAGAATAGGTCTTGGACATCCGTTCTTTAATCACTCTTGATCTCTTGACTTCATCTTTTCTCGTTTTCTTCGATAAAAGCCCGTGAAAGCCCGTGTTTTCTTCCTTTTTCAACTTTTGGTCCTAAAACACAATAAAAACACAAACCACGCATAATTCTGACTTTTACGACATAAAATACACGTTTTGGTCATGTTATTATTGGAAATAAGTGGTAAAAGGATAAGTGTTTTCACACTTATTAGTTCAACGCATGGAGGTTATGGATGTTAATGCTACTGGGCTTCACTTCACATGGAATCAAAAACCTCAGGGAGATTATGGTGTTCTTAAGAAAATTGACAGGATTATGTCTAATATGGTGTTTATTGATGAGTTTTCGGGTTCTCTTGGGGTGTTTCAACCTTATCGTATATCAGATCATGCTTCGTGTGTTCTCCGTATTCCTAAGGTTAGTAGACCGAAGCCAAAACCTTTCAAATTCTCTAATTTTCTTATTCATAAGGAAGGGTTTCGTTCCGCTGTTTTGAATGGGTGGAATCTCAGTATGTCGGGTTGTGCTATGTATCGTGTGGTTAAACGTCTGAAACATCTTAAAGCGCCATTTCGCAAGCTTCTCCATTAGAATGGTAATCTTCATGCGCATGTAACTCAGACTAGAGATGAGCTGAACGCGGATCAAAGGGCTCTTGATTTAAATTCATCTAATACTGATGTCCGTGAATCTCATGCTCGGTGTCTTTTGGCGTTTAAAGAAGCGTCTCTTGATGAGGAAAGGTTTTTAAAACAGAAAGCTAAGATTGATTGGCTTGATGCAGGTGATTCTAATCCCGCTTATTTTCATAAAGTTGTTAAGTGTTATAATGCCCGCAACAGGATTGATATGGTGCGATACATGTCTAATGTGTTGTGTGAAGATAATGATGTTGTGAATGCATTTGTGACGCATTATGAGCAGTTTCTTGGGTTGGAGGGTGTTAATATACCTCTGGAATCACAGGATTTGTTTTCTAATGTTCTTGATGCACAGCGTGCTTTAGATATGGTTCGGTTGGTGTTGGATGTTGAGATTAAGAGTGCTTTGTTTTCAATGGGTGATGACAAAGCTCCTGGTCCAGATGGATTTACGGCTGTGTTTTTTTAGAATACATGGGATATTGTGGGTAGTGATGTTACATGTGCTATTTGGGATTTCTTCACTAATGGTAAGTTGCTTAAGGAAATAAATCACACCATTATTGCGCTTATTCTAAAGGTGACTGTCCCTGATAAGATCATAGATTATCGACCTATTTCTTGCTGTAATGTGATTTTCAAATGCATAGAATATTATTGCTAATCGTATTAAAGTGGTGTTGGGGGACTTGGTTAATATTAATCAATCTGCTTTTGTTCCGGGTCGTAGGATTTCGGATAATATATTACTTACTCAGGAATGAATGCGAAGTTATCATAGGAATATTGGGCCGCCTCGTTGTGCTTTCAAAGTGGATATCCAAAAGGCCTATGATACGGTTGATTGGGGTTTTCTTAAGGCGAATTTGATTGGTTTTGGCTTTCACACTACGATGGTTGAGTGGATTATGGAGTGTGTGACTACAGCTTCGTATTCTATTTGTATTAATGGGAATCTCCATGGCTGGTTTAAGGGTAGGCGTGGGTTAAGGCAGGGTGATCCAGTGTCACCTTATTTATTTACGTTGGTTATGGAAGTTTTGACTTTATTGATGAAGAGGCGTGTTCGTTTGGCGGAGGAGTTTCTGTTTCATAATCATTGTGAGCACCAACGTATTGTTAACTTATGTTTTGCAGATGATCTAATTATTTTCACTAGGGGTCATCTGGATTCGGTTCGTACTGTTATGGATGCAATGGAGGAATTTAAGAATGTGTCAGGTTTGGTTCTGAGTATTCCTAAGAGTAACGATTTCTTTTGTAATGTTCCATCTGATGTGAAAGCTGGTATTCTGGATCTTATGCCTTTTGCGGAAGGCACCTTGCCAGTGCGTTATCTGGGTGTTCCTCTTATCTCGTCTAGGCTGCTTTACAGGGACTGTAATGTCCTTGTTGAAAGATTGGAGAGTCGGGTCCAGGATTGGCGTAATAAATTTCTATCTTCTGTAGGGAGACTTCAACTTGTTAAATCAGTGCTATCATCTATGCACCTGTACTGGGCTTCAGTTTTTATCCTGTCTGTTCGGATTATTCTTGATCTTGAGAAGCTTTTGAGGAATTTTCTATGGTGTCAATGTGAGTTGAAAAAGGGGAAGGCAAAGGTGGCATGGGATGATGTTTGTATTCCCCAAAGTGAGGGTGGTCTGGGTATTCGTAGGATTGAAGATTTCAATGCTGCTCTTATTACCTCTCATAGTTGGTGTCTTCTCACGCGTAAGGAATCTTTGTGGGTTCAATGGATACATTCGTATAAGTTGAGGGGTAGAAGCTTTTGGGATGTTCCTTGTATTGGTGATGAAAGTTGGGGCTGGCGCAAGCTTTTTCAGCTTAGGATACGTGTTCGACCGCTTATTTGGTATAGGCTTCATGATGGTAAATCTACGTCTATGTGGTTTGATAGGTGGGTTGCTGAATGTCTGTTAAGGGATAATCTTATGGTTCGTAATATTGTTTGGTCTGGTTTTACTCTTCATGATATTGTTTATGACTTGATTGAGAACAACACTTGGAGATGGCCGTCTGAGGGGGGACTGTTTTCCTGCTGTTGTCGCTATCCCGGTCCCTGTTCTGAATGAGGGGCGTCCGGATTGTCTGACATGGCGTGGTGGTGGTGGTTCTTTGCAGCCATTTTCCGTGGCTCTAGCTTGGGATACTCTGCGGACCAGGTGCCAGTCTGTAGTATGGTACCATGTTGTTTGGTTTTCTCACTGTATTCCTCGCCATTGTTTTCATATTTGGCTCGTTGTTAAGCAGAAACTGAAGACCCAGGATCGGTTACAGCAATGAGATGTTGGTCCTGCAGTTGATTTAAGCCTTCTTCGGTGCCCTTTGTGTAAAGTAACTCCTGATTCGCATTCCCATTTGTTTTTTGCGTGTTATTATTCTTCACAGGTTTGGATGCAAGTTAGGGTGCTTTGTGTTATGGATTCTATTCCACCTCGGTTGGATGATGTTTTGGCGTTTCTTGTACCAATATCCAAGGGAAGATCTACTACTAGTATTATTGCTCGTCTGGTTGTTTCGGCTAATGCATACTTTATTTGGATGGAGCGGAACGCTAGATTGTTCAAAGGGAAACAGCTTTCTATGGATAAACTTGTTAGCATCATTACTTCTACTATTCGGCTTAAGCTTATTACTTTCAGATTTAAGAAGATGACTACACGGTCCTTGGCTATTTTGTATCGGTGGAGACTTCCATCCTCAAGTGTGTCGCATGATGGGGGTACCGGGTAAGGATTGTACTCTTTTTTCCTTTTTGTGGTTTTTCCCAGTGGGTTTTTCTCAAAAAGGTTTTTTAAGGAGGCAGACTTATCTGGATCCATTAATTCCATTATGTTGTTGCCGGTGTTGTGGGGTGATTGCCTGGTTTCAAGAGTTCTTCTTATTGGAGTTTGCTAATGTTGTCTTTTATACTAGTTTTCGATTTGTACGGATAGTTTAGTGTTGATGTGTTTATGGCCTGTCATAAGCACTTGTTGATCAAGCTTTGGGCTTGAGGTTAATATGGTACTTCAGCCGTATTCCATTTGTACTTAACTTTGGTTTTTTGGTTAATATATTTACCGGGGTAACTCCCTTTACCAAAAAAAGATCCTGAAAGTCTCCTCCCGGGTCAAAACGGCAGTCTGGGTCTCGTACTGACGACCCTGAAGTGAAGATAAGCAGTAGCGGAGATAAGAGTTCTCCTCAAGTAGCCACTGTAAGGTGTTTTGGACAGTTGTCCATGAACCCTAGGCAGCATGCGACTCAACAGCAACTGACCAATAGAGAGTGTTAAGTCTCTCCTGAAGTATCGCGCGTCCCTGATGGTCCGCGCGTAGCAAGGCATGGATAATGGTGGTATCCTGTGCCTGTCTAGCAATCAGCGCATCTAGTTGCGCCTGGACAGTGTCGGGTCCTGCCTGACCGGCTCCCGAACCCTCTCCTATCTCAAATGTGGAGACAGGAGTAGAGGCGTGCCTCCTCTTGTGAGGTGGCAAGGCTCTGGTGGGATAGCTGTGGAGTGTAGATAGTGGTGGTAGAGTTGGTATAGTAGGTACGACCTGATCTGCTTCCCTAGGTGAGGAAGTAGGTACAGCTGGTGGTGGTGGAGTAGGAGAATCTGACAACACGATAACTCCATATGTCGGGTGATTCCCTGACTCTGTGTCGGATTCGAGTCTGTGTAGTACTGATGTCGGCGATGCGGGCGTGATAGTAGGAGTCATGAGGCATCAAAGGTATTCACGATAGTCGGTGACGTCATAATAATCTAAAAATAATAGCATTTCAAAGTTGAGTAAGTATTAGCTTACACAATTCAAAAAGTTTTCAAAAATGCATATGTGATGCTATGTATGCCTATGGCAGTGTAATCAAAATTACGTAGATACTTAGGTGATCATATAGCAGAAGCTATATATCAATGCACAGTTAGTTCACACAAATTAGTATGCTTTATATGGTGTATGCCTAACTATAATGGTTCCCCAAAAATCAAATGGTTTAAAAAGAATTTATTTTTAAATTCAGTTATAGTCCAATTATAAATTTTTATTATTTTAAAAATTTTAGATTTAGTTCTAGTTCTTTATAACTATGTGCTCTGATACCAATTATGTAACACCCCCATAATGGTCAAATACAGCGGAATAGTACGTGGGGTGTTACTTTGGTGGATAAATAGCACACACTATATAGAGCAATGATCATCAAATGTCATTAAAACATATCAAATGAATTTAATTGTGCAAATTAATAAATTGTCTTGAAATCAACATTTATGATTATTGATAGAAATATCCATGCCCGATGGTAAACATGATGCTTCCTATGATGTTGGAATCCAAGCATGAACCTGCTTAATTTCTTGAGAAAACATATAAAGTAAAATGTGGGGGTCAACACGAGGTTGGTGAATTCACAGGTTTAGTTATAAAAATAAATATATTCATATGCAAAACACCACGAAGATAGTAGAGCACCAAGCTACATACTATAGTAGTTCATATTGCCCTGTAATAGAAGCTAGAAAATGTTTCTCAGGTGCCTATGTGGATCATCCCTGATGTGCGACCCTCAGTCCGACAATGAAATAAACATGTTGCTTGGCCTAAGCATTTCGTGATAGCTACTCACGTAGGCTGGTTGTTGTCAATACCCAAATAGATCTATTTATAACATTTCGCGCTACACTATTAACTATTACAGTCCACGGGAACAATGGGGCAAACAATAGGCAGTAATTCTGTTGTTGTCTGTAAGTGTTTGCATACACAAAAATTTAGTATGTTTTCTCCCCCAGTTATAAAACAGTAAAAGATGGGGCCATGAACTCACCTCAAGGATAAATCAGTAGTAGTATGTCATTGGGTATGCTGGTATGGTATGATCACGGAGCAGTCAAATTAACTAAGTAATTTATGTGACTCAGTAAATGCACAATAAAAGGCACAGATAAATGTAACTGATGAAAATGCATGATCACAATTTAATAAGTTATTACTATTGTTTAAACGTTAAACTTATAGTAAGTTATCGATAAAGGTACATTTTTAGTTTCTAAAAACGTATTTAACTTGACTGAACTTCGACAGTGTAATATATTAAATAAATAATTTTTATTTAATTGAAAGTTTGTAAGAAAGTATTACGTTTCACCAAAATTCCTTAGGATTTTCAAATATACTAATTTAGTTCGTCTGTTACGCAAGTGTTATAATAAACCCTTTTAGTTTATTTAATTAAGTAATTAAAATAAACTTAATTTTTATTTATTATCAAAACAATATTATTAATATTTAAACCAGATTGCACTATGGTCCTTGTAAAGATAATAGTTTCCAAAAGAACCCCTAGGGTTTCGTCCGTTTAGTTTGGTTTGCATCGTTACTCCCTAACCGTTACGTTTAAATTTCAAAACAGTCCTTAGGGTTTATAACTTCTGGGTATGTGGCAAAACGAGTCCCTAGGGCTTGTTTGGAGTTTGTTAAATGACATTAATTAGTACCTAAAGTCTCGAAATTCATTAAAAGACAAAAAAGTAATATCTAGGGCTCGTTTTATGTTTGTGAAATGGCAATAACGACCCTTGTGGTTTTATAAATGTTTCGGTTATAATTAAATACACCCCTTCACTTTCGAAAATATACAAAATAGCCCCTAGACTTTACGAGATTTACGAAATGTATATGTTTGTTTTATAGTTTTACCATTTAGACTTATAATTTCACCTAATGGCAATTTTGGCACGAAAAGTCTAATAATAGTATTTAGAGAGTTAATAGGGCTTTTCAAGCCCAATAATGGTTCGGCTTGGTTTTGGGCTTAGTGGATTAGTACTTTGGGCTTGTTTTAAGTTCCTAAACATTTACTAATCATTTTATTTAACCTTAATTAAATGGGATTTAGCTAATGGGCCCATTGGGCTAGTTTTATACTCGGATTATCATTAAGCCGAGGGTTTGGCTTACTTTTTTGGGCTTATTTATAGCGTATGGGCTTACACACGCGGCTTATAATTAAGCCGTGTGTTATGGGCTTATTATTTTGGCAACTAGCTTATCAATCATAAGATATTTAGCTTACTAGGGATTAAGGCAGTTATCTTTCTAGTTTTTCTAGGCTAAGACTTGGGTTTAGACAATGTCTATTATAGTGTTTCTAGATTTACATTTTAAGCATGATAACTAGAAAAAGCAAAGCAAGCCGTGGGTTAGGTTCGTCTAGGGTTCGAGTCTAGCATGGATTTTACGTGTGCATGCTATTCTTAGTTATGTTTTCATGGATTTACAAGTCTAGGTATACATGTTCATATGTTCATGATGTATGATAAGGAATGAATATGGAAATGGAAGTGGTTAACTTACTTGTTAGAGAAGATGGTGACTATGAATGAGAACTAGCTAGGGATCTCTTTGGTTCTACTTAGATCTATTAGTCTAGTATTTTGGTCGCGTCTAGAATGACTTGTTTGCCTTGATGACCAAGAAATGTCTTGTAGTAATAAGTGCTCACACTTAAATGAACCTTATAACAAAGATTCGGGTAGTAAATGTGAGTTGAGTGTGTGTTTCGTGTGTGTGTTCTTGTTATCCGAAAATGGTGAGATCTAAGTGAAGTTTGTGTTAGCTTAACACAAAGATTGTGGAGTTTGTATGTGGTTCGGCCTATTGCCACGTCCAAGAGAGAGGTAACAAGATTTTAGTATCTTAGTGACTACTAGGTAAATTCTAGGTTCTAGATCTTTAGTACTCTTCTTTAAATGCAAACTCAAGTACAATTGTCTTTTGGGTGTTCTAGCCGCCGAGTGTAAGGAGTCAAGGGGACAAATGTTTGTCTAAAATAGTGTAGGTTTAATGGTAAAGTTGTACAAGTTCAAGTTATGGCTAAGTGTGAGTTTATAGGTTTTAAGTTAGTCTAGATGTAGTGTATAGTGGCATTCGGGTAGGTTTGTGGGTTTAGGAGAGTTTAGTGTTCGAACCTAGCGTCTTAGTAGAGTTACTAGTAGTCTAGATAATATAAGGTAAGCGTACGTTCGAATCTTAGAGCGATTTGGTTAAGTTCTAGGGTTTTTGGTGAAAGTATAGTCGTTAATTAATAAACGTATAGTTTTATTAAATTAAAGTGTAAGACACTTAATAAAATGTTGTAAAGTTGCTAAGTATAAAGTTAAAATATAAAAAGTAGCTTTTGTTGACTCATAGTATTGTTCATGGTGTAGAGAAAATATCTAAGTATATATTTTTGAAGTATATGAAGTTTCTTGGTAACCGTTATTAACTGTGATCATGGGTTTTAGATTTTTATAAACCTAAATGATATATGAATATGCTCATGTGTTTCAGGAGACTAAATAGTCCCAAAAATGATTGATTGTATGTTTTGTATGCTCATAAAGATGTAGTCATACGAAATGTTCCTATGATCATATGATTGAATACTCACAATTATAATGTATTTTTCAAAGTTCTTGTTGATCAAATGTTTACAATGTTCCCAAATATGTTTAAAATGCTCAAAGTTCTAGTGCTCAAAATAATGTATGCTCATGTATGATGCATATGATTGTACAAAGTTTTCATGCAAAGGTGGTAATACACACATGTATATATATATATATATATATATATATATATATATATATATATATATATATATATATATATATATATATATATATATATATATATATATATATATATATATATATATATATATATATATATATATATATATATATATATATATATATATATATATATATATATATAGGGGAGAGATCAAATAAAAAGACTTTTTTGGTGAGAAGGATAAGAAGGATTTTCAGCCATTGATTTAAAATCAATGGATGAGATTAAACCATAATCCTAACTAACTAACTAACTAACCATCTAAACATGATTTTTAAAAAGTTTTTCAAAAATTCTAAAAAAATTCCAGTAGATCAGGTATGTTGGTGCAAAAAAGTTTTGTAAAAAAAAGTTTTTTTTAGTTTGAAGTTTTTTACGTTTTTTTAATGCACAAAAACGAAATTCTGATGCACAAAAACGTTGTCTTTTACGTTTCTTACGTTTTTTGTGGATCAAGAACTCATTTTTTTGCCTAACTTCTTTTGACTTTTTCCTTTAAAATTTGATTCCGCATCAAACTATAACAAATTAAAAATTTTGTGCATGAAAAAAAAAATTGTACACCAAATTTCACCTTTTTGTGCATCGAATTTCGTTTTTTGTGCATTAAAAAAACGTAAAAAACTCAAAATTAAAAAAACTTTCTTCACAACTTTTTTATGCACCAACATATCCGACATTGTGAAATTTTTTCAGAATTTTTTGAAAACTTTTTTAAAATCATGTTTAGATAGTTAGTTAGTTAGTTAGAAGTATGGATTGATCTTATCCATTAATTTTAAATTAGTGGCTGAAAATCCTTCTTATCCTTCTCACCATAAAAAGTCTTTTTATTTTAACTCTCCCCTATATATATATATATATATATATATATATATATATATATATATATATATATATATATATATATATATATATATATATATATATATATATATATATATATATATATATATATATATATATATATATATATATATATATATATATATATATATATATATATATATATATATATATATAGGGAGACTTTCTTGTCAGAACCATTATTAGTGTCAAAACTATCAGAACTATAATAGGCCAATCAGAATTTAGTTAATTAATTTCATTTAATTTATTAGATTAAAATCCATAAGGGCATAAATGTAAAAGATAAAAGATATTTTTTTTTTTTATTTATTTTTAAATAATCTCGTTTTTTTAATCCTTTAATTTTTGAAATTT
Source organism: Glebionis coronaria (assembly GCA_025667525.1). Lineage (NCBI taxonomy): Eukaryota > Viridiplantae > Streptophyta > Magnoliopsida > Asterales > Asteraceae > Glebionis > Glebionis coronaria. Next base: position 50 of record JANFOE010001351.1, on the reverse strand, counting down.
GTTTTTTCTTATTTTTTTATTTTGCTTTTTTAATTTTGCTTAATTTTAAA